>OZ038503.1:80748326-80758326 GCA_964036315.1 Acanthosepion esculentum | reverse complement strand
CACTTACAGGTGGGTTTGATTTGTGCTGGTGGTTTGTTGGTTATTTTTCTGTCGTTCGTTTTTATTATTATTCGTATTCCCTTAACAGATATAGCAGTAAAAGTCAGCTACGCATATAAGACATCTCTGCTCATTATGACACAGCTTGATCCATAGTATCACTGACTATCATCTTATTATGTGAGAAAGTTATAGGTGATATCCTAGCCTGACCCATTTTATACCCGGAGATGTAAACTTGCCTCTACTAGCATATAAACCTATTATAAATTAGCCTAGCCTAGAATAATCCGAGCATATTCTGGGTTGGGGCTATAATTTGAGCTGTTACACAGGCAACTTAGGGTCCCATACACATCTTTTGTCAGGGTAAATCTACACCTAAATGAATCCTTTTTAGGTTCATGCCAATAAGCGCGAGACTTGATTGCTTACCATTACTCTCTCGGTAAGATACCCAGCTCCCAGTACAAAAGGACGACTTACCACGACACATGGAAAATTTTAATGCGGGAGTCCACTCGGTGCTTACAAACTGCTAGCTCTAGTAAGTGTCCAGTTCGACTGGCCCTTCTATTTTAGGACATCTCAGACATTGGAGAGTGATCCAGGCATTGACCCTGATCCACTACCCAGACCTCTGACTTCCTGAAGGTCATTCTACTGGAAATTGTTGTGACATATACCCAGATTGGCATTTAAATCTAACAAACATGTCTCAAGGAGCTACATATTTAGAGATTCTTGATAAACCCTAAAGCAGTACGCGACTGGTAACAAGATCTCATAAATTTACTGCAGAATTGGTTAGATGTAACCGTAAGTTCTAAGCCAACAGTTTCTTTCCTGTCAACTTTAATCTCCCAATAATAAATGCAGCGTCAATCGATATCTACTGTCCTCCCGACTGTTCTTTTCGTACCGGCTCATTATTGATATTTGTTTTCTAATTCTTCCACAACCTTTAAGCTCTTCTGTTTTAGTGGATTTACTGCTCTCGGTGGTGAAGGCGTCGTTATGCCTTCGTTCTTCTTCCCACGGGGCCTCAGACTCAACAAAGAGGCCTACATCAAGTAACTTGTGGAGTTAGTGCTGCTCTGGTTCAAGAGGTCGGCTGCTGGAAGACATGTCTTACAACGGGATTCTGCACCATGCTACACAAGCAGGGGAAACCAGTCATGCTATCAGACAATTTCTGTGACATCATTCCTTACATCTGGCCCTTAACTCCTCAGATTGCAAACCCCTTGATTATTATGCGTGCGGTGCAGTGGTGACCAACAAAAATCATAATGACATCAAAGACGAACTGACAGCAAGGATGCTGACAGCATTCACCAAATTAACAAAAGAAGACCGTTCCGAAGCTCTTGTGTTTTAGTGGCTTTACTGGTGACTTTAGTAGTGAAGGGCGATTTGGATCCAGGGCATGCAATCGCGATTATTTTGTCATATACGACCTAGTGATATATTTCTGACACCTGTCGTCAAGCGATAAAATACTTATGCAATTATATATATATTTTAAATTAAAATAAAAAATGTCTACGTCTCGTTAAAAGACAAAATGCTAATTTGATGAATTGTGAGCAAGATTAAACCAAAATTACTTTCATTTTTCAGGAAAATCAGTGAAAAATAACATTTTTGCGAGGGGGTTTCATTTACTTATGCAGCCGTTGAAGTAGCAAGTAGCTTGTAGAGTTGTTGACAAGCAAACAGTAAGTGACAAAATATTCGCGACTCCATGTCCAGGATTCAAGTCACCCTCTGCCAGTGATATATATATATATATATATATATATATATATATATATATATATATATATATATATATATATAAGCAAGTATAAGACTGGTATATACGGAATAAATTCCAATAACCAACAAATATTATTCTTAAAAGAGTGCTCAATACAGAATAGAGCAGATATAATTATTTTTTTAAATATTATAACATAATTATGTTATAAAATCACTACAAAAATAGCCATTTTGTTTCAACACCTCCGGTAAGACACCGGAGGTGTTGAAACAAAATGGCTATTTTTGTAGTGATTTTATAACATATTTATGCTATAATATTTAAATAAGTAATTATATATATATATATATATTGCAGGCTGCTCAATTATCTGAGTATAGGAAGGAGAGAGGGAGACATACAAACTCAAGCGTCGGTTACAATTATCTACCGGTAATGATGTTGGTAAGATAAAACGTAATTTTTTTAATGTTATTTTTTTTTTCAGAATGTGGTCGGTTAGACTACATGTCCAGTCAAGTCTGAAAAACAATTGCATTTAAAAAAAATTAATTTAAGCCTCGCATCATCGCCAGTGTTTTCTCTCATTATATAAACAAAATCGACGCCCTCCATTTTATGTCTCCCACCTACGCATATATAATTCCATCAACAAAAACATTAATTTAGTCTGATGAATCCTTGTAAAAGTTGAAACGTGTTCCAAATATTTTTTCCACTTCATCATTAATTTTGTTTGAAGATTGGATTCATGCATGAAACTGTGAGGACTTCAGTGTTCACACTTCCTACATATATATATATATATATATATTTAGAATTGGACATAGCCCGACAATTTATTTAAAGACATTTATATTATGTTTAACGTTCTTTTTATAGATACATGTATTTAAGGAAATGCTCTGTTTTATAATAAACAGTATTAAATAACATTTACCGGCCTGAATGTTCGAGATTCCTGTCGGAGAGCGAAAATTTTCTATGAAAACAATATAAATGTCTTTAAATATATATATATATATATAAATGTCTTTAAATATATATATATATATATATATATATATATATATATATATATGTATATTTATATATATATATATATATATATATATATATATATATATATATATATATATATATATGTGTGTGTGTGTGTGTGTGTGTGTGTGTGTGTGTGTGTATATATATGTCAGTCATTCATACTTTTTTTCCTTTCAGGTAACTTCCAAGATGAAAAAAAAATTAGGAGTGTGTTATTTATTAACTGTTACATAATTTTGTGGTGTGCAGTGTCGCAACTCTAGAGTTGTATTTTAAATATTTCAAACGAGAACCTTTTTTATATAGTAATGTGGCAAATGCCCGATTTTTTTATAAGTACTTTTCAGTTAACGTGACATGGATAAAAAGGTCCGTTCATTAGAGTAATGTCTTAGTAGGCTTTTCAGATATATTGTACTGCACCCTCCAAATTTATGTAACCGTTAATAAATAACACACTCTTAAAAAACATCTTGTTATATATATATATATATATATATATATATATATATATATATATATATATATATATATATATATATATTCACTACCCAGGTTTCAACCGCAAGATATCATCAGGCGGTGAGGCAAATTACATTATACAACGCCCCGCAACCTGATATTGTTACTGAAAAATTCACTTAAGGGGAGGGGCAAAATAGAGGGAAAATAAGCATTCTCTCTATCCTTTTCATCCCCCTCCCTTCTTTTTTTTCTCTTATTTTTCGCCCTTCCACTTCCCATTGTTAACCTTCATCCGGGTTGGTAAAGCCCCAGATTGTATTTATTAATATGCCTACAATGAGACATCGTCTCAGACCTTACATTTAAATTTGCCGATCCTGATCAGTAACAATGATTATCTTCTCTTCTTTGCACAATTTACAACATATGCCGCTAGTTCTTACAAATTTTATTAATACGTTACACGTTATGCTTGGGCTTCTGTTATTTTTCCCTCAACTCCCATACGTTTTTGGTGAGTTTAGTGCAATACCTATGCCTCTGTAGTTTAAATGAAGATCTCTGGTTAAACCATCGTATTTTTAAGGTACCTACAGTGCATCCTAAATAAACCCTGTTTGTTCCACTATAAACTTTGACCCCAGCTTTGTAAATCCCACTCTCTGAACAACAGGAAACATTCATTGTACAATTAAGTTTTTCCCTGCAGTTTCAAGATATATTATTTTCACCACTGTTTATTTTCACCACCTGATTTTTCTCGAGGGCCCAGTTCCGTATCCGAAACAAAGCCATTTCTAAAAAAAAAAAAAACATTGTGGATTTATTTTTAATCTGATATTTTCATTACTTCAAACGTTATTAAAGCGAGCACTTCGTATTTGAAATAGACGCCCCATTTTTATTTATTAAACAGTAGGTATTATTTCATCGATGAACCTGCACCATCATGAAGTCCTCATAAAAGTAAATCCATCCGGCAGTAGCGTGCAGAATTGGGGTCAGAGTGTGCGACGGCACCGGGGGGCATCCATAATCAGGAGGCCATCTAATCAAAGAATGAAATAAAAATTTAGTTTATATTTAATTTGAATAAAGTGTTTATTTCATGATTCATCTGTTTTTACATATTTAACATGTCTTCCTTTCTCACATTTCTCAGTACTAGAAGCTATAACCCAACCCTAGTTGAGTCTTAGGGGCATACAATAAAGCAGTTAGCCCCGAGCATCACCAAACATAATTAAAACTCTACACAGCACCGTCTGGCGGATCCCGAATCAAACGGTAGTTCCCCTGCGGAAAGGTTGCAGGATCGAAGCCTGCCCGAGGACACGTTTTCTTATTCGATCTATAAAACGCACTATTTCCATTAATCTGCACCCTTCCTTAATAAGATAAATAAAATCGATCTATCACTATTTTTATCAGTCTGCTATTTTTTCATGCATTGCTGCCATATCTGGTTTAGTACTTCTGTTATGTATCTAGAGATTCTTAGCAAAATACAAAGTATCATGACCTGGCATCTCAACTTCATTTACGCAGCATCCCTGTGCGTTCTCTGTAAATACTTTCATGGATATTTTTCTGATGAACTTACCATTATTTAACAAAGATGTCAATTCTCTGGTAAATGCGGGGCGCTTTTTGTATAACGAGCGTGTTTTTTTTCCGTATTTTTTTGTTTCTAGAGTGTATTTTTGAGTAATTATTTGGTCGAATGGTTCTTCTTCATTACCTAGTACCGCATTAATTTCTTCCAGATAACTGATTTTTCTGTCACATTTAAGGATTGTGATTCGGTTATTACTAACAGTATTTTGTTTTAGTTTCTTGTATATAAATTGGAACAATAAACAAGAACTTGTTAACCAGTTAACAGCTCCATTTCTGGATCCAATCAAAAATCAGTCATTGGTATGTACAATAATGGACATTTTGGGTCCGTTTTCTTTGACTGCATTCTGCTGTGGCGGGCCCCTCCATTAGGGAGGCTTCTTCTGGAACGGTGCTGACTGATCTTTCCCGCCAATTGTTCCCCAAACAACTTTTATAATTACGCTTTAACCAGATGGAGAACGATGCTTTTTACCGCGGTCTCCTGCAGATCTGGTACCAGGCTTTTTGTCTCCTTGTTGTGGTCAAATCGTCTTCTGAGCACATTGGTAACATCTTTTCTTCCCTGTTAATTTCTATAAATAATTCCAATGTTCTGATGAACATTCAGCTATGGAGTGTCTGCTCAACGGCTTCTTTTATTTCCCTCCCCACTTTCTTTAGTTTAATTCCCGTTACGTGACAGTGAGGTCAAATCTCTGCTAGTTGCTGCTCCCTTTTCTTTTTTCGAGTGTGTATTTCATATTTGTTTTTGGGGTCTGGATGAGTGTATGTTTGAGTAAGTATTTGGTCGACACATTTAAAGATTGCGTATTTTTTTTATTACTAACACTATTTTGTTTAGTTTCTGGATATAATTTGTATTCATTGTAAATATTCATTGGGGTTTCATTTTTAAACGTGTTATTTATTATTCCCCACCCCCCACAGACAAATTGTACATATGGGAACTAATTAGGACTACATAGAGACTAGAGGTATTATGGTGACTGTAGTAAAAATGTTAAGTATGGATCTGTTGTTTTGGTTTAAGGAATATTGTGGTATGTTTAGGTCAGTAGGTTAACTAAGACAGATTGTAGACCCCTTTTGACATAGTGCCACATTTTTTATTACTCAAAATGAATATTACTTTCCTCTATGGTATATAGAATTTGTGAATTTAAACGCAGTACTAGATTGGCAGCTCGGTCTCAACATTTTACCGTTGAAATGACTAGGTGTATCTACCTTTGGAAATTCTTTCCTGACTTCTTGCTTTACAGTCAACTTTAAATTTCAAAATTATATATGCAATGTTCTATCGTCATCTTCCATTTTCTTAATGTCCGTTCTTTTGTTGTCCTTTCTTCTTAATAATGTTTTTTTTTAGCTCAGTCCTTTTCACTCTCAATAACTCCTTGCGCCACAGTGACTTTATCGCCTTAAAAATCTTTCTATCTATCTGTCTGTATATCTCTATATCTAGATATAAATAGATATATATGAAGGGGATATACACCCAAATAAACCTGACGTACCTAAGTTTTCTATACACGTAAAAAAGACATAGATTAAGGCTTTAGCATACCTTTCACTGACACATATACGCATACATATAGACACGCAGACGTATGCCCACATACACGCGCTCACAAGCACACACGCGTGCGCACAAATACACACACATACATATATATATATATTTAATGTGTACACATTCATTCATAATGCAAATAGTTTCAGACAGACGCACATTAGCAGCGCCAGTTCCATATTTCAGTCTCTGTTGAGTCGCCACTTCCTGGAACATCTCACCATCGTTGCCTCTCGATTGATTCATGTCAGTTCTTTATCTTTTTCCCGCTTGCAAAAATTCGCACGCCATCTACGAATGGAAAATGGAACTATTTTTTTTGATGGATCATCCTTGCGATAAGATTAGACACAGTGTCCGGCCAGCCTCTAATATGGCCGCCGAATATCGAGCTGAGCCGCTGAAATGAATAAGAAAAAGGAAAATGTATTTTTCAGCAGAACCTTTTAATGAACGGAGAAATCGTTAAATTAGAATGTTGGATTCATCAGGCGCCCAAGATATATGAATGGGGGAAATGCACCAAAGAAAGTATCTATCTATCTATCTATCTATCTATCTATCTATCTATCTATCTATCTATCTATCTCATTCTGTTCGTATCTATCTATCTATATATCTATCTATCTATCTCATTCTGTTCATATCTATCTATCTATCTATCTATCTATCTATCTATATACCCTTTTCCTTTTCAATATCTATCTATCTATCTATATACCCTTTTCCTTTTCAATATCTATCTATCTATCTATCCTTTTACTTTTCAATATCTATCTATCTATCTATCTATCTATCTATCTATCTATCCTTTTCAATATCTATCTATCTATCCTTTTCCTTTTAAATATCTATCTATCTATCTATCTATCTATCTATCTCATTCTGTTCGTATCTGTCTACCTATTTATCTATCTATATACCCTTTTCCTTTTCAATATCTATCTATCTATCTATATAGCCTTTTCCTTTTCAATATCTATCTATCTATCTATCTATCTATCTATCTATCCTTTTCCTTTTCAATATCTATCTATCTATCTATCTATCCTTTTCCTTTTCAATATCTATCTATCTATCCTTTTCCTTTTAAATATCTATCTATCTATCTATCTATCTCATTCTGTTCGTATCTATCTACCTATCTATATACATATCTATCTATCTATATACCCTTTTCCTTTTCAATATCTATCTATCTATCTATCTATCTATCTATCTATCTATCTATCTATATACCCTTTTCCTTTTCAATATCTATCTATCTATCTATCTATCTATCTATCTATCTATCCATCTATCCTTTTCCTTTTCAATATCTATCTATCTATCTATCTATCCTTTTCCTTTTCAATATCTATCTATCTATCTATCCTTTTCCTTTTCAATATCTATCTATCTATCTATCCTTTTCAATATCTATCTTTCTATCTATCTATCGATCCTTTTCAATATCTATCTATCTATCTATCTATCTATCTATCTATCACAATTTTGTTAATATCTATCTATCTATCGCAATTTTGTTAATATCTATCTATCTATCTATCTATCTATCTATCTATCTATCTAAAGGATAAATATATGAATAGAACCCACATCTCAGAGCCAATGTGTACTTTGTAAAATTCAGCATATATATATATATATATATATATTAAGACACATTTATGTTTATACATTCATTTTTATAGATAAAAGTATTTAAGTAAATGTTTTGTTTATAATAAACAGTATTAAACAACATTTACCGGCTTTTCATAGAAAATATTCGTCCTCCGACAGGATCTGAACCTGTATCCTATACGGAACAGTCATATAGCCTGTATATAACTGATTCGGCCGGTTGCTCTGTCTTGTTTCTGTTTTCATCTCTTATTTTTTTATTTTCATAATGCCTATACGAAATAAATTTTATTTTTCCTATAATTATGATATATATATGGATATCATCATTATATAAACATGTATACATATACATATATATTTATTCATATAATTATGATATACATATATATATATGTATATAAATGTATATATATATATGTAGTTTATGTGTGTATGTACGGATGTATATACTTGAATCTTCTGTAATTCTAGGAACTCAGTCATTAATGACAACAAACTAGATTACCAGCTTTGACATACAGCCACGTATTTCGAAAGAGTCCAGAGAACTAATGCGCGGTAAACGCTATAGGTCCCAGTATGTCCTGCTATTTTAGCCATATTTGAGTGAGCGGATAGAAGATTGGATAAATTTCCCAAAGGTATTTGCTCGCAAAATGACTGGAATTCCTACTCACAATACATTGCGCCACCGCACACCCATATCTCAACCGGTGCACATTCGTCCCCAATATTTGGAACCAGGTTTAGGGGGTTTATTCCTTGTTTCCTGTTTAGGATTGGATTTTCATTTTCTTCTTAATTATACTTCAAATCTATACTTCTATCGTCTCCTCCTGAACTCCGAAATGCTATCCACTAATTACTATTATTATTATTTTCTCCCCCAGTAAGAACAGATAAGTTCGTCTACCGTCCGGTTCACACTCGTTCCTGGTCATTTGAACAGGAGAAGAGGTTTATCCCTTCTTTATTGTTTAGGATTCGGTTTGCGGTTCCTTCTAAAGTCTTTTTCATTTTAGTTCTCTACCAGTAGCCTCTTGCGTCTTAACGACATTATCACCTTGCTTGAAGTGAATTGAGTATATATATATATATATATATATATATATATATATATATATATATATATATATAGGATGTCCATAAATTTCGTATGCACTTTAGAAATTTATAACTTTATTTGTATTTGCGATAGAAATAATCTGTAAAAAATGTTATAAAGTTTAATGTACCTAGTTTTAAGTATCGCTAAAATAACTAATGTGATTTCAGGCATTACTGTAAATCAGTTGGCAAATGTTTTCCGTGAACTGCAAAATCGTATTACCCTTTGTATTGCTCATGATGGAGGACATGTGAAAACTTTCAATAAAACCTTAAAATATATAGATTTACTTCTTTCTAATCCTTTTTGCAAATTATTTCTATCACAAATACAAATAAAGTTATAAATTTTTTAAAGTGCAGGCGAACTTTATGGACACCCTGTGTATATATATATATATATATATATATATATATATATATATATATATATATATATATATATATATATATATATATGAAGAAATATACTCTTAAGTTGTGCTATATTTATGAGATAAAGTGCTCAATATCAGAGATAGAGCGTGTGCAAATATAAAAGTGAACATTGAAGTCAACACTTGGAGGCGACAGGCTGTTTTATGCTAGACGCAATCGTCAGGCCATATATATATATATATATATATATATATATATATATATATGAATTCTGACAATGAGATCCCGGTTAGAATTTCATAGTCGATCTGTAGGGAAGGAGACTTTCTGATGTTATCGGACTTAAGGGGGCAATTCCAGAGTGTGGCACCTTTGCAAAGTGCCTGAAAACCATACTGTAGATGAAATTGCGTAGA
>OZ038503.1:80740826-80745826 GCA_964036315.1 Acanthosepion esculentum | reverse complement strand
TATATACAAATGTAATGAGAACGAAAAGAATATAAATTGAAACGGTCATAATATAAATTTAAAAGAGGGCTCAATACCAAGATTAGAGTAATATTTATTTATTTTAAAGATGTTACACATGGATAAACAAGTACTCACGACAAAGATGCATTTTTGTTTCGATGCGTAAGCATCTCACCTGATGAGATGCTTACGCATCGAAATAAATATGCATCTTTGTCTTGAGTATTGGCCTGTCCCTATATAACAACTTTTAATATACATATATATTTATTTATGTGTGTATGTGTGTGTGTCAGTGTGTGTGCGAATGTGTACGTCATGTAAAATGGAGAAAGGAAGAAATATTACATGATGAATTGTGTAAATGAATGTTTAATGAACGAATAAATTTATCACAACGTCGAGAAAACTATCTCAGACAAAAGAGATGTAGATAAAACAAATCTAATGTAAATGTTAAAAACACATTTAAAAATAAACTCATAATCAGAAATATACAAATAAAACCTAAAACGTTTTCCTAACAGTAGAAAACTTCACAAAAATTACACAATAAAAATTTTAAAAAATAAACAACAACCGGTGTCATCAAAAAAATTGACCCTATTGCAATATCCTCCGTGATGTCGGTATAATATTCGCTGAATGATCTGGATGTGTCCACTTGCTTTTTTTTTTGTTTCTTTTTAAACATCATTATTTTAACAACTCTGTTTTTTTTTTCTTTTCGTGTCTGAAAAGAATAATGATAAATGTGTTGCAGACGATAGGGGGCAGAACCAATGGAATTTGTGAGGAAAGGCGATAAAGAAAAGTTGTGATAATTTGTCTTCTTTAAACAAGAAAAAAAATGTGGGTGGCAAAACGATTCATTCATTTTTTTTTTTTGTCTTTTCCTTTCTTATTTCACCATTCCATTTTTCCTTCGTTGATGCGTCCGTCAGATAAGTTTGCGTTATCGTTCGGTAATCATCGGCACCAATCGGTGTTTTCCGTTGACAGAAAACGAACGATTAATCTTTTCCATCGGTTTTCCCGATCCAAATGCATTTATCTTTTGACAGGAAAATAAAAAAAAGAAGATTGATTTTTGGAATGATCTGCATTGAGCAAGGAAAAGTTCGTAAATCATGGTAGTTTTAAACGTTTCTTTCCCGATCTTTCTATAAATTAACTGTCTTATTTTAACAGCTTCGTTCGTTTTTCTATCTATCTATCTATCTATCTATCTATCTATCTATCTATCTATCTATCTATCTATCTATCTATCTATCTATCCGTTCGGTTATCTATCTATCTATCTATCTATCTATCTATCTATCTATCTATCTATCTATCTATCTATCTATCTATCCGTTCGATTATCTATCTATCTATCTATCTATCTATCTATCTATCTATCTATCTATCTATCTATCTATCCGTTCGGTTATCTATCTACCTGTCTATCTATCTATCTATCTATATATATATATATATATATATATATATATATATATATATATCTGTTCTGTTATCTATCTATCTATCTATCTATCTATCTATCTATCTATCTATCTATCTATCTATCTATCTGTTCGGTTATCTATCTATCTATCTATCCGTTCGGTTATCTATCTATCTATCTATCTATCTATCTATCTATCTATCTATCTATCTATCTATCTATCCGTTCGGTTATCTATCTATCTATCTATCTATCTATCTATCTATCTATCTATCTATCTATCTATCTATCTATCTATCCGTTCAGTTATCTATCTATCTATCTATCTATCTATCTATCTATCTGTCTATCCGTTCGGTTATCTATCTATCTATCTATCTATCTATCTATCTATCTATCTATCTATCTATCTATCTATCCGTTCGGTTATCTATCTATCTATCTATCTATCTATCTATCTATCTATCTATCTATCTATCTATCTATCCGTTCGGTTATCTATCTATCTATCTATCTATCTATCTATCTATCTATCTATCCGTTCGGTTATCTATCTATCTATCTATCTATCTATCTATCTATCTATCTATCCGTTCGGTTATCTATCTATCTATCTATCTATCTATCTATCTATCTATCTATCTATCTATCTATCTATCCGTTCGGTTATCTATCTATCTATCTATCTATCTATCTATCTATCTATCTATCTATCTATCTATCTATCTCTTTCTCTCGCTCGCTCTATGTAGATATATTTTATAATAATAAACCAAAACACAGATATGACAATGTAGATGTAAAAATGTACATATAAGAATGTACACCCGTTTGCACGAACACACGCAAGTCCGAGCGCACGCGCGCGCGCACACACACACACACACACACACACACACACACACACACACACACACACACACACAATCACACACACACACGCAGACGCACACACATACACACAATCACACACATACACACACACACAAAAACTCTGGGACGGTGGAAGGACCACGTTCTCCACCACCAACGATGATACCCTCCCCGACTCTACTACATGTAAATTTTCATAAGGTAGTACTCTTATAAAATCCACATTTTTATTGTAACCCAATTATGTACAGTCATATGCAATATGCTTGAAAAATTCTACTAGAAAAACTGAAAATAAATCCATTGTATCTAAATACAAATTAGAGACATGTCATAATAAATAATTCCATCTTAAATAAATCACCAATGTTTCGCAGCAAATTTTAACAACAACTTGAGATTTTTCTTGTTAAAATGTCGGATTCGGGCAGGGCAGCTGGTGCAAAGGTTTCATCCTCCCCCAATCTATGAGGGAAGACCCCCTAGTCTACTGCATTGCAATTTTCCTAAGGTAGTATTCATATAAAATATAAATTTTATTGTAATCTAATTATGTACAATAATCGATTATGTGCAATATAGGTGAACAATTCAACTTAAAAAATTGAAAATAAATCCAATGTATCTAAATACAAATTAGAGACATGTCATAATAGATCATTCCATCATGTGTATAGATAATTTCTATCATGTGTATATCATTGCTTGAACCGGCTTCTAATGCTCTAGATTGAGCGGCTTGGTGATAGTAGTCGTGGCTCCACAAATGTACACGATTGACAAATGCAGCCTAGTCTACAGAAAGCGCTATCTACTGTAAATTTCCTTTGGTGGGAGAAGAATAGGATCCATACCTTTTCCAAGGTTATTAGCACGTAAGTGAATGTAATGGATTCGACTAGCATTCGAACTCGCCTCTCCGATTCCGCAATTCGAGCCGCTGTTATACTTACAATACTTACAATACCAAATAAATTAAATTAAAACGATGTGTTGCTTCTCACTGCGCAAGGCTTACGTCCCTTCAAACATTCAAAATCCTAGAGTCGAACGTGGATCTTTGGCAAGGATACAAATATGTAGCAGCAGACATTTTTCTGTGCATAGTTGGTTCGAGATTTTATGAGATACAGACGAGATTTACGCTTCGCCAGCGATATTTCCTTTCTTCAAACGTGTCTTATCAAAGCTGGCCTTGCACGCTATCTCCCTATCATTGCGAATTAAGGTATCAATTACAGAAAATGATAGTCAAAGAAATTAACCCGGGCTTTCATAAAAGAACTCTATATTTCCTGTTTCAATGAAATAGTTGACCCTTTTAAGTATGTAATAACGGAGTCCTGTTTGCACAACCAGAACAAACCAGTAACTTTCATAAAACCGATGTCTCGGCATATTTAGAAGGGAGGAAATCAAAGAAACTCAATATAAAAGCAATATATATACAGCATTGGGCGCGTGGCCGTGTGGTTAGCATGTTCGCTTTTCAAACTTGAGATCCGGGTTCGAATCTCATCATGGTCGATTAATCAGGAAAGTGACTTCCTGGTGTTATCCCAGCGTTGTAAAGTCATGAAAGTCATACTACGAATTGACGTGAGAGTGAAACTGGTTAGATGAAACTATTTGGGAGGTGTCCGTGCTAGTCCCAAGTTATATATATATATATGTATATGTATGGAAGGGGACATTGAAGTCAACTCTCAGAGGCAACACACTGTTTCATGCTAGATGCAATCATGAAGCCTCATATTCACTATCCCTGATATTGAGCACTTTATTCCATAAATATAGCACACATTAAAACTGTATGTGTGTGTATATATATATATCATAGCTGGCCACTCGCGTTCGAGGATATCGATCTATACTTGTGTTTGTTCAAGACCCACAGAGCCCACTTATGGTTTATACTGCAACTATGCTGAGCAGATCTTGGCTACAGTCTCTGGGAGAAAACGTGTTATCTAGCGTGATCAACAATCTGAACAAGGCCAGCACAATCAAACCCTCGGCCACGATGACTTGTGACTTCGGCAGCCAAAGGTTCCGTGTACCCAATTTCACTCACAATGCTTGGGTCAACTCGTAGTATGTTTTTTCAGGCACTTTCCAGGTTATGCAGATTGTTATCTAGAAATTACCAAGCGGACATACTGAAAAAAATGTGTTAACCCGAAATGCAGATTCTGTGATAAATATCCAGAAACAATTGGACATCTTATATCAGGTTGCATGATGTTAGCACCTGTTAGACATAAAACACAGCCTGATACAGTGGGTCAATATCTGCACTGGAAAATAGGCAACTTTTACAGGAAGGTGACGACAAGAAACTGGTACGAACATCATCCAGACACGTTTACAAAGATAAGTCCAGAAACCATTTTATGGGACTTCAAAATACACACAGACAGAATAATACAAAATGGCCGGCAGCAGGCACACAAAAGATACACAGAAGTTAAATAAAGTTTGCTGTCTAAAGTTTGCTGTCTAAAGTTTGCGTCTTCCTACTCAACAATATACAAACTAACATCCCACTCTGGGAGTTCCAAAAGATTTATACTAAACTATTTGATTAATTGCCCGTACAAGCTAATCAACTAACGGAAAACTTAAAGAGTTCTCGGCTCCATTATGTTACTTACGTTTTAGTTGAATTCCATTCACG
>OZ038503.1:80708326-80735826 GCA_964036315.1 Acanthosepion esculentum | reverse complement strand
CAGGATGATGTCAGTATCACTTTATTGAGGCATAAAATTGACCTCTTCCCTGACTCACATTGAGGTGTATCAGTGAGAGTCACCTTGTTGTGTTAATTACTATGTTCCCGCTGACTATGGCTATACACGCTATGATAATAAGCACTGGCTTTGAAACGGTGGACGGATCTCATAGCAACTCGGATTGAGGAACTGGAGAGCCGAGTTCGAATTCCGGCCGGATTCATAACATTCATTTACGTGCTAACACATTTTCGACACTAGGGTAAATAAAAAAAACAAGCTGGCACATATATCACTGTAAGTAAAACATTTAATTCAAACCAGCCTAGAGAGAGTTGGTCTCCGCCAGAGGATCTAGTCCAGGAAAAACCTTTACTACGGTGGGTGCATTAGAAGTGGTGCCTCTACGATCCTAACGAATTACGGTTCTCGTGACCTTGAATAAGTACACTTCTTCGAAGAATATACCACTTTTTAAACAATATATATACTTATTTTCTCCTACGAAACCACATTAAAATATATTTCATTAAATAAACGATGAAACATACTAATTTTTTCCGAAAAATATCCTTGTAAAATGTCTGGGCATCTTATGTGAGGCTGCATGGTATGGATTTTAAACTTTAGGTGATCATCTTATGATATAAATCATCCTTTACTAATTGCAGATTCGCGAATAGCATAACCCTTTCTAAATATATATGGGCAATTAAAAACATAATACTCCAAAATGTCCTGGAAAATAAGCAATTCATCATAAGACTAAATCGAAAAGCTCTAAACTTTGTCTGGTAGAGAAAATTGCCATCGTAACATATGTATATATATATATATATATATATGTGTGTGTGTGTGTGTGTGTGTGTGTGTGTGTGTGTGTGTGTGTGTGTGTGTGCGCGCGCGTGCGTGGCCGGTGGGGGTGAAATAAATTCTAAAGATCCAGGAACAACCTACTTAGGTGTAACCTAAATGGACATTACTGTCCTTAAACCTTGCTAACCGAACGCTCCTCTGTAGCCCAATCGGTTAAAGGCACGCCAGGCTATATGACGGTTCCGTATAGGATACAGGTTCGATTCCTGTCGGAGGACAAATATTCTCTATGAAAATTTCTCGGACATTCAGACCGGTAAATGTTGTTTAATACTGTTTATTATAAACAGAGCATTTACTTAAATATTTGTATCTATAAAAAGAATGTATAAACATAAAAATGTCTTAAAATAATTGTCGGACTTTGTCCATTTCATAGTGTATATATATATATACATATTTATATATATATTTACATATATATATATATATATATATATATATATATATATATATATATATATATATATATATATATATATGATAATATGTAGTATTAAGGTATTATATATTTATGGGTAAAAGTGGTCACTATCGGTAATAGAGTATATCTAAATATATATGTGAACAACACACACACACACACATATATATATATATATATATATATATATATATATATATATATATATAATGTAAAGGTTGCCACCGCTAATTGATTGAAGAGAGGATGGATAGAAGTGTTATCTTAACTCACTATTACAGAGCCCCATAATATATTTAGCTAGATAGAGAACAGGACAAAATTTCTTTGTGTCAGACCTACTCTCTTCCCAACTGAACAATGTTGAGAAGAAAAGATCATCCAGGCCTTCAGTAATGGCACCGACATTCATACTCTGGCTTCCATCTTCAAATCCATTCAAGAACTATCAAGAGAACGCCGAATAAGTTTTTAAAAAAGTGAACAGTAGAAATGAAAACTGGATCAGGTGGTCACAACAGGAAGAGGGAACATCATTTCCAATTAGAACTAAAGACACCAATTACAAAAGATCCAACTCAATTCGTATGATGTTTGTTATGTAAGAGAGGAGTTTCAGATATGGGAGTCCATAGAGCAGTAAAAAATGACTTAAAATGATATCGTACGTGAAAACTGGGAGACAACTTGTTACTCCAGAACAGAAAGTTAGAAGGCTAGAGAGGGTGAAGGTCATCTTGGATAAGTTGGAACAGGATCCTGGAATATATATATATTATTGTGCGTAGTGTCACCACACATTTATACACCCTTTTCAGGTGTCGGTTTTTAATTTAATTTAGATCAGCCATTCTCTAATGAATTATGCATCGGAAAATAATTCATATTTATCTGTATCTCACTCATGTAAACTGTCATTGAACCCCTCTCTTTAAAACTTCTCTCGGTTAAATTTTAATCCGCACCTTCACTTTTAGGCTTTCCTGTTCTTCTCTCGTCGGTTCCCCCCTCTCTAGAACTTTCTTTTACCCCTCACATTCACCCCCCACTCTCATATATACACTCTCACTAAATTTTATTTTTTATTCCCGGAGTTATTATTTCTGATTTCTTTTTGAATTTGTAGGTCTGATGAATTGGATCGAAATTATGATTCCAATGTAATAAATTATAACCATGGAATATTAGTATTTGAGCCTTTTATTTTATATTCTTACTCGGTCCTGGACATTGAGTTCTACATGGATTCTCTCCTCTTGGAAATTTATATATATATATATATATATATATATATATATATATATATATATATATATATATATATATATATATTTGAACTTTATTTCAGTACTTCATGAGTTTCCGATCTTTAACTATGATTAATTAATGATGAACATGTCATTTTCGTTTATGATCGATTTCATCACGATTCTTGTGTTAAGCTTGGAGAGTGATTACACATTCTTACTGCTCAATGTAGAGTCCAGTAGTATTATAAAAACCTATTTCCTTTGTTTTAAATAGTGGATATGAGAACAGTAAATTTGGGGGAAATTACAAAATGTTCGGGTAATCTTATAGCTTTCGTCCATGATTGATGATTTTTTATTAACTGGGCTAAATTTAAAATTCAGTGCGGGGGTGGGGGGTGGCGTTGTTAAGGAGAACTGTGCAAGAATCGCTTATCATATATTTCTTGCCCTAATCTCATCTATGTCACTTTCTCCAGTGAAATCATTAAAAACTTCGGTGACATCAAGGAACACTCGTTGCCACTTTTGTGAAGTTAATGAATATCCGTTGTCACTTTCGTAATAGTCGCTGTAGTAGAGACTTTGTAATCGCAGATACAACTCTAGTAACGCCGTTGAACAATACTGGTGTCAGACGCCTTCGAAAAATCTCTCACTAATAGTACTTGCTCGATAATAGTCGTTCGAATAGTAATCCGTATAGTGATCTGAATAGAGAAATAGTATAGTGAATAGAGTAGAGAATAGCGGTGCGTATAGTAACAGAAGATAGAGTAGACATAACGATCAGTTAGGCGTCACGCAACCTCCTACATCTATGGTCACGTAGTCTAAATTCAATAATGGTATCGCCTTTGTTTGCTCACTAGCGATCTACGTTCAAACTCAAGTGTCGGCAGCGACATTTTATTCCTATTGTTTTAATTAAGTAAAAGGTTAAGAATTGACAGAACAAGAGGTTGCAGATAAATCGTATATTAAACAGAAGAGTATTACACGACTTAGGAGTGTGTGTCGGTTAACCAGCGTTCAATCTAATTACTGTTCCCCCGAGAGGCTTACTAATTTTATAGTAAATGGATGAGTTCATAATAGACGCATTAGAGGGAGGACGCCACAACAACTATATAACACAAACATAACTGATTGCGTGTGTGGCTGAGAACTCTTTCTTTTTAAATCATTTCACCTAAAGCATAAGGAATTATTGGATGTGAGAGAATATAATAAAAGGAAAAAATTATTAAGAAGCGAGAGCAATAAAAGAACAACAATTAAGAATACACAAGATAACAATTGACATTACATTGAAATTTTTGATGATCAAAGGAAATAAAGCCACTAAGATGCAAGGGGTTACTGAGTGTGAAAGAATAATAATAAGAAAAATAATATTAAGGAGCAAGTACAATAAAAAAAAAAACAAGAATTAAGAACACAAGATAACGATTGATATTGCATATAAATTTAAATGTTTGAAAATCAAACTTGCATGAAAAGCAAGAAACCGAAAAAAATCCCACCGGCGAAAAATGCGAAAATAGAAACTGATAGCATAGAAGTTACGGTTACATCTAGCGACTTCAACTGTAAAATGATGAGACCTTGCCGCCAATCTAGCAGTATGCCTAAATTCATAAAATATAGGTACTATAGAGGAAAGTAATATTTATCTTGAATAAAGCAAAAACGTGACAGAAGGCCAAAAATGCGGATTGGAGAAGGCTGGTCTTCAATTTGTCTTATCTTAAACTAGCGAGGATTACTGACGCAAACATACGACAGTATTCCTTAAATCACATTCGTACTTACCATTCTTATTACAGTCACCATAATACCTATGGGTCTCTATGTAAACCTAACTAGGTTCAATATGTACCAAAGGCGAAAGTGCATCAGAACGATTTATTTATTTATATAAAAGTCACAGGGAAGCTACGCTAAGGCTGGGGGAAAATGACTGAAACTGAGATGCCTGTTAAGGACCAATAATATTACAAATTCTTCTTTGGATTTTATGAAGAATCTTTAAATATATAGCAGGAGCACCAGACCATATATGACAGCAGTATTAAAGTCATTGTCAGACAGGTAGAAAGATATAATGAAAAAAAACTTCAGTTGTTGTAACTAATTAAATAATAATGTGAAAATCGATCGAAAGGCTATGGGAGGTTTTCGATCGACTTTCGTCGTCTCTATATACTATTTATGTTTAAATATAATCTGGATTAATATTAACAGTTGATCTCCTTGAATATAAACTGATCTAAGTTTCATTCTCCCGGGTTGGTCTGGACTTGTCGTGTCGATCTGAAAAATAATGATAAACAAGTACTTGTTATCTGATGGCGTGTGTGGCGTCGATTAATTGTGACTCTTCAGCGCCAGAAGACAAAAAGGAAACAAGAGGGTCGGTCGGTGGAGTGGAGGCCGTTCCGCTTTGTTTCATGGCGAAAGGTAAGGATGTAATGGGAAGAGAAAAAATGAATGAAGACTTGTCAATGGGGAGACATGTGACCGATAGTCGTGGGAAGATAATAAGGGCGTTTTATCTATCACTCCGTTTTGCCTATCTATCTATCTCTACGCGCGCGCGCACACACACACACACACACACACACATATATATATATATATATATATATATATATATATATGTCATTCGCAGACAGTATTGTTTCGCTTTTTCACTGCTCTTCAGAGGGACTAGACAACCGAATGCCTCAAGCCAGAATTGAAACCCAACCGATTTGTTGTCAGTCAGAGTTTCTGCTACTGAGCTATTTTCATTCAACAGGGGCACCTCGAGGCGGTGTAATGGTTAGCAAGCTTGTCTCGCTAGAACAATTACGACTGAGTAGTGAGTTCGATCCTCACTTTGTGCCCCATACTTTCGGCCTTGTGCCACATCTAAGCTTCACTTGGAAAATCACTATCTTCATTCAACAGAATGTGGCAGCTAAATCTAGCGAATTGTTTTTACAAATGTAAACAAATGTCAATCAGCCGGAGCGCTCGATTCATTTTAGTGAAGAGCCTATCTATCTATCTATCTATCTATCTATCTATCTATCTATCTATCTATCTATCTATCTCACAGTCAGTTCATTATCTATCTATCTATCTATCTATCTATCTATCTATCTATCTCACAGTCAGTTCATTATCTATCTATCTATCTATCTCACAGTCAGTTCATTATCTATCTATCTATCTATCTATCTATTCTCTCTCGCTTGGACGTAGTTTACCGTCTTGCCCTGGACGCGGATGTACTTTATCATCATACCCAGGACGGCGCAGATTTGTAAAATCGATTTGTTTCTTTTTTTTCTTTTTCAACCATCCAGTTAAATTCTATAAACGTATATTTGCGCAGTTGTTCTGTTTTCAATCGATATACAACACACGCTGAGTAGCCAATAGTTTATAAATAAAAAACCAGCTCATTAAGAAATAAATGAAGTCTTGTCGACACTTGTCCTCACGTAAACCTCTTCGCATCTAAAACGTCTGCTTCATAATTACCATTATTTTGTCACTTGGAAAGCCATCAAATAGACTTCGTTCTTGCCCATCGATAGATCAAGCCGATTACCATTAAAAAATAAAGTATGCGATAACCGTATATGGAACCAAGAGATAAAGAGATCGTCTAGCGTAAAAAAGTCAATGAAATGTATATGCATTTGGTCTATAGTTAAAGATGATATAATCAAACGATCAGAATCACTCGTCAAGACTTTATATTCCCTTTACAGCAAATGAAGCGGAGAGATGATATTGAATCATTTGTTAGGTCCGCTCCTAGGAAAGTTGGTTCTTTGCGTCGTGTCACATAATTGGTCTACCCTTTGCCCGTGCATTGAATATCGCTGCCACATCTAGTCTGGTACACCTACTATATCTCGCGAGATTCCTGATAAATTCGAAGAAGAGTCTGTAATGAATTCTATCCAGACTTAGTATCTTGTCTTCAATCCCGTTCTCACCGACGTAGCATGGCTTCTCTCAGACTTTTCTACAAATATTTTCGTGGCAATTATTCTGATGAGCTTTCCTCCTTGGTGCCTTGACTGCATAAATTTCAGCGTACTACTGGATTGGCAATTAGGTCTCACCGTTTTACTATTGAACTAGCTGGATATAGCCCTATATTCTATTCTAATATTTTCTTTTCTCTTTCCTTTCCTTTATTAGTTGTTAACACGAAGTAGTAGTAGTAGTAGTAGTAGTAGTAGTAGTAGTAGTAGTAGTAGCGGTAATAGTTTGAAACTGTTCGAATTTCTTACTAAAATCGGAAGAACAACGAAGCAGCTTTTTTCTTTAACCGAAATCGATTACAACAGTGTGGAGAGAGGAAAAGAATCGAAAAGACTGGATCTTTAGCACCCCCCCCCAGGTACAAATGGGATGAAAAGTCAACGAACGCAGTATCATAATTTAAATACTAATGATGTTAATAATAATTTGAATGAAAGCTGTACGCTTCCAAGCTCAAGGTAGTAACTCTAGATATTCCAAAGAATTCTGATTCTGGTTCAAAGACCATTCCTGATATTCATCTCGGTGACTTAAGAAAATATCTTTTTTTCCTTTTTCCGTTGTGTTCATGGGAGGCAAAATGAACCTTTTTTGCCTTTCATCAACATGGCTGAAAGAGATCTCCATTAGAGTAATTCATTGTGTCTTCTTGGTCTCATATTTTTCACTAACATCGAATGATTATATTGAATCAGTTGGTAAGTCTGCTCCTAGGAATTTTGGTTCTTTATGTCGTGTCAGACAATATTTCTCGTCAGAATCCTTCTTTCATATTAATAAATTTAACATTCGCCAATGTATATTGCTGCTATTATCTGGTCTGGTACGCCTACTATATATTTCATTATGATAGTTCTTTCCATAGCTAATACAAAATGTGGGAGGCCACCCCTACAACCTAGTGTTCTTGTCTCTAGAAAGACTGTCACCCAAGGCTAAAGATTTGAAAAAAAAAACAAAAAAACTTTCCTTGAAAATTCAAACCTTTCGAACATTGATTAAACCAGTCCTACTGTATGGACCAGAAACTTGGACATTGTCTGTTCGTTTTGAAAGACGACTATATGGAACATATATAAATCTATTTTGAAAATTCCAGAACATCAGTTGAAGATCCCATGCAACGCTTAATACAATCTACAGAGAACTGAGACCAATCTCTCTTAAGCTCAAACAAAAACAATTACAGTTTGCCAGTCTCTGCCATCGAGCGAACAGGGAAATTGTCTCATCCTTACTCCTATGGCATCCTAGTGGAAGTGTCTCCTCACGAAAATTGACTTCCCCAGATACCACAGCTCGAGACTCAGGGTTGGACATTGGGGATCTGAGGACAACAATACTGGGCTGGACAGTGCGTGCAAATGATTGTCAATGGAGTTCTGACCAACCATAGAGAGGTCGAAGGATGCTGCTGCTGATGATGGTATATCTCGAGATTCTCGACAAAATCCAAATAAAGGGTCTGCAATGTTTTCGCTCCTGACCTGGCTTCACGACTTCAGTCACTTTTCCATTGATGTGAGGTCGTCGCATTCTGTCTTTTCTATAAACATTTTCATGGCAGTTGCTACCTCGACCGCAGAAATTCATGCGTAATACTGGATTGGCCACTAGGTCTCATCGCTTTACAGTTGAATAAGCTAGACGTAACCGTAAGCTCTATTCTAATGGACACACTTCCGAATTCTTACTTCTCTGCCAACTACAATTTTTAAAAATCTAAATGCAATATCAATCACCATTTTATGTCATTGTGAACCCTGTTCTTTTATTGTCTTTTTTGTCCTTTGTTTCCTTGGTTTCTTTCACTCCTTGCGTCTTAGTGGCCTTATTGCCATGGTTGGGGTGAAATGATTAAAGAAAGAACGCCGTTTTCTAAGCGACGTAAAGCAAGTATAGAAATTGAACAATCTGGCAGAGCGGGCTCGAAGGTCACGTTTGGCGTGTTTGAAACATTTCCCAAGTTGTATACGCTAAATCTAGTCTAAAAGGAGATTGTCACATGATTTCAGAACTCCAAGTATTTGTTAAGATATGATTGCCTGAAGGAGGCACGGTTTGCTGCTCGGATTGAAGAATCAGAGTGCAGAGTTCGACTTCCAGTCGTGTTCATTACAGGTCGGCAGGGGAAATTTCATCACCGCCGACTCAACACCGGCCAACTGATCTCCGTGCCAATTTATTTCCGTGACAATTTATTTCCGTGACAATTGATCTCCGTGACAAATCACTTTGTCTTTGAGTTGTAGAGATTTTGAAACTTTGCCAGTTTGTTTTACTGATTTATTTGTAACAACATCTTTTTTGGCTAACTGGTGTTTCATTTTCAAATATTTCATCACACATCATCATCGTCAAAGAGGAAAAGAAAAAATTGCACACGAAGGTCATTTATTTGCATTAAGATTTTATTAATGGGCGGCAGAGTTGGGAACGGGACAGGATTTGTTTAGTACTACAAATAAACAAACTGAGGAGGGTTAGGTTCGTCCAAGTCCTGAAAGGACACGGCAAACAAAAAAATGGTGGATATTTTAAATGTTGAAAAATAAGTCTTGCTCTTAACTTTGTACAGAACAACTTGCAGGGTGTACCCAAAATATATACTGTTAAAATTGTGGAGTCATGAAGAGACAACACACAAAAGATTTTTTTTTCTGGTAAATTGTGGGTAGATTAAATGTCGAAAGTCAAGTGTTGCTTCTAAATTTTGCCCAGAACAACCTACAGGATGCCCCCCCCCCCGCACAGTATAACAGTCGGCAACCTCTCCCATTCCGACCACTGACATCGCCATCATCTCTCTTTATTCCCTTTCTCACCTTTGGTCGGCGGTGGAGATGATTGTGAAGTCCCAGCCTACCCTCTGAAGTCCCAAAATATACTTACACTATACATACCAATAAATGCATTGTAATCACGATTAAAGGTTAATAGTAAGTGTCGTGACTAAATGAATGGTCACAGAATAACAAAAGAAGTGTTCTCAAATTAGTAGTATTATAACAGAAGAGTAGTATTTGACTTGAGAGTGTGTGACGGTACACTTTTATATTTAACAGACCCCCCCACGAGGGATATATGTGGCACAAGACCGAGTTTACCGTGGGTTCTCAGAGCCCGTAGGCTCGGCCAAAAATATACCCTTTGAACCCGGATGAACAGGTTCAGGGTCTGTCTACCACCCCGGACGAAACTTTGCCTTTCGGCAAAGCCTCGTCCGGGTTCCTCTTTGCCAAGGCAGAGAATTCGACAGGTGACGATACAATAAAGGTACCCTATTTTCCCGTTTCCCCTCTACCATCAGTCTTATACCCAGTGGAAGAGCCCACCACCGACACATTGAAGGTATTACAGCACAACAGTAAGCAATCTTAATGTTTATTGACTTACAAAGACGATTACCGGTTCAAAGTACATGTATCTTTAAAAAGATCTGGAAAAGAACTAAACCCCAAAAGTTATAAGTCAAAAAACAAGTACATTTTTGGGACATCATGTATTAATATCCACCTACAGGCTGAAGTCGATTTTTTTTAGGTCAAAAACTTGTTCCTTTAAACTCGTGCAGAAGTTCATACGGTAAATATTGACAATAATAAGAATGCAAGTTGGGAGATTTACTAATCAGAGGCTTAGTAATATTATATTCAACATGGGTCACATGCCAGTTTTAAAGACAATCTGTAGGCTTCTCGTATGACAGCAGGACTCAAGACAAACTATTGTCTCTGCACTTTTCTGTCCACTGAACATGGCTAAATCGGCATGTTATGATCTGCATACAGGAGTGTCATGGTATCAGAGTCGATGGATTAAGAAGAAGGGTGTTGCTGTAGATCACATTTATTCATATATATATATATATATATATATATATATATATATATATATATATATATATAATTATTTATTTGAATATTACAACATAAATATGTTATAAAATCGTGATTTTATAACATATTTATGTTGTAATATATATATATATTGTATATTTCAACGGATTGGCACCAACAATTTACATGCACATGCTCCAAGTTACTGGAAAGACCAAGACCGACTTTGCATTTCACAACTCCCATCGATAGTGGAAATAATCGATTTTTTTCATGCTTCTACGGCAGTTTTCATGTAGTTTGCGGCCATTTTCTACTGGCCAGAGTGAGAGCCTATAGCTGGCTGCCACGAGAAGGCAGGAAGATTCTATTGGCCAGCGTGAGAACCAACAGCTGACTGACACGAATGTTAACTAGCATGCTAGCATGCAAAAAAAATCGATCGCTGCATTCGTCTCAAGTGGGAAAAATTTATATCTGCATGGCACTTTACTCCAATTGGCTCATTCGCTTGCTTAAACTCAACGTTGATTCTGATTCCGCAGAACTGCGTTGGGTGTGAAAAAATATTTGTTGTTAACATTCGGTTTTTCCAGTTACAAGTCCTTTTTTAAAGCTGATCGTTTTGTGTTCATTTTGTTTAGTTCTTTTTTCGTAACAGATTTAATGTTTAGTATAGAGCTTAGAAAAAATTCGCAGTGTGAGATAGGCAAGAAGTAAGGCATGTAGCAACATCAGCACGGCAGACGGCTCTCCTTGAAAGGCAAGGAAGGGCAAAAATATTTTAAGTCAAGTGATAACGATTGCTGTATGAGTCGCACGATTGTTGAATCAAGCACGGGCAACGCCGGGCAATGCTGCTAGTGAATACATAAAAATAACACAAAATAAAAAAAAATGATTTAGCAAAAATTATTAAAGCAATAATTTATGGAAGGAAAACAAACATTATATTTAATTAATATAAACGCTATTTTTGAGGTGCTATTCATGTTTCAATTACTTTTTTACGTCCATCGAAGTTAAGCAATGTCAAGCCTGGTCAGTACCTACATTGGAATACCATTTGCTGTAAATTTGCATTTACGAGAGGTGTTATGGATAATGGTACGGAATTGTTAATTAGAGCGTCAAGTTCCAATTCCCGTTTGGTATGTTATATTCACTTACGCAAAAATACCCTTGGAAAAAGTATGAATCCACCACTTCTCCCCCAGATATGGGTTAATCAATAAAACGTCTGTCACTAAACTGTTATTATCTGTCAATATCTCTGAGACGAGATCTTGTAATTATTTATATTACTTACATTGTTCATATTGTTGTCCTCATCTTCATAGCCATATTTACGACTTTTAGGCTGTTGTACGCTCCGGCTTTCATCCGCTGATTGGAATTTTGAACTGAAATCTTTATTTCGTCCACCGGGATAGATTGTTCTAGCTCCACATGCCATGCCTCTTCCAGATGTATCAGTTATCTCACTTTAGCTCAATTCTCCAAGTTTTTTTTGTTCACCACTGTAGTAGCCAAGTATTGAACTCACAACTCTTTGGGTCAATTGACTGGATCCAACCAACGCTTTTATCCAATTTAACTGAAGAAGGCTTACAGCGGCCTAAACGTCGTGAATATGAAAACGAATATGAGGACAATAGTCCGAATAATGTAAATAATATAAATAGTTGTTATTATCTTTTAAAAAAAAGATCTTACAATCGAAAAATATGTCCTGGTTTTTAATTTAACTGCAAACGGTTGATAAGCTGGAGAAAACGAATCAGTCATGTAAAAATAAATTATCTTAAACAATCAAATTAGTAACAACTTGCCTAGACTGAGAAGCAGTATTAAAGAAAAAAAATGCGCTACGGACAGGAATCAAATTGCCATCTTCTTTTCAATCATAGAAACCGATACTTTGGCTGATATGCTCCGCCCCAATCTGTCCTGGCTGAGAGGTCGGGGTTTTAATTACCTATTTAGGGAAAGTGTGTTTTTTTTTTGTTTTTTTGTATTTTTTCTTCTTTTTGTTTTGTTGGGACTTCTACGAATCAATATCTGCAAGCTTCATTTTCCTATCCGACAACAGGTTTTTTTTGTAAGGATTTTTTAACTGATATTATTTCTTTATTAATATAAAACTTATTTTTCGTGGCTACACGGGTTTCAGTTGCTATCCCTATTTTTTTTTTAACAACAAAATTAACAAGTGACTTAAATAGGCAATTCAAAGCATATTTTGTTTCCGTGGCCAACCAGGTAGTGGCTCGTTTGGAATTAAGAGGCTGTTTCGCCGATGGAAATCATAAAGAATGGTTCGCTTCCTGCTGGAAACCCATTTTTTTCTTCCCAAGGTCTTTTGCAGAGTAATTGGTTATTATGGTTAAATATAATTGGCCAATGGAGCTAACAAATAGAATTGACAAAATTTGCAATAAACACTGACAAAAGAAAGAAAAGAAGAGAACAAAAATTAATACGAAGCAAACAATAAACGCGAGACAAAAATAGGCAAAGCAAAAGTAATTAGGCAAAAGATTCCCAAACTAAGTATGATGTTAACGCTCAAAAGGGGATACAGACAAGCGATCGCAGCGGTCTGACTTCAAGACAAGAGAGAACAAGAATATCGCGGATGAAACAGAGAAGTGGTCTATTTTATTGGCTAGGAAGAAATCCCAGCATGCATCTGTACGGTTTGCCGATAAAATTTTTTTTTTGGGGGGGGGGGTCTGTTATTCCCAGTGATTGTAACGTAGAAACTCCCCAAACTTGGCCGGTTGAAATTAATTTCCCTCTTCTTTCTGCGCCGTCTCTCCTCAGGAGGTAGGGGTTCATGGCTCTCCACAGTTTCCTGCCCTTTGTTGTTGTTCTTCAGAAAATTCGTTTTTTCGTTATTTCTCCTAACCCCTGTTTTCCTCTGTTATTCTTGTCCTCAATATGTCCTGTGAGTATCAGATTTTCCGAGCACTCCTTCCTCATTATGTGCCCCAGAAATTTCAACTGTCTCTTCCTGATGTTAAGTATAAGTTTCCTTTTTGTTTCCATTTTCTCTAAAACCTCGTCGTTACTCTCAGGTTCCTTCCATATTCTCCTCAGCATCCTTCTGTAGAACCATATTTCTGTTGCTTCAACTATCTTCCTCATCATTGTCTATCATCCACTGCCATATAAGATGACAGATATAGAATAACAGTTCATTACTCTTTGTTTCTAAAGAAGATTTTTTTTCTGTATCTTAATACTTTGCTTAGTTTTTGGAAGGCACTTTGGCTATCCCAATGTGTCTTTAGATTTCAGTCTAGTACTCACCGTCTTCTGTGAGAACACCTCCTAGTGATTAAAAATTTGGAATTTTCACTTTGGGCTCATCCTTTTATTAACGATCATACAATCTGTCTTCTTTCAGTTTATGTTTAATCATTTCTCCTCGGCCTTTCACGGCCTTCTGTAAGGGAATTTGTAGTTTTCTTTCCGTATCTGATATCAACACTGTGTCATCTGCATATCTTACGTTGTCAATATTGTCGCTCTCAATAATTAATCCTGGTAGGACATATATTTATCCCAGAATTGCCTAAAAATAAAAATAAACAGAGAGATAGCGGAAACAGTGAACTGCTTAACTGACAGGCTTGTGCGAAGGCATGGCCAAAGGGGATCAACTGCTAAGAGCCACACGAGATAGGAAGTTGTGGAGAGCCATAATAACATGTCCTGTAGGGACGCAGCACAAAGAAGATGAAGTTTTTAAAGGTTTATTTTTCATACGTCTAGGAATGGAATCATACAGCTTTCTGACTTCATCCAGAGGAATTTTCAGCCATTCTTCCATTAACACCTGCTCCAGCTCTTTAAGACACGACTTGACGCTCCAAAAGGCACCACAAATATTCAATAATATTTATATTTGGAGATTGAGGAGGGCACTCCATGTGTTCTAACTCACTTTCATGCTCTTCATACAAATTCTTAACCACTCGAGCGGTATGTATTGGAGCATTATCATCTTGAAACATGCAGTCACCATCAGGGAATAAAGTCTGGGCCATTGGATGAACACGATCTCCCAAAATGTTCATGTAATCTTTGTTGTTGATTTTACCATGCAGGACCACTATTGAACTGAGACATTTCCATGATATGGCGGCCCAAACTATCACTAATCCACCTCCATGCTTCTAACTTTCGACATCTAGTTGCAAACTAGGATCCGCGTAGAAGCAGCTAGTGTAGAGACGAAGCTTTGATCTAAGGAATGCTCTTCTCGCGTTTCAAGCCACGTAGATGCCTAGCGGATCTGAATTCAGTTTCCCTTCTCCTCGGATGACTGTCGATGTGCGGTTGGCGTAACGATAGGCGGCGCTGGAAGTGGAATCAGCTAGAGAATTTCAAATTCCGGCCGCCTCATTCACTTCACAATTGTTGCCTTGGGAAAGGTATGAATTCATCTCTTCTTCATCCTCACCTATCGGTTAAATAGCATATTTATAGGATCTATTTAACTTTGCAGGTCATACACTGGGTCAGGCATGGGTAACATTTGTTTTTTTTTAATAATATAACGCATGATATATGTTTCATCACAAACCGGACCACACTACTGAAAAAGATTAAAGGTTTCGCAGTAGGTACCTCAGCTGTTTTCAATACAGAAGACATATGCGCCAGTATATAACTAAGAAATGGGGGAAAATTCGATTTCTTTCTCTTTGAAAAAGAAAGATGTTTCTATAATTAAAATATTGGATTCTTGGTCTAATATTATCACTAATGAAAGGGATTAACACATGTCGCTGCTTGTGATTCATTTTTAATTTATTTTTTATTTGAATATAAAACATATTTATTCTTTATGTAAAAACTATTAAATTTAAAAAGTAAAGGATGTTTACACGTATGATCTTCCTTAGTGAAAATAGCCAATAGTTTAAAATGATGAAAACGATACTTTCATCGAATGATTACAAAATTCAAGAAACATTGTATTAACCTTTATTTATGTGTGTGGTTATGTATGAGATTATGTGGAACGTCACGTGGATGCCTCCTAGCGTACGTGTGTTTAATTCCTGAAATGATTACCTAGCCATACAATTTCTGCTACGTAAGTCTGAAGTTAAATTTCATTTATTCTATCAAAAACGGCTACAACATCTAATTGCCAATAGAAATATCCCCACATCACCTCCAGTTCCGACTTCTCCAAAAGATGTAAAACATACAGGAACTCACGTTTCATCCATCAATCGCAATGCCCTGCGGCGAGATATGCAAACTCCTTCTCATAAGGCAGTGATGTTTTATTTCGTGAAGACCGGTGCAACACTTTAGCGTAGGATCGCGAACAAGCATCGTATACATATTGAAAAACGATATTAAAAGAAGTATAAATAAGATTCCCTCATTTCCCGTAGAAAAGAACGATGCAGAGATGAAAAGACCTGCAAAATTTTCGTGAGATAGAACTGGACACTGGGGTGGAGAGGACGAAAAATAGATGTATATAGATTGGATGATCATGAGAAGCCACAGAGCAGTGTGCCTTTAAGTCTCTCAGGATTATAATGATAGCCTATCCTAAATACAGGGGTTGGACAAAATAATTGAAACACTTGTTAAATTCAAAGAAAATTTATTTAATATGGAGTTGGTCCTCCTTTAGCCTCACATACAGCTTTAATCCGTCTAGGAATGGAATCATACAGCTTTCTGACTTCATCCAGAGGAATTTTCAGCCATTCTTCCATTAACCCCGACGGTGGAGGATAGCGGCTCCTAACTTGTCGCTCCAAAATGCACCACAAATATTCAATAATATTGATATCTGGAGATTGGGGAGGTCACACCATGTGTTCTAGCTCACTTTCATGCTCTTCATACCAATTCTTAACCACTCGAGCGGTATGTATTGGAGCATTATCATCTTGGAAGATACAGTCACCATCAGGGAATAACGTCTGGGCCATTTGATGAACATGATCTTCCAAAATGTTCATGTAATCTTTGCTATTGATTCTACCATGCAGGGCAACTATTGGACTGAGACATTTCCATGATATGGCGGTCAAACTATCACTGATCCAACTCCATGCTTCACTGTTGGAAGAAGGCAGTCAGGGTTGTAAGCTTGTTTGGGCTGCCTCCACACATAAACTCGCCCTGATGTTGGGAAGAGAGAAAAACTGCACTCGTCTGAGAATATGATTTGCTTCCATTGGTCTGCAGACCAGGCATTGTGATCTCTGCACCACTTCAACCTCTTCTGAATGTTGCGAGTGGAGAGAAGAGGTTTCCTTATGGCGGATCTTCCATGATATGCAGACTTATGTATCTCACGACGAACAGTTTTAGTAGAAACTGGACTATTCAGATGATTATTCAACTCAGCAGTCACTTTGATCGCAATAGTCCGATGATATTTTGCCACATTGCGTTTCAATGCACGTCGGTCCCTGTCAGTAAGTGTGCAAGTCTGGCCCGAATTGCTACGGTTGCTAGAGGTTTTGCCCTGTTTCTCGAATTGCATCATAGTTCTTGATATGGTAGCTCTTGAAAAACCAAACAGTTCAGCAACCTTAGTGATCGAGGCTCCTGCCATGCGAGCTCCAACAATTTGCCCTTTTTCGAACTCGGAGAGGTCATGCATTTAGCTTAAATTTTACTAAATTCTAAAAATAAATGAGACAAAGACAATAAATTAGATAAATAAACATATTTACAATAGATATAACCACCAATTACGAAGTTTTAGTTAAAGTTCTTAATATAATAAGTCTTTGAAATATAGGAATGGAATTTGCACCTGTTCCAATTATTTTGTCCAACCCCTGTATATAGTAAAACTTGGGTAGAATAATACAACGAATGTTTAATTGATTGATTGATTTTTAACAGCTTATCAAACTTTTTCAGGTTACTTAAAGCCAATTTTTAGGGGAGATAATAATGATTTTTTGATAGAAGTCTTACTATTTAACCCGTACTTTCGAGAAATTCTATTTTTAGGACGGGTATTTTTTTATTAGTTAAAAGCAGGACTCCTTGGAGAAAATAAATCATCAATTTTCTTTTTTTTATTGATGCGCGCGTAAAATATTTTAGCAAACCACCCACATTCCCTCCGTTTTCCAGTATTGAGAAATAATTTCCACACAAGCAGCATCTTCCCGCAAACAACTACCCTGTGGAACAAACTTCGAAGAGGATGTTTCCCCGATAAATTACCCTTTAACGTAATCCTCTACCTTGAGTGGCTCCTTGTACAGATTGAAGCTTACTGTAAAAAAAAATCTTACTTTCAATAACGGCAAGCGCGTTTACGAAACTTTCATTGCAAAGAAGAACAATCGTTTTATTGATTTCATTACAAGAATTTACAAAGAGGAACGACCAATTAGCTTATCTTCATACCCTGCCTGAAGGCAAATGCTGCTGGTGGCGCCAGGGGTGGTGGTCCCGCCATAGCCAGCGAAACCGTGATATCAACCCAGGTCGGTGGTTGATATAGACAGGGTATCGGTCGTGCTAACACACGTTGTATTTAAAAAAAACAGTAAGTGGCATGGTGGGTCCTAGCCGTAGTGATTAGACGTGGCAGAACCAAGGAATGTAGTTCATCCGAGCACTTTCTATGGAAGTAGCGACAGAGCAGTGAGAGACTCGCCACCTCTCACCCGTGGGTAAGAGAGAGGGAAATAATGATCCTCCCACAAGAACTCGCAGACGCTTTTGAACTTTATCAAGATTAAAAAGTCCCGCCCAAATATGGCAACAGAATTCCATTTAAATGTGTCTGTTGGCAAATTATTGTTGGCTAATATACTTCTTTTAGCCATTTTCTTTCAAATGCTTTGTGTCAGTGTTTTTATTAGGGTAACGTTTTTAAAATCCAAATTATGGCCTGACTTTGACAATGTGAGTTTCAGGAATTTACGGTTTTTTTTTTATATTCAGAAATGTAGATTATGGTATTTCTTGATATCTTGCCTATACAGGGTGGCCCAAAAGTAGGTGGACTGTATGTGGAATAGGTTTATGTATCGGTTATATTATTACAACTGAGTATCTTGATGAAACATTTCCTGAGAAATGGATTGGCCGAAGATGTCCAATTGATTGGCCGGCACGTTCATCAGACTTGATCCCAATGGATTTCTTCTTTTGGGGAGTACTCAAGGACAAAGTTTATAGTCGAAAACCAAGAAGTGTTGGTGATTTGAAAAATTACATAAGAGATGCATTTCAAGAAATTAATACACCAAAAAACTTGTGCAAAAAAGTTTGTCGAAGCTTTAGAGGTAGAATTCAAAGCTGTGTAAATTGTGATGGAAAACAGTTTGAGCACCTGCGTTGATAAAATTTAAGAGCTTTTGTATTATTTACATAAGCTTGTACTTCTCCTATGTGCCGTGTCTCATCAAGACGTAGGTCATCATGGCTGTCCATAACTTTCTGTCTTTTTGTAGCCCTTAGAAAAGTTTGTCTTTTTGCTATCTCTCCTAATCTCTGTTCTGCCAAACATTTACACAAGCTGTTTAGGTAGGTTATGTACATCTTTCCTTTGTTCGTCTTGCCTTCAATCTGTCCTGTGAGTATCAAAATTTCCAAGCCTTCTTGCCTCATTATTCGTCCTCGGATCTTCAACTATCTGTATTTACATTATTCGGACTATTGTCCTCATCTTTGTCGGCATATTTATTAAAACGTTTCGGCCGTTGTACGCTCCGGCCTTCTTCAGGTGGTTGGAATGTCCCCTTAATTTCGCTCAATGAGTTAGACTGTTCTAGTTCCACGTGCCATGTTAAATGGATGTCAGTTATCAGTGATCTCCTGTTAATTTCCCTCTGAAAGTTCTCCACTGCTTTAACCGGGTATTGAACTCACACTCTTTGGGTCCTGTCACTGGATCTAACCAACGCCTTATCCACTGTCTCTGTCTGATGTTAAGTATAAATGTATTTTTTTTGTTTCCATTTTCTTAAAACTTTTATTTTAAATATTTCTTATTAACGGAAATTCATCCTAGCTTAAGCTAGGATCGTACTTTCCGTTCAAGACACTCATCATTGAAACTCACAAACTTTTATATAAAACATCGAATTTTCTCATATATTTGGTCCATAGTATTCTCAGCATCCTTCTGTAGAACCACATATATGTTGCCTTGACTCTCTTGTTCATCTGTGAAGACATTGTCATGCATTCACTGCAATATCGGAGCTCTGATATTACATAACATTTCAGTATTCTCTTGTTTGTTACTAAGAAAATTTTCAGGTTTCTTAATACTTTGCTTAGCTTTTGGAAGGCATCTTTCTCTATCACAACGAGCTTTCGTGTTTTCTTGTCGCGCTTTCCGCCCCCTGTGAAAACACTTCCTAGATTTTTGAATTATTTTACCGCATATGGTTTAAAAACTGAAATACAACCCCGAAGCATTTCGCTTCAAAACATATGATGCAACTGAATATTTAGAGAAACATGCCAAATTTATAAAGACTTCGTATTTACTTCTTATTCAATCATTATTGTTCTGGTGTTCTTGGCAAAGCTACACTGACTACGGTCTGATTCTGTCGCATTTAATATATATATATTTCAACTCATTTCAAAGTAAGTATAGACACGTTCCAAAATAAAGGAGAAATACACTCACATCATCAATGATAAAAAAATATCAAAATACAGACCTCCAACTTAGAAATTACTTCGATCAACAGGATAAGCAGGTCTGTTTAATTGCGCGAATCAAAATAAAACATCGTCAAACAAGTGAACCAAGTCATAAAAATCGGCTCAAATCCTCGGTAGGGGGGAAATCCATTCGATCGATTTAAATTTTACAATGAGGTCTGTTCGGAAAGTATCCATCCATTTTGAAATGCTTTAATTTGCGGGAATTTTATGCAATTATGGCCACTTAGTATAAGGAACACTACAGCGTACTTGCTTTTTTTATTATTAAAGAGCTCTTTGTTTGGCACTGGGCTAAATAAGAGAGTGCTCTTTGTAAGGACCGCACAAAATAGTAATGATGGACAATGGTGGACTGGCCAGCGTGTAAGTTTGGGCGATTTATTTATCAAATAAAAATGCAACAAACACTGATTTAGAAATAATAAAAGAATAAGAACTTTATAAAGTCATCTTCACACTATTGGTTGCTCAATTCCAATGTGTGGGGACATTTTCAAAGCTAAAGATTATAAAGACAAGATGGAGAAATTCGCAGTTAGAGGAGAATTTGGAAACAGACATGCTGTTATCCAAAGAAAAGTAATTGTTAGACAGATGCCGAAGCAATTATTGGCAGTGGACATAAACGATTGCTCTTAATAAATGATTGCTCTTAATATGGTAATTTCTTTCTAAGAAAAGCCAATTTTCATACATCTCTTGTCCCAGATTGCGTGAGAATACACTCTCAAATGAGGTAACACGGTTGGCACAAGGCTGTCTGTCAGAGTGCTTGTGTTGTGCTACTTTCGTTATTAATCAGAGGTCAATTTTTATACGCCTCATGTCGATTGTTTTACTAATCATTGTATCATTCACGTTTGTTCTTGACCTCAACCACTACAGATCAGATTTGGGATTTCTTTTGCTTCGTGTCTTTTACGAGATCCTGAGAATTATAACCTGAGACAGTAAAAATGAGATCTGTGCCGTTGATGGCGATTGCGGAAGGAGAGGGGACACTGGATTATTGTATGAGTAGAATGGGGAGTAAATTGAAGAGAAATAAGACGCAATTACCCTAGGTAGGCTAATCTTTTCGTTAATAAGAAATAATTAAAATAAGCTGCTTGGCTTTGAGACATTGTTAATCCTTATAGGCTTAATACCAAATTTTGCTTGTGTTGTGTTATTTTCGTTATTAATCAGAGGACATTTTTTTATACGCCCCATGTCGGGTGTTTTACAAATCATTGTATCATTCACGTTTGTTCTTGACCTCAACCACTACAGATCAGATTTGGGCTTTCTTTAGCTTCGTGTCTTTTTCATAATTCTCAATAACTCACATTTGCTTTGAACAATTTATGTCAATTTTGAAACGATTAAGCTAGACATTAAGACAAACCTTGAATTAAGCCTGTTTTATTAGAGTTATTGAACTTATTATAAAAAATGCAGTTTGAATTTATTATGCAGATGAAACTAATATTAGTCTAAAACTTAGAAATCTAATAAATTCTTTTTCCTTTTTTTCCATAACATACAAAGGATATTAAAAATGCTGAAAAACAAAAAATAACAAAGTCCACATTGCAGATATCAAAAAAGCCATCATCGAATAACAAAGAGGGCTGTTGATACAACCAGTTTTTTTCCCAGAGCTCAGATCTTTGAACAGACGGGAATTGAGGGGGTCAAAAAATGCCAAAGGTGCAGAATACTTCACAAACTGTTATCTGTCAAGAAATCCCCTAGGTTCCCTCTGTAAAGCAAACATTTTAAAGGGTTAAAGTTAGGTCAAGAAATATTGTCTTTTCTAAAGTATGCTACATTAATATTGATCGTTTGTGTTCACTCGTTGTGTAAGTCTGCCATTAATTGATTCTGGATCTAATTCATCTAGTAATTACTGTTCAATGTTTAACATGTAGAATTCAAAATCCTCCTCAGACACCGAATTTCTTGACCTTGTCTTTATGAGATTTAGCTTTGAAAATGTCCTCTCACATTGGAATTGAGTTTCTGATAGTGTGCAAATAACTTTATAAAGATCTTTTTTTAATTACTAAAACAGTTGTGTGTGCTTGTTGCTTTTTTGCATTTTTATTTGAGGGGTGGGGCCCACTCTGTTAGGGTCTAACTTGCAATCGGCCAAACTGATACCCGATATTGTTCATCATTGCTATTTCGAACGTGCGATCTTCACGGGGGTCACACTCTTATTCCCCCACCCTTGTCAGACAAAGGTCTGCTTAATGAAATAATACTTCTTAAAACAGACCGAATTTTCATTTCTCGGTCCTGCACACCGGTAATGAAACATGTGAGTCACAAGCTTGAGACAACACAACATGAACTTTGTCCAGTCTATCCACACACAACAACCGCATATCCATACATTTGTAAGAGCTTATCTTTTAAAATTTCACCTGAGGTAAGCTTTTGTCTGTGTGACCCTACCTTACATCAGTACATGGAGATTTATCTGAATCCCACTAGCATAGAATGTGACATAAGGTCGAGTTTCAGGTGTAATTTAAGTCAGCTGTCCAAAAGCCTTACATGATAAGGTTACTGTCAGCTTTCTATATATTACTAACAAGTGGCGTTCACAATATAAGAGTTTACATTCATATTTATAAACGCCATGTATGAACAAAGATTCTATAGATAAAGCTTTTTTAATCATTTATCGTGCTGCATAGAAACAATTTACACCTTTGTGAAAATCAATTGAAACAATCCCTTCAGTTTCCTTTCTTTAACCATACCGTCAGTTTTAGACCCCCTGGAGTGACAGGGTGTAATAGATTTCAATTTTCCTCAGATTAAGTCATTCTGCAGTGGTGTGTATTAATATGAATCTATTTTCAATGTATATGATGAAATTTGTTTGACCTTGATTGCATAAGATTTTTATCACGTCCAGGCACTATTGTCTCGACTGTCGGTTAGTTGCCCTAAGGCCATTGTCTGCCATGGATGTTACTCCCAGGAAGCGTACGAAAATTGTAGCGCTGCATGAAAACTCTGGCAAGCCTTACCAGTGAGCAAATCAGAGTACTATAGACTGTCTCGGAAATTCTCCTGATTTAAATACAATCGAGAAACTGTGGTCACTCTGCAAGGAAAGACTTCGTGGAATGGAGATACGAAGTATTAACATGTGCATTGGGTCATGTTTCATTGGAAAAATGAGTAAAAAAAGTAAATAATAACGGAATTATTCGTTTTGTTTCAATTAATTTGCACAAGGATCTATGCTGTTGAGATATGCAACACGTGAACATACTGATAAGGCATACCAGTGAGCAAATCAAAATACTATAGAACGGCCCGGAACTTCTCTTGACTTAAATTTAACCTAGAATCTGTGGCCAATCTGCAAGGAACGACTTCATGGCGTGCACATACGAAGTACTAACATTTGCACTGGATCATTTTTCACTGGAAAAATGCGTAATTATTCGTTTTATTTCAGTTAATTTGCACAGGGGTGTAGTTTAAAGATGCAACTATATTTTATTATTAGTTTGTTCGGAAAATAACGTACGATTTTAGAATTGTAATTTTTATACCTAAATTAATTAATGTATTTAAAAAGTGATGAAAACTGTCACAGCAGAGACCCTCAACATTTGAACATGTCCGCCATCGAGTTACAAGGTTATTTATGCGTTTAGCATAAAACTCTAATGCTAGGAGATCTTTGAATGCAAGCTCTGCGTCTTCTTTGCAACAGAATGCTTTAAAAGAAAATTAATTTGCAGAAGGGTCTAAATTTGCCTCGCTAAAATTCAGCCAGAAGTTAACAGAAAACATTATCAGTGTTGTTTTCATTTAAGTTTATTGGCTTCTGAAAATAATTCATTTTCAGGAAGCAGACTTTTTTCATCATTTCACTCGCAAACAATGTGGGAATGCTTCTAGTATACAGGGGGACAGAGTGAATTTGAAAGGAAAACCAAGAATAGAGATGTTTGAAGAAAAGCAACAAGATAAACAAGTTTCAAGAAAAAAGAAAATGGCGATTGATGTTGTATGTAAAATCATTGAAGATTGTAGTTATCAAGGAAGCAAGTAAATGGATGGGAGTTCCACATTGGGTAGTGGAATAAAGAAACTGCTGGTGTCGAAGTCGCCATTGCATTAAGCTATTAAGAGGGCGGGACTTAAACGCCAATCTAGTAACACGCTTAAATTCATGTATTTAGTTTAGCACGGACAAAAGCTCGTTAGAGTATTTGCAATGAAAATATTTTAAAGAAAAAATCAGAGGGAAGCCACGGCACATTGGTGAGAATGTTAATGATGTCAAGATTCAGGGTCAGGATGGATTACATTACAGATCTTTCTTTGAATTATATATTCAATATTAATTTTAAGCCCGGCAGCGTTCGTATTAACAATATCTTTCGTCTGACAATCACATTAGTCAACCGGTGCCGAAACAGCTTTATGAAATTATCTAAATAATTCAAAATATTATGTTTATTTACATTTTATTAAAATCGTAACAAATTAAATAGTAAGTTTACATAACTAGTTTTGTTATTAATAATATATTGCAAAATTATTCAAATGCTTCTCTCTGTTATATCCAAGTGTATTTAGCATTTTTATAATAGGAATTTTAGATTTTATTTAGACTGTATCGAATTATTTAAACAAGTGAAAAATAATAGTTTTGCTGAATTAATAATAATAATAATAATAATAATAATAATAATAATAATAATAATAATAATAATAATAATTATTATTATTATTATTATTATTATTAATAATATATTAGAAAGTTATTCAAATGTTTTCTTTCACGGTCAATTCTACTTCAGGTGAACTGAGCTTATGATAAAATTATCAAGGAGATAGATGTCATGGAGAAAAAAAAATGCGTATACAAATATTTTACATATGTAAGAGAAGTTCTGCTAGAAATTTTATTACTGCTTCCCTGCGTATTCGGCTACTTGAATTTATAGAGAAAAATTTATAGCGCTGGGAAAGTTACTATATACATTTCACCCAGAACAAGGTAATAAAGCCACTAAGGCGCAAGGGCTTACTGATTGTAGAAGAAAATAAAATGCGAAAATAAACATCATTAAGGAGGGAGAACAAGAATTGATTGAGAAGACATGATAACGATTTCTTTTTTGAAGATCATAATTGACTGGAAAGCAACAAATCGGAAAAGAATTCCATCAGTGAAAAGAATCTTTTAACATAGAACTTACATCTAACCATTTGAACTTTAAAATTATGGGACCTAACTACCAATCTAGTAGTGCATTTAAATTGGTATAGTCGTGCTACCAAAGAGGGAAGCTCTTTAGAGCAATTAATATGATCTTTTTTTTTTTTTTTTAAATGTACAGCGGTGCGAAAGTGTCTGAAACTAGCTCAGGACAAATAACATTGCAGATACTTCTTTGGATTTTATCAAGAATCTCTAAATATATAGCAGGAGCACCAGACCAGATGTGGCAGCAATATTCAAAGTAAGGATTATTGGTATTTATATACGATTATTTATGTATGATCTTGCGTTGTAACATATTTATCAGTCTGACTATGACAAAGGTCCTTCTCTTTAGCCATTAAACTGCACTGCGATTTGACGGATCAAGAAGTAGATCCCCACCCATTTCGGGTAGTGAATAAAGTGGTGATAGTGTATCAGGCAAATTACATCGTGCATAGGACGAATGGTGATCTTGTGACCTTGATACTTAGCGAGATCAAATGTTTTATCGCGAAAACGTAATGGAAGAGACGTAGATTGGCGCCGACATTTTATTGGCAATCGGCGGCCACTTAATAGGACTTTGGACGGGCCTACAAACCCTTACCTACACGCATATTTTCATGTACCCATGCGCATCTTTAAGTACCTATAAGCTTTCAAGAACTTATGTTAAACTCTACGTATATATATATATATATATATATATATATATATATATATATATATATATATATATTTGTGTGTCTGTGTGTGTGTGCGTGCAGCACTCTTTGTCGTTCTGGCGCTCTCTCTCTCTCTTTATATATATATATATGTATGCACACACATACATATATATATATATATATATATATATATATATATATATATGGGGAGAAGAAGGGGGAGAAAAAGTGAGACAGAGAATTAGAGAGAGGAAGAGAGGGAAAGAAGGATTGCTTATTTGCCCCTTTATAAAATAAGGTGGATGACTTATATACTAGTAAAAACTAGTAAAAAAATAAACACACACACATAAACACACACATGCTTTCAAGAAATTATGTAAAACCCTTATACACACACACACACATGAGTGTGCCCGTATGTGTGTGGCATTTCTCTCTCTCTCTCTCTCTCTCTCTCTCTCTCTCTCTCTCTCTCTCTCTCTATATATATATATATATATATATATATATATATATATATATATATATATATAAAAGTGGAATTTACACACGCTCTATCTCTGAGGGAGAGGCGGATCGCTCATTTGCCCCTTTATAACATAAAGTGAAGGACTTATATACTAGTAAAAACCTATAAAAATGAATACACACACCAAAACACACACACGCACACATATGCTTTCAAGAACTTATGTAAAACGCTTATATACGGAGAGTGCGATGGATAAATCGTCGTCTAAATTATGCAAAAAATGAAAATAACACTGACATCTCATTTTAACAGATACATATCAATAAAAGAGTCGGACAAAATAATTGAAACACTTGTTAAATTCAAAGAAAATTTGATCCTCCTTTAGCCTCACATACAGCTTTAATACGTCTAGGAATGGAATCATACAGCTTCCTGACTTCATCCAGAGGAATTTTCAGTCATTCTTCCATTAACACCTGCTCCAGCTCTTTATGACACGACGGTGGATGATAGCGGCTCCTAATTTGTTGCTCCAAAATGCACCACAAATATTCAATAATATTAATATCTGGAGATTGGGGAGGCCACTCCATGTGTTCTAGCTCACTTTCATGCTCTTCATACCAATTCTTAACCACTCGAGCGGTATGTATTGGAGCATTATCGTCTTGGAAGATGCAGTCACTATCAGGGAATAAAGTCTTGGCCATTGGATGAACATGATCACCCAAAATGTTCAGGTAATCTTTGCTGTTGATTCTTCCATTCAGGGCAACTATTGCACCGAGACATTTCCATGATATGGCGGTCCAAACTATCACTGATCCAACTTCATGCTTCACTGTTTGTTGGAAGAAGGCAGTCAGGATTGTCAGCTTCTTTGGGCTGCCTCCACACATAAACTCGCCCTGAAGTTGGGAAAAGAGAAAAACTGCACTCGTCTGAGAATATGACTTGCTTCCATTGGTCTGCAGACCAGG
>OZ038503.1:80690826-80703326 GCA_964036315.1 Acanthosepion esculentum | reverse complement strand
GTAGAGCGATAAACACTCTATATAAGTATATGTATATATGTATATATATAGAGAGAGAGAGAGGAAGATAGATATTGTACATATATATATATATATCTATATATCTATCTATATATATATATATATTATAATTTTATCATATAGACAAAACCTATCTTCCTCTCTCTCTCTCTCTATATATATATATATTCTCAAACAAATGGAAAAATGAAGTGACGTTTCACATACGGCTTGTCTACAAGCAGGATTGTTCATAACCATTTTCGATTCTCACCCCTCGAAGTGCAGTTGAAATGCACTGAAACGAAGTTGCATCTTCGTAGTGAGTAAAATGGTTTTGTCGAGATGATAAAATTATAATAAATAAATAATTATCGCTCTACTATCGGTATCGAGTGAACGTTGGAATTTATAACTTTCGTTCTCATCGCATCGGATACATATATATATATATATATATATATATATATATATATATATATATATATATATATATATATATATATATACGTATATTTATATGCATATATATATATATATGTTTGAAGGTGTGTGTGTGTGTGTGTGTGTGTGTGTGTATGACCTATACTCTCATATACTTGAACATACATATATATTTCTTTCTCAGGTGTTATAAATACATATATATATATATATATATATATATATATATATATATATATATATTTATATATATTAGCGAATACTTTTCTATAATTTAGTATATATGACCAAACAGTATTTTGTCATATTTTTCTAAATATAATAACTATTATCCTCAGTTTATATGAAAATTCGGCTCTAGATTAGTTATATAGATGGATAAGAACACGCATATATATATATATATATATATATATATATATATATATATATATATGTGTGTGTGTGTGTGTGTGTGTGTGTGTGTGTGTGTGTGAACTGACATAAACAAATATCAAAAGCCGTTCGAGTTTAGATACATAAGAACGCGATAGATAGATAGATAGATACTAGGTGATTTTTATTATCCAATTGACATGGATATTTAAATAATATAATAAACAGACATTTGAAGAAATACATATATATATATATATATATATATATATATATATATATATATATATATATATATATATATATATATTATGCTCCATTATGCTCTCGATTAAATTAGATTAGATAGATAGATAGATAGATAGATAGATAGATAGATAGATAGATAGATAGATACATCTAGAATTCTGTCATGGATAGAAAGATATGAACAAATTGATGTGTAAACTGATATATACATATATATATATATATATATATAGCGAGAGAGACATTGTGAGAGATTATATTCAGCTATCTTTGACGCAAAGCCGAATAACCACAAACCAATCGTTGTTAATTATATTGCGTTATTATTATAGATAAGAAAGGTCTGATAGTCTTGAAAAGAAATGTGTCCATATCTGTGGAAGCTTGCCGGATTTTGTGCCTGGTCATTTCTAAGCATAACATTTTTTAATTCACCCTGGTGGTTGCCTTATGTTTTTTTCTTTTGTTCCAAAGAAAGACGAGAAGCAATTCCAAATCCGCTGCAATTAACTGGCTTTCTTTGCACATATACACCGGTTTCAATTACACCGTATGTCGATGGCGTGACGTGTCAAAATTGGAGTTTATTTATATATCTTTGTAGCTATCCATCCATGTACATTAGTCCACACACAATTCTGGACACTCACACTGCATATATATATATATATATATATATATATATATATATATATATATATATATATATATATATATATATTACATATAATGTATCCTATTGTTATGTTCAAGTATATTGAATACGCCTGTGAACGAGCATTTGCCTCAATTTCTGTGCTTCTTCGAAAGCGTAAACAAATGTTTTATAAAACTTGATTGCCTCACGTCTGTCTGCATCTGTTGCAGCCACGACGATGTCGATTTATGCAAAAAAATGAAAATATATAAAGTTTCATCAAGTCGGTTGCTTTTTTTTTTATTTTATTTATTGACTTGTCCATTTGCCTCATTCGGAAGCAAGATTTCGCATACCGTCATTAACGCTATATTTGTCGAATACTTATTACTTACCAGACGAAATGAAACACTGATATCCGTTTTGTTCGCAGTACGTGCTTGCGAACCAGCGACACTTTATCATCGATCGCCCGGCTTAGATAAACAGATATTTTGAGTCCATTATTCAAAACCACATACGACGGAAGATCAATAAGTTCTAGAAAGCATATAGGTACTGCCACTTGACACGTAATTTTTCCCTGAATTTCGATCGTCTCCATTTTTATCATTTCACCCCAAGCAAGACAATAAAGTCACTAAGAATCAAGGGGGTTATTGAGTGCGAGAAAATACGAGAAAAAGTAAACATTATTAAGGGAAGAAAACAATAACAGAACAGGAATAATAACAAAAAAAAGACAGAAGCTAACAATTCACATTGGGTTTAAATCTTTAACTGGAAATCAAGAAACCGGAAGAGAATTTCATCATATATTTTCTACATTTTTATCTTTTCAACCCAAGTAAGGCAATAAAGCCACTAAGATACAAGGGGTTATTAAGAGAGTACGAGATAAAGTGAACATTATTAAGGGGAGAGAACAGAAATCAAGAAGACAAAAGCGAACGATTTACATTGTGTTTAAATCTTTGACTGGAAATCAAGAAGCTGGATGAGAATTTCATCAGAGGCAAGAAAGTGTTAGCATAGAACTTACGGTTACCTCTAACCATTTCAACTGTTTTTCTTCTTCTAACTACCATATTCCTTCAGGAATTGGGCGATCATTTTCAATAATTTCCCGTCGGGTGCCTAAATCTCGACATTATGCTATCTCTGCTAATGCCTATTCTGACAATCATTTACATATATCCGTTAGGTTGAGTATGTGCTGCTTTCCTCAGAGATTCAATATGCCCTGTGGATGTCAAATTTTCTAAGCCCTCTTTCCTCATTATTCTTCTTAGAAGTTTTAACTGTCTCTGTCTGAAGCGTAATTTCCCTTTTGTTTCCATCTTCTCTAAAACTTCGTCGTTGCTCATATTTTCAGTCTCAGTATCCTTCTGTAGAATCACATTTCTGTTACCACAAGTCCCCTCTTCATTTGTTTTTTAATACTTTGTTAGCTTCTGGGAGGCATCTTTCGCTATCCTAATTCTCATTTAAATTCTTATACGGGTTTGATTTTAGCATCTCCCAGTTGTAATTTGCATGTCGGCCTCTGCTTATTGCTGACAACCCTACATTGTAACTTCTTACAACTGATGGTTATTCCTTTCTTCTTGCTTTCCTTGACTGACTTCTGTAGGAGTTCCTTCAGTTTCCTTTCTAACACTGTGTCATTTGCGTATGGTATGTTAATATATATGGAAAAGTCCGACAATTATTTTGAGACATTTTTTATGTTATATGTTCTTTTTATAGATACAGGTATTTAAGTAAATGCTCTTTTTATAATAAACAGTATTAACAACATTTAATGACCTGGATGTCCGATAAATTGTCATAGAAAATATGCGTCCTCCGACAGGAATCGAACCTGTATCCTATACGGAACCGTCATATAGCCTGACGTGCTTTTATCGATTGAGCCACAGAGGAGCGTTTCATTAAGCAAGGTCGATTTTACTGTTTTTAAACCTCAATTCTCTATGATTTTCTCTCATACATTCATATCTGCTCGATGCATATCTAAATGGAAATAAATGACGTTACACATTATGAAATGGACAAAGTCTGACAATTATTTTAAGACATTTTTTATATTTTATATTTTTTATGTTTTATATTTTCTATGACAATTTCTCGGACATTCAGGCCGGTAAATGTCGTTAATACTGTTTATTATAAACAGAGCATTTACTTAAATATTTGTATCTATAACAAGAACGTATAAACATAAATAAATGGCTTAAAATAATTGTCGGACTTTGTCCATTTCATAATGTATATTCGCAGATAGAAGCTATTCGAATGAAACGTACTTATCACCAGTGGAACACGGAGGGAATATGTGTGGTTTGCTACAGTATGCGGATCTTAGATGTGAAGATTATAACCAAGGAATGTAGTTCGTCGGAACACTTTTTCGTGGAATAGAGCAGTGAGAGGTTTGTCACTTCCCATCTGTGGGTGAGTGGTTGGAAGTTAGAAAATAATTTACCGCCCACAAGGACTCGAAGTCGCTTTTTGTCTCTATCAAGACTGTAGAGTGACAATTGGGAAGCTCCCGCCCAAATATGTCAATAGTGCTCCATTTTAGGCTTGATCTGGCCCCTATAAATGTAGAGGGTGGCATAAGGAGAGAGGTAATTCCTGGAGCGATACAAGGAATCGACTATTCTTCTTGCATCTTTTGAGATGGATCGTATGCAAGAGTTGCACGAGATCAGGCGTGAGTTTAAGGCCCAATAGTCTCTCAATGTACGGATCCTCCCCAGAGGGAACATCCATTCATCAAAACTGGCGGTAGTTCAGAGTCATATCGGCGATGATGGAATATAGCTAGTTTTGTTTTCGATGCATTGAATGTAACCAGCCATTTTTTCCCTTACTGGGAAATCAGTGCGAGATCGGATGGGAAATCAGATGCCAATCTCTGTTCATCAAGAATTTTAGAGGTGCGCCCGTATATCGTCGTATTATCGGCATATATATTTAGAGTATATAAGAGTGTTAGCTTGAGAAGTAACCCGTGTGCTATGTCTACGTTTAGCGCCAGGGCCCCGTAGGACTGATTATTAATAACTACCTTCAATAACCTACCTGTTAGGACGGATTTTATAAGTGAAAAGATATTTTCAGTGATTGCAGAACTGAAAGACAACAGTCCCGAAAAATAGTCTTTGGGAGAAAATGAAAAGGTATAGGATATCATGGGGAGTCTGGTAATTACTGTAGCTGTACAAGAAGCCGGCTATTTTGTCTGCATCTTTAATGATGGATATGTACGGTTTCCATTTAAGGTCGTGTGTGATTTTAAGGCCTAAAAGTCTCTCAAGACACGGTGTCTCTGCCCCTTAGGGGTCATCTGTTCCTTGTGACTGGCGGTAGTTCGGGGTCCGATCGGCGATGATGGAATATAAATAGGTTAGTTTTCAAGGCATTGAATGTAAGCAGCCATTCTTTCTCCCCACTGAGCTGTTAGATCTAGGTCAGAGGAGAGATCAGTTGCCAATCTCTCGTCCTCTAGAGTTCTGGAGATATTGCCATACACGTCATCAACATAGATATTCACAAATGATTCGCAGTATACTCTTAGGCAGATCATTGTAAAAAAGCAAAAATAGAAGCAAAAGGAAATAAAAGATCCAAAAAGTTTGAGAAATTTATGGGGATTAAAAGGAACGGAAGATGATTTGTGGCTTCTATGGTTTCGACGGAGGTCGAATATATAATACGACATTTTTTTATTAGTTCAAAAATTATTATAATTGATACTCGTATTTGAAGTAGAAGCCCCATAGTAGTTAAAACTTATATTATGCTAAGACTTTATTATGTACTCTCAGTTTGTTAATTTGAAATCCCGAATTTTAAAATCCTGAAAGACCAGAATTCCGAAAAATAGTCTTTGGGAGAAAATGAAAAGGTATAGTATAGCATGGGGAGTCTGGTAATTACTGTAACTGTAAAGAAAGATGACTATTTTCTCAGCATCTTTAGCGATGGGTCCTATGTACGGGTTCCATTTAAGGTCATGTGTGATTTTAGAACCTAAAAGTCTCTCAAGACACGGTCCCCCCCCCACCGAGAGGTCATTATTCATCGTGACTGGTGCCTTCGATTGGCGATGTTGGAATAAATCTAATTTGGTTTTCGGGGCATTGAATGTAACAAGCCAGTTTTTTTCCCTTACTGCGAAACTAGTGCGAGATCGGATGAGAGATCAGATGCCAATCTCTGATTATCAAGTTTTAGATGTGCACCCGTATATAGTCGTATCATCGGTATATATGTTTACAAATGATCTTGGTATATTCTTAGGCAGATCCTTTATGTAGAAAAAAATAAGGTTGATCCGAGAAGTGAACTCTGGGTGAGGCATGCGTTGATTTCTAAGGCCCCGGGGGACTGGCTGTTAATAACTACCTTCAGGGACCTACACGTCATGAAGGACTTTATAACTAAAAAAACTCTTCCAGTCTAACTTTTTCAGAAAGTTTGTGGTGTGGTTTCCTATTGCTTCCTCTAGGGTTCGAATTCAAAGAATTTTTTTCTATTCAGGAAGTAAACTAGCATAACTCTCCAAAGATTACATTTCATAATGCCATGACTTATTATGAAAGATAGTGGAGTGGTTTATCGTTGACTTCTCTACGGTTTTGAACTCTTCGACTGGCTGCCACCCAGGGCTAGAGATCCCAGTCTACACTGCTATTTAACCTTTTGGAGACGGAGTCCTATTTGGAGTTTTAGTACCAAGACGGAGCCCTTTTCACATGCGCTTACTTCAAAGAGTAAAAATCGATGTAAAATCACAGAACTCAATAGAACTATCATGAAATGTACAACAAAAGCTCACGCTGAGATTCGAACCCGGGTCTCATAGTCAGAAAAGCGAACGGTCTAACCATTCGGCCACGCGCCCATTGCAACTCAGTATTCACTCATTAATACTCAAAAACACAAATGCACAAACAATAACACACCCGCAAATGCACACAAACACACCCGCAAATGCACACCCGCAAATGCACACACACACACACACACACACACACACACACACACACACACATACACACACACACACATACACACACACAAACGCGTACATACATAAGCACACACAAACACACGCTCGCACAAGCACACATAAAATTAACTGTTACAAATCTTCTTACGTGAAGTTATTTGCATTCGGCCTGCGTAGATTTTGAATTAATTCATCGGAATCGTAGGAAACACATTTTTTCACCTTGCGTTTCACATGATGTATATCCCAACCGCATACACCTTAATGCGAATTAATTATTTCGGAAGATGTGCAGGGCAATGTTCACCTACACCGTTGTGCAAATTAATTGAAACAAAACGAATCCGTTATTATTTACTTTTGGGTGGGGGGGTTCCAATGAAACATAACCCATTTTCGTACATCGTATGTCCATTCCACGAAGTCGTTCCTTGACCACAGATCCTCGATTGGATTTAAACCAGGAGAGTTTCCGAGCTAGTCTATAGTACTTTGATTTGATCACTGGTAAGGCTTGCCAGTGTGTTCGTGCAGCGTTACAATTTTCGTACGCTTCCTTGGAGTAACGTCCATCGCAGACAATTGCCATGGGACAAATGCCATGGGACAATTGCCCTGGGGCAACAACTAAAATTTTCCATTTCCCGGAAGTTCGATTGCTTCGAGGTCTTTCAGGTGTCTTTCTTTCCAGAGCTGAATCTGTGGACCTGAAATTTTCAACTCGTAGCAGAATTGATTTTCTATCTTGAACAAAATAATTCCGTCGTAACTTGAAATGTACACCAAAATCTCTCTGTGTTCCAATTACAGATTCAACAGCCATTAAAAAGAAAAAAAAAATTCCAAACCAAACGCAGGCTCTGTACTGATTCAAGTATGGTAACTTATTGTTTCTTTTTTTTTTTTTTTAAATGTCATTAAGTAGCTGAAAACACCATTGGCACTTGCTATATTTACTCAGTTTAAAATGCGGGAGGAATTTCTGTCGCACCCATTAAAAAAAAAATAGAACAATTTAGAAAAATTTACAGTAACTACAATTTTTTTCAAGACGCTGACGCGTACTAAAATCCTTGGGATGTTTAGTATTGTTGAAGCAAGCTTGTCGATTACGATTGAGTAGTGAGTTCGATCCTCACTGGGTGCTCCCTACTTTTGGCCTTGTGCCACACCTAAGCTACTCTTGGAAAATCACTGGGGGCACCTCAAGATGGTGTAATTGTTAGCAACCTTGTCTCGCTAGAACAATTACGACTGAGTAGTGAGTTCGATCCTCAATGGGTGCTCCCGACTTTCGGCCTTGTGCCACATCTAAGCTACGCTTGGAAAATAACTATTTAGTATTGTTGAAGTTATCGCTAACATTTTAAGCCGAGATTACAAACTCTGTTTCGTTCAATTTCTCAAATCATTCGATGAAATTTGAATTTGCTGATTTGTTTGGAAAAACACTTTGACAAAATTCCTACTTCGAGATTTAATAATTTTTTTAATTTAATTTTATAGGACTTCATGTTAAACAAAATCTTTTAAGAAAATTTCTTTTCTTTTTCCTTTTTCCTTTTTAACGGCGAAAAATAAATTTACAGATTTCTTACTCTTGAGCATGCAACATACATCTGGCCGTGCGTAAATATTTCTTTCTGGGGTTGAAATTCCAACTTCTTGAAGCGTTTGGCCTTCTGATTTGTTTATACTTCTCGCAAACGCAGGGCGAACTGTAAACTGGATACTTGTTAAGAAATTGTCGTGTGCAAAGTTACGAAAACACCTAAAAAGTAACCAAAATCAAGTTGTTTTCGCTCGAAAACAACTGATTTCTGCTAGTTTAGGCAGATTACGTAAAATTATATTAAAAAATGTAATACTGTAATGTGTAACCCGTTACCTGTGTGCACTTGGCTGTTTTAAAGTGTGTGACGGACGGACAGAATAACGAATTTCACAGAATTTTATATATACAGTGTAACCCGGATATAAGAGAGTTGTCGGGACCGGAGAAGAAGTCTCTTATATCCGGGTTTGGTCTATTATATATACATTAACACAGGCTCTAATTTGGGACTAGAGAAAACTTATCTTATACCCGGGTTTCTCTTATATCCGGGTCTCTTATATCCGGGTTACACTGTATCAAATTTGACCGGTATCAGGACTCAAGCGCTTTGGGCTCATTTTTAACGAATTACTATAAATTATTTATTTTGGGGTTTGGCCGCGGATGGTGAAAATCTCTGAAGCAAAACCGTGACAAAATGGTACCTCTATTTATTTATTTATTTACTTAGTAAAAAAAAAACTAATTCATTTTCTTAAATGCTTCTCTTTTCTCTCTTGTTATAGGAGGATGTTTCCTACTATACGAGTTTCATTTAATGGCCTGGAAGCCGATACCAAGTACATGGTTCTAATGGACATTGTACCAGTGGACAGCAAGCGTTACAGATATGCCTACCACAGGTCATCATGGCTGGTGGCCGGAAAGGCTGATCCCCCGCTACCTACGCGTTTCTATGTGCACCCAGATTGTCCTTTTACAGGTGAACAGTTACACAAGCAAACAGTATCTTTTGAAAAACTGAAACTGACCAACAACATGCTGGACAAAAACGGACACGTAAGTTGATTTTCATTGAGGCATTTCTGAATTTTACTGTTGAGAGTTTCAAAATTATTTGATGCCTGCCAGAAAATATTTTTTATTATTGTCTAGCATTTTCATACTTGATAAATAACGTCGCTTTATTTCCAAGAAAAAATACAATAAATATATATATATGCAGTTGCGGTAAGAAATATAAAGGAGAAACGGGCGGCCCATTTTAGATAAGGTTGCAACAATCGTAAAGACGGAACATGAGATCAAATAGAAAAATATGGCGTAGCTGACCACATATTTGAGGGAAAAGGGAGATCACCGCCCCCTGTGGGATCAGGTTGATATAATAGACAGAATATCACTGGAAAACAGGAAAACTTAAGGAATCAGCACATATGCTAGGCCATAAAAAATTTTCTAAAGCCGGACAACCATTGAAATGAATACAATATAGGAACCCGTAATACGGAGTGCAAGAGAAAAGCAATAATAGTAACAACAAAAAAATTGCAATATGTGCTCAGGTAATGGTCACCTGAAGAAGGGTACAACGGGCGAAACGTCGTAAATATGGCAAAAAGATGAGGACAACAGTCCGAAGATTATATATATATATATATATATATATATATATATATATATATATATATGGTGCATAAAATGTTTCCCACACCAAAACAAATCCTTCGTTTTTGAGTTTTTAAGTTTAAAGTTTACAGTAGACGTTGTTAAATGTACAAACCAAGATAGAATCCAAAATTACTTCTACAAATCATGTCTTAGCAACCCGACGATAAACAATATTAATGGTTGGATGACTCGCCTGCCTTCGGTCTGGAAACGCAATCTGATACATTCGTGCAGCCTCGCGTCCATTGCCATCTACATTAATTTTTATGAAAATTTGTTTCAATTCACCAATTGTTTTCGGTTTGAGCCTGTAAAGAAGACATTTTAGTACACCCCACAAGAAAAATTTTTGTGGTGTTAGGTGTCGTGATCGTGATGACCACTCAATTGCTGTAGCTGACCCTATCCACCTTAAGATTTAGCCATTCCCGAAGGCGTAAGCCATAATTAATCTCAAGTCATCTTAAACTTCGGTAATTTTAGTTCATAAATAAAAAAGGGTGTTACTTTTGTTTCATATATATATATATATATATATATATATGTGTGTGTGTGTGTGTGCAGCAAAGGAATGTCATGAAATTTAGTGTGTGGGTCAATTCCTGACAAGTTGAGGCCCACCTTAAACAAATTCACGCCATCGGCATTTTCTTCTAATCTGATTTTCTTTTACCTTCAAACAACACTTGCAAAGGGATAAAAGTTGATTTGAAACTGGCCATTATTTTCAGAACAACCTTATATTATACAAAAAAAAAATCAAACCCATGCTAAACAATTGAGTCTTGAACATTAAGATAGCTATATAACTCATTAAAACTATTCTATAAACCTGATTTAAACTAAGGTGACCTTTCAAAATTAAAGTCAGATTTAGTTATTTGGAACGCGAGAAAGATTTTCTTATATAAATTCATAGTAATTGCTTCTTCGTTTTACGCAATTTCGTATAGCGAGGGAAATATTATTTAAAATATCTACGTTTCGTTCAATTTCGTAAACCAATCGATGAAATTTGTATAAGCTGATTGGTTTGGAAAAATACTTTAACAAAAATCCTACTTCACGATTTTAGAAATTCTTTAATTTAATTGTATAGAATATTCCTAATGCTTAAAGTGTCCTCTTCGTTAATTGTATATATATGTATGTATATATATATATATATATATATATATATATATATATATATATATATATATATATATATATATATATATATATATATATACCTTTCAGAATTTGATGATTTGTTTAACCAAAAAGACACTTCGTTGCAAAGAAGATGCAGAACATGAATTCAACTATTTCTTGACGTCCAAACCTTTAAAGTTTTATCGTAAAAGTATAAATAACCTTATAATTCGAGAGCAGGAATTCATAGCTGTTTAGGCTTCCTATTTTGACTGATTAAATACATTAATTAAAGAATATAAATTCAGTCTAAAATCAAACATTATTTTCCAAAAAATATAATACTTATGACTGAACAGGTTAGATGACAGATATGTTACAGTTAATATACGATAGTATACGGGAAAGTTCTGGGCCCGATTAATTTTCCAAGAATTCCAATAATGACCAAATATGGGGAATTGTTTTTCACTCCTTTCTTGGTCGAACCGAGATTTCAACACCCACATTTTCAGTTGCAGTTTTTGTGTACTACATACATATCTTTGTTTTTTTTTGTTTTGTTTTTAGATCATTTTAAATTCGATGCATAAATATCAACCAAGAGTGCATATTGTACGGAAAAAGGACTTGTCGTCGACATCCGTCACTAATTTGGAAGCAGAAGAGTTTAGAACATTCATCTTCCCAGAAACTGTATTTATTGCTGTAACGGCCTATCAAAATCAGCTGGTAAGTTTTTAAAAATACTACAATTTTTTTTTTTTTTTTTGGAAACTCACACAGCATTTGATATTGTTGAAGTTATGGCTAACATTTTTTTGTCGAGATTTAAAAACTCTACGTTTCTTTCAATATCAAAACCAATCTATGAAATTTTGTATAAGCTGATTTGACAACCAATCTAAGAGAAAGAAAACTCTGAAATGAAAAACGTATGTGAGAAACGAGGATGATTTATGTAAATTGGAAACTAACAGGATGATTATGTTTAGAATCAGAAAGACACAACTGAAATTTCTAGGAGACAATTAGTGAATAAGGGCTTAGAGAATTTGACACTCACAGGACATATTGAAGTGAAGAGGGACAAGGGAAAGCAAGGAGTAACATACCTAACCAGCTTGTATAAATGGGAGTCTTGAGAAAAAGACAAAGCTTACTAAAGCTAAAAAGGAGAAGTTGTGGAAAGCCATGAATGTAAAAAACTGAAGCGACAGGAGATTATTATTAAACATATACTTCTACTCCTTGTTAAAATCGATATCTATCTAACTTTATCTATCACACGCCTTCGCTCTCTTTCTCTCTCCCTCTCTCTCTCTCTCTCTCTCTCTCTCTCTATATATATATATATATATATATATATATATATATATATAAAAGTGAACATTGAAATTAACACCTCG
>OZ038503.1:80683326-80685826 GCA_964036315.1 Acanthosepion esculentum | reverse complement strand
AAATCTTATATATATTTATACATACATATATATATAGAGAGAGAGGGTGAGATATATTAAAATACAGATGAAGATAGATAGATAGATAGATAGATAGATAGATATGAACAGACTGAGATAGATAGATAGATAGATAGATAGATAGATAGATAGATAGATAGATAGATATGAACACACTGAGATAGATAGATAGATAGATAGATAGATAGATAGATAGATAGATAGAAATGGGAAATGACACAGGTAGAAATTACACAGACGATCATACAGAATTAACCTCTGTTTCAGTTTTATTTTATAAGTGTAAAAGCTTTTATACGAACTCGTACATTGAAACGAAAGAAATTTAACATCTGTATTATTAAATTTTGACACTGACAATTATTTGACGATCGGTTTTACGGCAGCGCAGAATAAAACTTGTTCAAATTGACCCGATGAAAGACAACACGGCAAAAATCAAAATTTGTGTATAAATAAATATATTATATTTACAATGCTCTATACTTATGTAAATATAAGGCGACAGCGTTTATGCAAACAAAAAAGATCATACAAAAAAAATAGTAAGAAATAGATCCGAGGCCTATTTTTCGCTTGTCAGGCAGGACGTGCCGGACATCTGCCAATCAATTTCGACACTTGCTTCTGTTTTTTAAGCGTGGCCTTACGTAATTTTAGATGCTGTCCAATTCTTTTGTTCTGATACCGCGGCGTTTATTCTCAAAAACAAGGAAAAATCTGTTTTTTCGACAACACACACACACGCATATATATATATATATATATATATATATATATATATATATATATATATATATATATATATAGTTTAAATGTGTGCTATATTTATGGGCTAAAGTGCTCAGTATTAGAGACAGAGCGTATGTAAATATAAATATAAAAGTGAACATTGAAGTCAATACTCAGAGGGTATTTATAAAATAAATTTTAAATAGCCAAGGAAATCTCCAGCATTCGCGGCCTGACGATTGCGTCAAGCATGAAACAGCCTGTCGCCTCTGAGGTTTGACTTCAATGTTAACTTATATATATATATATATATATATATATATATATATAGTTTACAAGAAAATAGGTAATCCGTATGGGTAGACCCAAGGAGGATAAAATCGAGAGAGCTTAATGTAAATCAGAGCTAATAATTTAAATAAAAATAAAAACAGACCACCTTAAGGTTCCGTGGCAGAGTGGTTAGAACGTTCGCATTCTGATCATAAGACTCGGGCTCGAATCTCACCATGGTCGATTCGTCAGGAAGGAGAGGTCGATCCCAGCGGGCGGCACATTTGGAAAATGCCTGTAAACCAGACCAGAGGTTGACCCAAGCCTTTTGAGTGAAATTGGGTAGACGGAACACTTGGGGGTCGTCGATAGCTGTGCTATCACAAAGTCACAAGTCATCGTGGCGGAGAGATTGGGTGTGCTGGTCTTGTTCAATTTGTTGATCATGCTAGATAACGCGCTCTTTCCCAGAAAATGTAACTAAGTTCTGCTGAACATAGTTTCAGAATAAACCACAGGTGGGCTCTGTGGGTTTTGAATAAACACAAATGTGCCTGAGCCAGCGTCTGCAATAGGGATTGGCTAGCCGCTCTAGAACAATAAAGTTTTAATATATTTTTGTTTATACGTTACATTTAGGGATATAAGTATTTAAGTAAATGCTCTGTTTTATAATAAACAGTATTAACAAAACTTACCGACCTGAATGTCCGAGAAATCTCGAGGACAATATGTGTCCTCCGACAGGAAACGAACCTGTATCCTACTCGAAACCGTCATATAGTCTGACGTGCTATAACATTTAGCTACTGAGGAAGCGTCTTTCTAGAAAGTTTAAATCACTGTTTTTAAACTACAAACTTCCCATGATTTCTCTAGGACATTCAGGCCGGTAAATGTCGTTAATACTGTTTATTATAAACAGAGTATTTACTTAAATATGTGTATCTATAAAAGTAATGTATAAATAAATAATATATTAAATAGTTGTCGGACTTAATCCATTTCATAATATATTATGTCATTTGCTTACGTTAAGTTAAGATTCGAGCAGATATGAGCAACTATATTATCAATTTTTTTGTGTCTTTTAAAAAAGCAGAACCCCTTGAAGAATGGGCATTACCAAGAAACTTCGAAGTCGGTGAAAGCAACAACAATATTGTTAAAGCTTAACTTTTAATATTTTTAATATTGAGCGCAATATATAAAAATATTTGCCGTTTCTTAAATCCTAAACCTCATATATATATATGTTTCGCTGTATCACAGCATATCAGTGTGGCTAGACGTCCGGTTGCCTCTAGCTAGGATCGAAACCCTACTGAATTGGCGTAAGTCGGGATTCTACTACTAAGCCGTTGGCGCACGACAGGGATGAAGGTGAAATTAAGCGTATTTATTTTCAGATAAACACACAGTGACTGAGAGAACTCGATTTACCGAATATATATATATATATATATATATATGT
>OZ038503.1:80635826-80680826 GCA_964036315.1 Acanthosepion esculentum | reverse complement strand
TCTCTCACTCTCTCTAACCTAAAATCAAAAACTAGCGCATAAATTAATTTTCAACTTAATAGAAAGATAACGAATATGAGAAAATCTGTAGTCATTTGCTAAAACCTTCAGACGAGTGGACGGAACAATTGCAGAGCAGTTCATCTCCGTAATACCAAAGTCAATGTGCTGAATATAACATCAATCAACTAAGTAACAAATCTTATTTGTGTTAATCCCATATATATATATATATATATATATATATATATATATATATATATATATATATATATATATTATAAATTAATAGATTTAAAATATGGTTTATATATATATATATATATATATATATATGCGTGTGTTTGTGTCTGTACATGTGTGTGTTCCTTTGCGTACCTTTACAATTCTAAACAAGCATATATTGTTATCAAAATATAAGCACCAGATAATTACGGTTACATGTGGTCTTTTGTTCTCCGCGCGCAACTATAAGATTTAGAAACATAAGAATGGGGTTTGCAAAAGTTAAGAAGAAAGAATAAAAATCTAACGTTACAATCTAAATTAAACTGAACTAAAATTTAGACCAATGCCCCCTTGGCCTTTGGCGTTAAGAAAATAACATAAAATGAGAAAAGGCTCGAATCCATAAAGTAGACAAACTATGAAACAAACGAATAGCGTTTACAAAGAAAGAAGAAAAGAAAAAGCAAAGAAAATTGAGGACGAGACAAAGACAAAAACGAATCGTAACAATGCAGCCAAATTTATTATATTTACGAGATCTGAATTCATTGATGGCGAAGTATAATATAATATTATATTTGATCTCTCACACACACACGTATATATATATCTATATCTATCTATCTATCTATATATATATATATATATATATATATATATATATATATATATATATATATATAAAAAGGGGTGTGCGAGTGTGTGTGAGAGAGTACGAGAGGTCAATGATAAGTAAGGTTTCCTATCGGATAACATAAGGAATCTCGTATTACAATGTCGTCCATGTAGTTCCCTTTCAAATTACAGTAGTTGCTTGACAATAGGAAAACAAATTTTAGATCATACACAATAAAGAAACTGGTATGACAATGAAGTCAACATTCTCAATCCTATAAGAGAAGTTTTAGATTAGATAAAATAAGGCATCTCGCATAAAAACAAAGTCAGTTTGTTTCTATTTATAAAGTACCAGGGTTGATTGATAAGCAACATCTCCACTGCCATAGAAAAAGAGGCTTAGCCCAGGTAGAATAATGCAACTGATATCAAAATGAAGGCAATTTATTTCTCTCCAAAATTCCAAGTTTTGATTGATAATTAAGGTATTCAACCCTAAGAAACCTGTTCTAAATCAAATATAATAATAAAACTGGTATTAAAATTAAATACATTTATATATCTTCAACAGTACGAGGGTTGATTGATTAATTAAGGTCTCCAACCGTATGAAACAAGTTTCAGACCAGTTCGAATAAAGAAACTGGTATTAAAATGAAGCAAATTCATCTCTCTCCAATATTGTGAGGGTTTGATTGATAAGAAAGGTCTCCAGTCCTATAAAAAAAGTTTTGAATGGAGTAGAATAATGAAGCTGGTATCAGAATGAAGCGAATTTATTTCCCTTCAAAATTACAAGGTCTGATTGATAAGTAAGATTTCTAATTGGATGAAACAAGTTTTGAGCTGAAATAATGATAAAACTATATATATATATATATATATATATATATATATATATATATATATATATTATGTCATTCACAGACAGTACTGTTTGGCTGTATCACAGCTCCTCAGTGCGACTAGACTATATATATATAGACTATATATATATATATATAGACTATATATATATATATATATATATATATATATATATATATATATATATATATATATATATATGGTATCCCACCAAGTGTAATTGTAGGAATAAGGACGCCTGTCCTCTCGAGGGCAGGTGCCAGCAAGAATGCGTGGTCTACCAAGTTAATATACATAGAAATAAATTGAATAATACTGATAAGAACCTTAATATTTATATAGGATCCACCCAGAGCAGTTTCAAAAAAAGTTATTACAACCACCTCAGTAGTTTCAATCACGAAGACTATAAACATAGTACCACTCTGTCCACAAAAAGAATAAAAAAGTTACAGTTAAAAATAAGTTATATTTAAAAAACAAATTATATTTAAAAATATAAAGTTATACTTGAAAATACAAAATTATTCTTAAAAATAGAGGATTATATTTAAAAACAACCCGAATATATATATATATATATATATATATATATATATATATATATATAGAGAGAGAGAGAGAGAGAGAGAGAGAGAGAGAGAGATATGAAGAGATGTAAGTGTTAAATTGAAAGAGAGTTTTTAGAACAGGGTACAATTTAAAAATTATATTTAATATAAAGATAGTAAAATAGAAATTAGAATTAGTTATACGAGGGTCATTCAATAAATAAGGTGAATTTTTCGGTATAAGGACTTCTAATACAGATAGAAGCTTACTTTTTTTTTCAACGTAGTCTCCCAGCACTGTCACACACTTTTTCTATCTGTGCACAATCTTCCGTATTCCCTCAGCGTAAAAATCTTTGGACTGATGTCTCAGCCAGTCGCTCACAACACTTTTGACTTCATCGTCACTTTTAAACTTCGTGCCTCTCGTGAACGCTTTCAAGGGACCAAAAAGGTGAAAGTCTGAAGGGGCAAGGTCTGGGCTGTAAGCGGCATGAGGGGAGCAAATCAGATTAATTAAATTTTAAATCAGCTAATAATATTCATCAAATAAATTTTCAGAGAAATATATTTTATTTTGAAAGTTTTTTGTTTTTTTTAATAAAACCATATTTAAATTGCGATGACGAAAGGATATAAAAATGGCGCTAAAATCAGAGATGTTCTTGATTTCGAAACGAAAATTATGATTGTGAATTGTATCGATCATCTTATTGATTACACATGGGCCAGTAATAGCTGGACCTCATCCTGGTGTGGCCAGATTACGAAGGTGTCATCTACGTATCTCAGCCATAGAGTCGGCTTTAGTTTTAAAATACAGCAAAATATTTTTCCTTATTGGAAATATTAAATTTACTCTAATAACTTGAAATTAAACTTAAAATAAAAGCTTCAAGATTCTAACCCTTAGGCATCATTTCTTTTTCTGCGTTTTTTTGTGGGTAGGTACCTGTTTGTACATAAAGTTATTTTAAGTTTTATTTGGGTAGCAATTTACAAGTGAAGACGCGATATTAAAAAAATGACAAGTGACTTGATAAATGATGAAACAGACATAGCACAAAAGAAATCATTTCTTCGTAAATGACTTAATAAAACCTTAAGTAATCAGAAATTGGACAATTTTATTTAGATATGTACCGAAAACCCAGTAAATGGTCCGAAATATAGAAAAAATAACAGAAAGAATTCTTAACAAGCAACTTAAGTTAGTCTTTCATCAAACATAGTATATATCGAATTTCTCGTCTAAATTTTGGGTTTAAAAATCTAAATCTTGAAAACGAATATACACCCTTGTGCAAATTAATTGAAACAACCACTTTAATTTCCTTTCTTTCACCATTCCATCAGTTTTAGCCCCACTGAAGTGACAGGGTGTAATCGATTTCTACTTTTTCCTCAGATTAGTTCATTTGCAGTGATGTACAGTAATATGAATCTCTTTTCGGAGTGTATGATGAAATTTGTTTGGCCTTGAAAAATATTGCGTTATCCGTAGATTGCATCAGATTTATATCATACCCAGACACTATTGTCTCGACTGTCGATTAGTTGTCTTACGGCTTTTGTCTGAGACGGAAGTTACTCCAAGGAAGCGTACGACAATTGTAACGCTGCACGAACACACTGGCAAGCCTTACCAATCAAAGTACTATAGACTGGACGGGAAATTCTCCTGATGTAAATCCAATAGATAATCTGTGGTTAATCTGCAAGGAACGACTTCGTGGAATGGACATACGAAGTACAAACGTCGTCTGTTTCAAGTATCATTGGAAAAATACGGAACAATGTAAATAACGGAATTATTTCTTTTGTTTCAATTAATTTGCACAAGGGTGTATACAGTTTTGTTATTATATCTTCTGTTTTGGTAGCTTTCAACTGGATATTCGCATTACAGAGGCACCTAGTTAAGAATATCACTGAAGTGATATTTATTTATCATAGAATTGATGTATCGATTATCTCATAGCCATGCCTATACTGAAAATTGTTTTGGGTCCAACAAGCGACGAAGGAAGTACAAAAAACGGACAAAAAAAGTAATTCTAAAAATAGTTCGTTCGATGAATGGACTGTTGAATTTATCTAAATAGCATCTAAAAGATGACATTTAAAAAAGGCGGTTCGATTTTTACTGTGTTTATTGTTCGAATTTGACAATGATGTTCGTGTTCAGTGTGTACCTCAACTAAATTCAAATGACGTGTTCTCGTCGAGTCTCGTATTGCAAGCGTTAACACACCTCTCTTCTTTCTTGCAGATTACCAAGCTAAAGATTGATAGCAATCCTTTCGCCAAAGGCTTTCGTGACTCAACGCGACTCACTGACTACGAAAGGTAAGTGAAAGAACGAAACATGAGAAATTGTTTGCATTTGACGAAGAAAAGAAATGAAGTCTTCTTCCACTCAGGCGTGTCTTCGTTCTGTGTTGGTCTGACATTTTTATTTCAGGGTACATAATTTGTGATGAGGGTGGTTCTTTTACGACACAGGTTATATGTAAACTTGCACATTAACACGCGAGGTTAGAAAACTCTATTCAAGCGCAAATGTTTCTCACTTACCGTGAACTATTTGAAAGTAGTCATGATATATAATTTTGATACTAACGACGAAATAATTAAGTATAAGAGTAGAAATCAAGAGGATTGGCACGATTTTCTAATTTTCTGATGAATTAAATTTCACAAATTAAAGCTATTTCGAGCACTGCACCTATAAAATATACGAGAAAAATCCCCTAATACATGATTAAATATTTGAGCTTAACAAAATATTGCAATATTGCAATATCTTTAGCAAAATATTGCGATAACAATTATAAGTATGGCAGCTGGTCATTATTTAAAGAAGTAAGAGGGTACAAATAAAAATATACAAAAATGGCCAAACTTTTTTTATTACAATGATACAGATTTTAAACTTTTAAGGAACATTTTCTGTCTGAATTTCTACGATGATTAGTTTTCACTATTTCGGTATTTAAACTTGTACTTTTTTCCTCATCTTTGTTGTTTGGAAAATAATGTCTGTGTAATCAACTGTGATTCCTGAATTAATGTATCTAAAAAGTATGTAATTCAGTCAAAATAGCATGCCTTAACATCTATCCCTTTCTACCATCGAGTTATAAGTTCATTTATGAGTTTACGAAAAAAACACTCTAAGGTTTGGACGCCAAGAGATCTTTGAATGCCGTTTCTTGATCGTCTTTGCAAATGGACTTTCTTTTAGATTAAAAACTTTTATCAAGATGCTCATAAAATCTGCAATCAGTGGGTCAGAGATCGGCGGATATTGGTGGATGTAGCAAAGCCTCGTATCCCAAGTCGGGGAGATTCTGCTGTGTCATCCTGCAAACATCGAATTTCGCTGACAAAACATCTAAAATACTTCAAAACATTGAACTCTACGACTCCACATGGAACTACTTTATCGAATTTCTTCATCTTCTTGATTCTTGGTTCGATATTGTTCAAATAATACGTTATCTGAGACCATTCTCTGACACATTGACGTGGGTTTTGTTCGACTAGTTTTTTCCAAGTATTGATGGTCAATTGCAGATGTTCCTCAAGACTCGTATCCCTACTGCGGATCTTCAGAAAACAGTGCCTTACTCTCCGATCAAAAGCGGACCCTTTACCCAACGCTCTATTAATGTTGGCAGCAGTTTGAGAAACATTATTATCAACCTTGAACTCGTACAAAAAAACAAAACAAAAAAGAAACGTAAACGCATCTCTTCTTTCTACATCTTGAAGATTAGGGGTATATTTTCCGTTCTGGGTATGACGATAGACTACATCCGTTAGCAAGAAATCTGGTTGGGAAGTTTTGAATAGAGTGGAATAAACTCTTAATTGCTATCGCCCCAAAGTCCACTCTGACCTCGAGTAGTAGAACCTGTTAGGGTCCCATCTAGGGGCAAATAGTGAACCCCAAAACTGGGGTCATAACATGAAAATATAAAGATATATTAAAAAATTCCAGCAATACATTTTCATAGTTTTCAAACTAATATCACGTTCAGAGAGCGTCATTGTCTCTTTCTTTCTTTCTTTCTTATTATTACCGTAGATTGCGGTGTATAAGTCGAGTTTTAAAAATATTTCCAACATTAGGGGTCGACTTATACGGTGTGTATAAAATGCAGAAATTTACCACCGAATTGTAACTAAGTAGTACAGTAATCCTAGAAATTACTGTACACCACTTACTGTACATCCTGGCTGCCACAAAATATCCCATTAAAACTTGGGTTCGGTGAATATAATTGGAATATTAACGCATATAAATAATATAAATGAAAAAGTAATAACACAATTTCTGTAGATTGAAAGATACTACGGTTAGTATCTCAATAGACAGGTAAGTGGTGTAACCTTATGTAGATTGGGGCACAGGTTATACTGTACCCTAACTTCATTTACCAGCAGGCTTAATGTTTAGGCTATTCGTAGCCTAACGTAGTTCGACCTATACGGTAGGTAGAGTTCTAACTTAGAATTTTGAGCTAAAAATCTTGGGGTCGACTTGTACGACAGGTAGATTTGTACGCCAGGTCGACTTGTATGCTAGGTCGACCTGTACAGTGTATGTGCTTTCTTTTTTCTTGCTAAAACTAAACAGCGGCTCCAATATAATTTTTTCTTTCGTTTTTCCACGCTATCAAACCAGACTGTACCATTATTTTAGTCAACGGAACGGCATACTGCATGTGTTAACTTGTTATCTAACGGAGAAATGAGCAGAATTATAATATCAGGGTTCACAATAAATTTTTGCATATTGTTAAAAATACTCTTTCATTGATTCGTCCCACCAGAAGTAATTGATGTTTTGTGCGAGCCTCGTTGGTACTCCAGTACTCGTCTTACTGTTCTAGAATATTTTTTTTTTATCATTGACGCTTTCAGTTTTTGATGCTTTCAATTCTTCCCTTAATGTCCGTTTTTTTTTCTTCTAAGCGTTTATCTTTGGCTCTTCCAACTTGTTCCCATCGCTCCGTTAATGCCCGGTCTAACTGTAATTGATCGGAGTGTAGAGTAAATGATAATACGAATATCTTAATATAGGGATTAAGTTTTATTCTTCTCCTAACTTCCTCAGTTAATCTCGGCGAGTTGGTGGTGCGTCCCCCAGAACACTTGTCCTGAACATGGGATCTTATTTTCGCGTTGGTATCTGAGAGACTAACCGGATCCACAATGGGACATGTGTTTATATAACTGCGGGTGCTACAAATCTTTCCTGCGCTCAAACAACCAGATTGAAGTGTGAGGTAATGTAATTCTGTTTTCGGTGGCCTGGATTGTTTTCCTAATTAAACCCTACACCAGACATTTTTTTTGAGTAAAGTTCACCTTGTAAAAAACCCAAGATTCATTCGTAGTAGAGGTTTACGTTAAACGGTAGTTTATACGGATAGGAGCGGAAGAGAACGGTAAAAAGTAGATTTGAACAGGTTAAGATTGTATTGATCCGGGAAACATCCTCTTGGGAGTCGATTCCTCAAAGCGGAATTCGGGAGGTATATGGTTGGTTCTGCTACAAACTAATGGCATCATGGGTGTTAGCCGTGAAGATTAGGACTTGCGGAACCAAGGAATGTAGATCGTCTGAGCACTTTCCATAGTGGTAGCGATGGAGCAGCGAGAGACTCGCAATATCCCATTTGTGAGAGAGAGGTTGAATGGTGTAAATAATTCGTCACCCAAAAGGACTCGTGGAAGACTTTGATCTCTCTCGGGACTAGAAAGAGATGACTGGAGAAGTACTCAATTTTCGGTCTAATCTTGCTGTATATATATATATATATATATATATATATATATATATATATATATATATATATATATATATATATATATGGAATGCATGCTCAATTCGAGATATTAGTACATCCAGTAATGCTAATTTGTTGTCTTCTTTCTCTATTGTGAACTGCATCGACCATCGTATTGATTCCACATGGTCCAGTAATAGCTGGACCTCTTCCTGTTGTGGCCAGATTACGAATATGTCATCTACGTATCTCAGCCATAGAGTCGGCTTTAGTTATGTGGATTCTAATAACATTTCTTTGAAGTATTCCATATATATGTTAGCCATTGCTGATATTAATGGTGAGCCCATAGCTCAGCCTTCATTCTGACGATATATGTCTGACCCCATTCAGAAGTGTGTTTGTGTACAAAAAGTCAGTATCTCCATCAGTTTATCTATTATTATATTGGTACTCTCACTAGGGATGAACTCGAGGCCAGTCTGTCCCTGACTGCCGATAGTACCTCCTCTCTGGATACTTTGGTGAACAAACTCACCACACCCAGGCTTACCATCTGGTTGGATTGCATAGGACTATATTTGATTATTTCCACGAAGTGGGCGGAGTTTTGGACATGATGTTGACTTCCCTAAAATGAGTCAATTATATCCGCAAAACAACTCAGAATGTGGCACACAGTGCCTTGGCAGCTAACATTTGACCTGGGCGGAATAACGTCTTTGTGAATTTTATATGTGAGGTAGCTTGCTGTAATTTTGTGACAACTGCCTGTATGTCTTAGATGGTAGAAATGGTCCTTGTTCTTGATTAGGATCTGCGGAAGTTTTTGGTTCTTTCTTTAGTATAGCTACCATTTGTGTTCCAGCATTCCTGTATATTCGGTTTTGTCGATCACTACTTAGTTATTACTTACTTTGACTTAGTCAGCTAGTAGTAGTATGATGATGTAATTCCTCTGTAGGGTTTTGACTGCCAGCTTCTCTAGTGTCGTGATGTTTGATTTGGGCGGTTTGGTTTCCAGTGTCTCATTTTCTATCATAGTTCATCTCCCCGAGCCTGAGGGACGTTCAAGACTAGTTTTCTTGATTCGGGCAATGGTGTCCATGTATTTTATCCCCCTGGAGGTTGTTGCAAAGTTGAGACCCTTGTTCAATAATGACTCCTCACAGGTACTCAGCTGGTGTTGACTGATGTTGATTACTGTCTTCACTGGAGGGGATGGGTGATGGACCTTGAGAGTCACATTCTCATCTTTCACTCTGTTCAATTTCTGTACTTGGCGGACCCTGATAACATCAAATTCGCGTCTGATGGTTTTTATACAGATCATGATGGGTCCTCATTCGGTCATCTTCGTCCATAATTCAGTTGAAGAATATCATGAGCCTCTGGTAGATATCGGTTGTACTGGATTCTTTCTCGGACATGGGCGTGCCCCGCTTTTTTCATCCCAATCACCTGCGTCGGAGTGTACAACGGACACAAAGTCGTGAATATGGCAACGAAGATGAGGACAACAGTCCGATCATTGTAAATAGTATAAATAATTACAATACCTCATCTCAGAAATATCAACAGTTCCTGGAGAAGGCCGGAGCTTACAACGGCCGAAACGTTGTGAATATGACAACAAAGATGCAGACAACCGTTCGAACACTGTAAATAGTGTAAAATAATTACAATACCTCATCTAAGAAATATAGACAGTTCCTGAAGAAGTTCGGAGCATACACCGACCGAAACGTCGTGAATATGACAACGAAGATAAGGACAAGAGTCAAAGCAATGTAAATAGTGTAAATAATTACAATACCTCATCTCAGAAATATAGACAGATTCTGGAGAGAAAAATTTTCTCCCGCGACACATTAAACCAAATTTTTTAGCAGCTGACCTAGCAATGGATTCAATATAGTTTTCCACTCCATTTCAGCTGAGAATGTTTTCTGGAGAAAGAGCAACGAGTCGCTTTCCTGGAGGTTAGCATCAGCCATGCTGATGGAAGGCAGAGAATGGTCTCTCAGATGATTAACAGAGAGAAGTTTAGTTTTGGGGACGTTAAAATTAACAAGCCATCTTTTGTCCTAGTTAACGACGGACTTGAGATCGTTTTCGACATTGGCTGCCATTTTGACCTCGTCAGACTGGTCAGCTTTACTATTGAAGCAGGAATAAAGGGTTGCGTCGTCCGCGTAAATTCAAAGTTGAGAGCTGACGTCACCGGGAAGGTCATTAATGAAAATTAAAAACAGTGTAGGACCAAAGATGGAGCCCTGGGGGGTGACCCGCGTTTTCACGAAAGACCAAGACGAGTGGTCGTTTACGATAACTGAAAAGGATAGGATGATGTGGAGAAACATGATCGCTCATCGAGTGAAGGGTCAGGACATATGAAGAAAAAAAGACGAACATTTCACTTGCATAGAAACTTGACTACAGCTGACGCAGACCAAGCAAGCAGCCACCGAAGATGCCAGCAAGGATAAATAGATACTTGTAAGCCGATATAGATGGATGCAGATTTACTTCTCTCCTCTTAATCTGCTCTCAACTCCGCACTCGGCCTTTAACAAGTGTGTAAGAGCTTTCCTTGGTCTAAACAGCTTCGTATCAACAACATGTCGTGAGCTAGAGGCTCAGCGGGGTGCAGAAGGCACGAGAAGGATGCTATAAAGACAAATGGAAAGTTTAGCTTAGAAGAGTTATCTGGAAGAGAAGAAAGAGGCCGTGGGAGGAGAGGTGGGTGGAACACTTTAGAAATTTTAATGTCAAGCGGATTTAGATCCTGATTTCCGCGTGTCTTTCGGCGATATAATGCTTAGAAGTAAAGAAAATGGTAAACTGGCGCTGGCTCTTCTTAAGTGATGCGTCAATGAAATCCTCAATAAATTAGAGCTAAAAAATTAGAGTATTTATTGTGGAGTATTGATTAGCGTAGCCCTTTCGACTGACCATTCATCTATTCCTTGTTTTCGGCTACCTGATTCTAATTTTCAGCCATAAATATTATCTCAATCTTCGTAAATGATTTAAAGAATATAGACTTGTGTCAAACTAAATAATAAAAAAAACAGCACTTGGTACTGATGCTAGTTCTCTCAACCACTCATAAATTTTGCTTGATCTTTAGCAAAAAAAAAGGTCATGGATGTTGTAATCAAAGGACTCTTCGATTACAATTCAGTGATATTACGTAATTGAATGAAAACGCCACACACCACTAACCAAGAAAATATACATCACAAATTACATGACTAATTGAGTACACAGTGTGGATCACAAGATGAAATACGAACACGGGATATTGACGTGGATTTGTGTATGGAAGGCTTATATATTAGGTTGAATCATAGACAAATTCGATTTATCGACTTTATTCTTTAAAAAATAAAATAGAATTACATTTTATTTAATTATTATTTGCAATGATTGGTTGCATTTATCAGACAGCTTTTCGATACATTTCCAATAAAAAAATTCGCGGGCTTTGATGTGAAAAATTGTTTGATGAATGTTTGAATCTGATTGTCATGAGAGAGAAAGCTTACTTCATCAAAGCCTTTTGTAGCGATCAAAAAAGGTAATAATCGGTCGGTGCAAGTTCAGGTTAAAATTGCGCTTGAGTCCAATCAAGTTCCGAATTTATTTCTTGTGTTATTGTTTCAATATGAGACTTTGCTTTAGAGGAGAACTAGCAGCATGGCCCGGTGTTGCCCGTGCTTGATTCAAAAATCGTACGACTCATACAGCAATCGATATCAATTGACTTAAAATATTTTTGCCCTTCCTTGCCTTTAAACGAGTGCCCTTTGCCGTGCTGATGTTGCTACATGCCTTACTTCTTGACTATCTGACACTGCGAATTATTTCTAAGCTCTATACTAAACATTAAATCTGTTACGAAAAAAGAACTAAACAAAATGAACACAAAACGATCAGCTTTAAAAAAGGACTCGTAACTGGAAAAACCGAATGAAAAAAGAATGTTAACAACAAATACTTTTTTCACACTCAACCAAGTTCTGAGGAATCAAAATCAACATTGAGTTTAAGCAAGCGAATTAGCCAATTGGAGTAAAGTGCCATGCAGATTAAAAATTTTCCCACTTGTGACGAATGCAACTATCGGTTTTTTTTTTTGCATGCTAGCATATTAGTTAACATTCGTGTCAGTCAGCTGTTGGCTCTCATGTTGGCCAATAGAATCTTCCTGCCTATTCGTGGCAGCCAGCTATAGGCTTTCACTGTGGGCAGTAGAAAATGGCCGAAAACTACATGAAAACTATCGTAGAAGCATGAAAAAATCGATTATTTCCACTATCGATGGGAGTTGGGAAATGCAAAGTTGGTCTTGGCCTTTCAACTAGGAGCATGTGCATGTAAATTTTGGTGCAAATCCGTCGAAAATTGCGGCCGTGCATTCGTCACACACACACACACACACACACACACACACACACACACACACACACACATCCTGCCTTTTATAGATAGAGATATCATTTCTCCTATTGACGCTCGCTTTTCAGTCAAACATCGATAGACACATTACAGTTGCTGGGCGTATGTATTTTATTTTTTTTATTCCGTTTAAGAACTCAAAATTAAAAATATTCCGATTATCCCATTAAATACACAATATTAATTTTCTTCTATGGAGCGCAAGGGATCTTTTGTGAAGATTTCTACTTATCAATCGACTACGTTTTGCACTGAACAATGAATGTCAGGGTAAGGGAGACACGGTATGGATAGCGACTCCGATCGAAGAATCGGAGAGCCGAGATCGAATTTCACACAAGATCATTCACTTGGTATGAATCCCTATATTCTCCATTTTGGGTAAAGAGCATGACTTACTGGTTCCTATAGTAACCTTGGATCACAAACGGTCTCGGAGAAGACCAGCCTGGAGAGGGTTGGGATCCATCTATCTTGCGCAAGAAACGTCACTACAGAACATGTGGTGTCCCTACGACCCTATCGGGTTACGGGTTTCTTGATCGTGACTGTTCTCCATATTTATTCTTAACAGCCTCGTATGATTTGTAGTTACGATTGGTTGGTTGATTTTGTTTAGCGGCATATCAACACCTCTATGGGTTATTTAATGCCGAAATCTAAATAATTTGAACACAATTTTATGGTTTCAACCACAGCTAAAATGTATTGCTGGTCATTTTACTATAATTATTGTTAGTCTTTCTTTTATATGAAAATGTATTGCTGGTATTTTTACTATAAACTATATTTTTATACTTTCATAGTACATTTATTTGGGGAGTTTAATATTTGTCCATGGCTGGGACCCTAACAGGTACTACCACCCCGGATCATTTTCTAAATGGGAACAACATCAATTATAAGGTAGTTCAACGCTCCTCAAAACCTCCAAACACCCGGTCAGATGCCTTGCTGCCGGATGTACTTTTTATTCTTACCCAAGATTTTAGTAGTTAGGAAAATACTTTCACTTTTACAGTTGGTTTCCAAAAACGGAAATTTCTTACGACTCAAACATATACAAATTATTAATATCCAGTTGAGCTGACTGAATGGGATTCATTCGAGTTAAATGTAAAGAAATTCTCGAGCTGAACTTGCGTTCAATTTTAGCATAGGCACAATTAAGTGCTAATACTCTTGGTATGAATGCCTATATTCTGCATTTTGGGTAAAGAGCATGACTTACTGGTTCCTTTAATAACCTTGGATCACAAACGGTCTCGGGGAAGACCGTCCTGGAGAGGGTTGGGATCCGTCTATCTTGCGCAAGAAACATCACTACATGTGGTGTCTCTATGTCCCTAATAGGTTACTAGTCTCTTGATCTTGAGTGTACACCAAATTTATTCTTAACAACCTCGTATGATCAGTAGTTAGGATTGGTTCGATGATTTTGCTTAGTAGCATATCAACACCTCCATGGGTTATTTAATGCAGAAATCTAAATAATTTGAACACAATTTTATGGTTTCAACTATATCTCCCACCCCTACACCGTGGAAACTGTTAGATGTAGACGTCTCTTCTACTCCAATAGCTTCATGTCTCGCACATCTTGCCTATGGAACTCCCTTCCCTATTACTGTTTCCCTGACAAATACAATCTCCAAAGGTTTAAGTGTAGCGTCAATCGACATCTCCAGTTGCCTTGATCTATCCACTTCCCTTCTCCACATCCTTTCATTTTTCATTCCTATCTGCTCTCACTCCAAATCTACTGTAACCCCCTTGCCTTGATCGACCCACTGTCTTTCTCTTTCACCACATCCCCTCCTTTACCACTCCTGTCTGCTCTTCCTCCAACCCTTCTTTAACCCCTTGCGTGATAGTGGCCTCCAGCCTTGCTTGGGGTGATACGCTTAAAAAAAAAATACAACTATTTACGATCGATGAGTGAAAAAAACGTACAAATGCCAATATACAATTTCAGAGAATTAAGGTACAAATATTTATTCACGAGCGATATCCAGTAGGGTACAAAAATCCACAGGGAATCTCCGAAACAGAAGATACAAATACTAAACACTATAAATTACAGTATTACAAACTTTGATGGGTATGATGTCTTTGTGTTGTGTCAATTTAGGAACTAGGCGGTCATGGCTCTCCACAACGTCTATTACTTTGTAGCTCTTAACAATATCTTTATTTTACGTGTTCTGTTATCTATTTGGTCAAGCTCGTGAGGTAGGTTACTCGCTATTTTTTCTGTACCTCTTGTTTTGATATGTCATGAGCGTGTCGTATTCGCCAAGACACCTTTCCTCATTATATAACCTAGAAATTTTAATTGTCATTTTTTGGATTCTAAATACGAGTATCCTTTTTGTCCTAATTTTTCTTGAAACTCCGTTTTTTAAATATTCCATCCAAGGTGTTCTCAGTTTCCGTCTAGAAACCACATCTCCGTAGATTCAAGTTTTCTCTTCATCTGTGAGGACAATGTCCAGCCTTCTCTGCCGTACAAGACAATTGATATTATATAGTATTTCAGCACACTTTTCTTTGTCTTCAATGAAGTTTTATTGTTTTTTAAAATCATTTCACCTCAAGCAAGGCAATAAAGCCACTAAGATGCAATGGGTTACAGCGTGTTAGAGAATATGATAAGAAATACTATTAAAGACAGAGAACAATAAAATAATAAGAATTAAGAAGGCAGAAGATAGCGAATAGCCTTTAGAGCTATATTTCAATCTTAATTTATTACGATTATCTTAATTTACATCTAATGATTATTTATTTTAGGGATAAATTTCAATCTTATTTATTCGATTTTATATTTGCTACTTTTGTTATAAAACTGTTTTGTATAAAAATAGATATGAAAGTGAAATCGACAAAAATTGCTGTCAATGATATTTTTCGAAATATAGGATTTATTTAAATTATATTTTATTCAAATTAACGCTCACTCATTGGAATTTTGAAGTTGGACGAAAGATATGTTAAAAGAAATTTTATTAATTTATTGACAAATATCGTTGTGTAGGCACAATAGAATAAAGAAAATAAAATAAAAGAAGAAGAAAAAAAAGAAGAAGAAGAAGGAGGAGGAGAAGGAGGAGGAGGAGTAACAGAAGAAGAAGAAGATGAAGAAGATGATGAAGGAGGAGGAGTAACTGAAGAAGAAGTAGGAGGAGGAGTAACTGAAGAAGAAGAAGAAGAAGAAGAAGAAGAAGAAGAAGAAGAAGAAGAAGAAGAAGAATAATGAAGAAGAAGAATGAGGAACAGGAGGAGATAGAAAAGAAGATGAAAAATGAGAAGAAGAAGAAAAAGAAGAATAAGGAGGAGGAGAAGGAGGAGGAGGAGTAACAGAAGAAGAAGATGAAGAAGAAGATGAAGAAGGAGGAATAGTAACTGAAGAAGAAGGAGGAGGAGGAGTAACTGAAGAAGAAGAAGAAGAAGAAGAAGAAGAAGAAGAAGAAGAAGAAGAAGAAGAAGAAAAAGAAGAAGAAGAAGAAGAAGAAGAAGAAGAAGAAGAATGAAGAAGAATGAGGAACAGGAGGAGATAGAAAAGAAGATGAAAAATGAGAAGAAGAAGAAGAAGAAGTTGTTTTAAGGAAGAACAGCTTCGTTGTTGGAACTGCTGAATGATAAAAATGGTGATCAAGCCGTCTTGACATACCATTTGACTCAGCTTCCCGCTGTCAACTTTTGCAGTCAATTTGACCATTATCTCTCAGCTTGTCTTAATCCTTTAACGTGCACCCCCGCTTCCACCACCAGACATCATTTTATTATCCTCAGTTAAAGTACCCTCAGCTTCTTTTCCTTTTCTCTTCTTTTATTTTCCTGCTTTTTCTTCCCCGTCTTCGATATCGAACATGATCGACGCCGATGGGAAATAATTCCGATGATGATTTCCACAAACTACCATTGAAATACATTCCTCTCAATGATACTTTGACTGCAACTTCTTCTTCTTCTTCTTCTTCTTCTTCTTCTTCTTCTTCATCTTCTTCTTCTTCTTCTTCTTCTTCTTCTTCTTCTTCTTCTTCTTCTTCTTCTTCTTCTTCTTCTTCTTCTCAGTTTTCGTCTCTTCGTCTCTTTCCTTGTCGTTTTCTTCATCTCCTCCTGTTCCTCCTCCTCCTTCTTCTTCTTCTTCTTCTTCTTCTTCTTCTTATTATTATTATTATTATTATGGTGGTGGTGGTTGCATTTGTTTTTCTTCATTTCATTTTACAATCTTCATATTTTCTTACATATCTTCCTGATTTCTACTAAAACATTCTTTTCGTCATTCTATACTTGCCCCTTTCTTCTTTTTCTTCTTTTTCTTCTTTTTCCTTCTTTTTCTTCCTCTCTTTCTTTTTCTGTTTCTTTTTCTGTTTCTTCTTTTTCTTCTTTTTCTTTTCTTCTTCTTCGTCCTTTTCTTTATTGCCGCTATTTGCTCTTCTTTTACTGTTTCCCTCTCTTTCTCTATTTTTATTTGCCGTCCTCTTTTTCTTTTTCGATACCTTGCGAGTGCATATCGTTTACCTAATCCTTTCTTCCCCTTACAGCTGAAACACATTCAATTCAGCCTCTTATAATATTACCTCCCTTGTTGTTACCGCTTTCACAGCGTCCATGTTACACTCGATGTCTGCCTACGGCCGTTTTCCTCTGTTTTCAATCATTTGTTTCTCATCTGTTTTATTATTGGGTATATTACCTCATTTTCAAACAGTATTTCCTCGTCACTTTGAGACCTTCGACCGCCTTTAGCATTTCTCCTTTATAATATATATATATATATATATATATATATATATATATATATATATATATATATATATATATATATATATATATAATTTTTACTAATTTTAATGGGTTCTTCAGTTCGTTTCTTGGTTTGGTCCAAAATTCTGCTTAATTAACCTGATCCAATATTGCGTAGCATAGCTGTTGCGCAAAGCCGTATAGACCACCTAGTGAGGATCAAACTCACTATTCAGCCGTAATTGATCTAGCGAGACAAGCTTGCTAACCATTCCACCACGTCAAATTGCTCTGATTTACTAAGCATAGCTTAGATCTGACACAAGGCTAAAAGTATGGTGTTTTTTTAAGTGTAACTTAGATATGGCACAAGGCCAAATGTTTGAGCATTCAGTGATCATTGAACTCACTATTCAGTCGTAATTGATCTAGCGAGACAAGTTTTCTAACCATTACACCACGGAGGAGTGCTCTGATTTATTAAGCATAGCTCAGATGTGACACAAGGCCGAAAGTACGGAGCATCCATGAGCATCGAACTCACTGTTCAGTCGCAACTGATCTAACGAGACAAGCTTGGTAACTATTACGGCACGTCGAACTGCCCTGATTTACAAAGCATAGCTTAGATGTGGCACAAGGCTGTAAGTATGGAGCACCCAGTGAGGATCGAACTCATTATTCAGTCGCAATTGATCTAGCAATGCTGAAAGTATTTTCATTTCTTTATTTTTCCGTCTTTCACTTTTAATTCTTTTCTCCTTTAAAAACCTATCCTTTTCACTCTCACTTTTTGTCATAATTTACTCTCTGCCTCCCTCCTTCCCTCTCTCCTCCCCTCTCTCTCTTTTCCGAGGCCATAAACTCACTTCCGCTCTTACACAGTTCCACTAGTATTGGTCAGCTAATAACACTGTTGCAAATCGTGAGAGGGTGTTAAGCTCCTTGATTCTTCTTGTAGACAAGTGCGATTCAGGGCCGATCAACAGATAATGGAATCAACTCTCCTGTATTCTCCAGCCCACCGTCAGCGCTTATCGCCCATCGACACTAGCCTCGCTTCTTGACTGACTTTCGATATTACGATTCGATTTCTGAAATCTCAGTCCACCTCCTCACGCATCAGAATTCGTGCGATCGATTGCTAATTTCCAAGCACACGCCATACTTTTCCTTCTAGTTCCTTTTCACTCTTTGAGAATATCACGTGATTTGCTGTATTCTGTTTTTATTTTCATCTCTTATGATTTGCTTCAGTTTTATGTTAAATTCTTTGCTTTATTGCATTTACATCCTTTCGATATATTTAACAATTCTTTCATTATGTCATTTTTGAAAATTAATTAATTCTGCTATGATGAACGATTAAACACTCAAGGAGCCTCCTTTGATCGACTATTGGCACCGTCACCCGAAGACCTTATGTGGAACACTTACACATCTTTTCCCATTCTTTTTCTGCTCTTTACTACGCATAAATAGGGCATTTAGGGCTTTAAATATTCGAGAAAAGCCTCTCAAAATAGCTCGTCGAGGTGCATCTTAAACACTGAAAAAATTTCTAAATAAATGATTATTACTAATTTTTTTATTTGTATTTCTGTTCTCTTATTTTTGTTACTTGTAAGACGAGACTCATTACACAAGTGAATTGGTCAATGAGAAGAGATTGTTAACCATTGTGCTCTAGTTACAACAAGTCGTAGTAACAAACAAAATAGACTTTTGATTAGTCTTTTATTTTTGTTGTTTTTTTATCAGAAATCTCAGGTTGTTGTTGTTGCATTTATTCTACAAGTGTTGACATAATTAAGTATCAGAACCAAAGAAGGGACACGCATATATATATATATATATATATATATATATATATATATATATATATATATATATATATATATAATTATTTATTTGAATATTACAACAGAAATATGTTATAAAAAACATAACATAAATATGTTATAAAAAAAATAACATAAATATGTTAAAAAAAAATTGATACGGACAATTTTAACCAAATTGATAAAAAAAAGTGATTTTATAACATATTTATGTTGTAATATTCAAATAAATAATTATATCTGCTCTACTCTGTATTGAGCACTCTTTAAAGAATATTAATTGTTGGTTATTGGATTTCACTCCGTGTATACCAATCCTAAACTTGTATATATATATATATATATATATATATATATATATATATATATATATATATATATATATATATATGAAGAAATATAGTCTTAAGATGTGCTATATTTATGGGATAAAGTACTCAATATCAGAGATAGAGCGTGTGTAAATATAAAAGTGAACATAGAAGTCAACACTTAGAGGGGACACGCTGTTTCATGCTAGATGCAATCGTCAGGCAACTGAGTTGCAACTGAGTTACAACTGAGTTGCAACTGAGTTGCCTGACGATTGCATCTAGCATGAAACAGACTGTCGACTCTAAGTGTTGACTACTATGTTCACTTTTATATATATATATATATATATATATATATATATATATATATATATATATATATATATATATATATATATGTATAAAGAGAGAGAGAGAGAGAGAGAGAAAGAGATATAGAACCTACTGAAACTTACATAATGCAATGTGATAGATGGATAAGAATATATATGTGTGTGTGTGACTCTCTCTCTTTCTCTCTCTCTCTTTCTTTATCTGTGTGTTTCATTAAAGACGACAGACGAGGTACTGCGATTAAGATTTTTATTTAATTTGTCGAAGAGAACTGACGTCAAGGATTATGGCAGCATTCACCAACTTAAACAAGAACAAGGAAACCATCTAGAAGTAATGCAAGAGACTCTGAAGTAGTCTACAGGCTGTAGTTGAAGCCAATGGCGATTTTATTGAATAAATTTACTCTTTAGTATTCATGATATTTTTGTGATATCTTTTGTTTTATATATATATATATATATATATATATATATATATATATATATATATATATATATATATATATATATATATATATATTGTCTCATAGTATTATTATGTACTGTTCTTTCTTTTTCTTGTCCTCTTTTTCGAAATTGTCAATTCTGCTTGTTGATAATTTTAGCAATTATATTCAACCATTTTTATCACAAGTCTCAGGTTGTTGTTGTTGCTGTTGTTGTTACAGTTATTCTACAATTATTAACATAAATAAGTATCATAACCAAAGAAGGGACACCCATATATATATATATATATATATATATATATATATATATATATATATATATATATATATATATATATATTATGAAATGGACAAAGTCCGACAATTATTTTAAGACATTTCTGTGTTTATACATTCTTTTTATAGATACAAATATTTAAGTAAATGCTCTGTTTATAATAAACAGTATTAATAACATTTACCGGCCTGAATGTCCGAGAAATTTTCATATAAAATATTTGTTCTCCGACGGGAATCGAACCTGTATCCTATACGGAACAGTCATATAGCCTGACGAGCCACATAGGATCGTTCGATTAGCAAGGTTGATTTAGTTTAAAAGCAGTAAAATCGACCTTGCTAATCGAACGATCCTCTGTGGCCAAATCAGTTAAACGCACGTCAGGCTATATGAAAATTTCTCGGACATTCAGGCCAGTAAACGTTGTTTAATACTGTTTATTAGAAAACAGAGCATTTACTTAAATAATTGTATCTATAAAAAGAGTGTTAAACATAAAAATGTCTTAAAATAAATAAGTATCAGAACCGAAGAAGACACACACACACACACACACACACACACACACACATATTTATGTTATAATTTTTAAATAAACAATTATATATATATATATATATATATATATATATATATATATATATATATATATATATATATATATATAATATGTGTGTGTGTGTGTGTGTGTGTGTAGAAAGAGGGAGAGAGACAGAACCTACTGAAACTTACATAATACAATGTGAAAGATGAATATATATATATATATATAAGCGCGTCTGTGTCTCTCTCTGTGTGTTTTTCATTAAAGACGACAGACAAGGTACTGTGATTAAGCTTTTTATTTAATTTTTCTTGTGTTCGAGCAAGTGTGTTCTTTTCTGGACACAGAGTATGTTGAAACTGTCAACATTTTCTGTAATTCTGAGCTCTTTCGGCTATACTTCTAGCCATTATCAAGGATGATTTTATTTTTGCTTTTTAATTGTGTGTATGGTTCGTGTGTGTTTAAAGTCATAGGGATGTTTTACTTTCCAAACACAGTCGGCACATCGTGGCAGTATTCATAGTTAATATTATTGAATGTTGGCTTTTACTTTTTTTATTATTTAGGCTTTCATTATTTTAAAACTTTTTTTGTACATGTGGACAAGATTATTTTGCTTTCATTTTCTAAGAGTATGTTTGTGAAGTTTGGTAAGTTTGTGTGTGTGTCTAAATGGGTTCTGATGGATCTATCCTCGGGTGGTTGCAATGTAAGTCGTCTGGATAGGCATGTAGTAGCGTGACCGATGTAATTATTTATTATATATATATATATATATATATATATATATATTGACCACTAACATCATACATACATATATATATATATATATATATATATATATATATATATATATATATATATATATATATATATATATATATATGTGTGTGTGTGTATATATATGTGTGTGTTGTTGTTGTGTGTGTGTGTGTGTGTGTGTATTGTGTATTTATGCACCAATCCTTCTTTCATGCGCATTTCATTGAATACCACAGACAAGGTGATTTGATTTAGTTTTTTATACAACTTCTCATGCAATCTAATATTTTTTTCCTTTTCAGATGATAAATTATATAAAAACTGTCCGATTGTTCTTTTTATCCGAGCGCTTTTTTTAGCCATTTTCAAGGATTATATTTTAACTGTTAAATAAGAAATAGTTTGTTGTATGTATGTTTGATCAAATGTTTTCATTTTTCAAAACACAGTCAAGATGTTCTGTCCATATTCAAAGTTAATATTAAATGTTTTTTTTGTTTTTATTAAAAAGGCTTCCATTATTTTTAGCCGTTTTTGTATGCAGATGATGCTATTATATTAGTGTTGTCAACACGTATGTTAAGAATAGTGTCCGCTAGGTATCCATGAATATTTAAATGAGATCTAATTGAGCTATGGTCAGTATGGTGTACAGTGAGTCTGCGTGTCAAACATATTGTAGTTTGTCCGATATAATTATTTACGAATTTTGATTGATCAGGAATACAATTATATATATGTACAGTAAAGGTAACAGTAAAGGTAACAAATCCGTTGGTATATAATCCAGTTAGATCCTATTAATATAAAATATTAATATAAAATATTATAATTGATCAACAAAAAGACCTCAAATAATTAATAAACAATAAAATCAAAACCACCTCATATGGGGATAAGCTTTTTTATCAATAAGCTAATTCCCCATATCAGGTGATTTTTTATTTTATTGTATATATATATATATATATATATATATATATATATATATATATATATATATATATATATATATATATAGTCCTGGCTATGACGTTAAACTACATCCGCGTCCTGCGTCAGACGATAAACTACGTCCAACAGCAAGACCTCTGTCCAGGAGGTTTTGAGGGGCGTGGGACAACCTCTTAATTACTGGTGTTCCCAGGTTCGCCGTGACCCGGGGTGGTAACACCTATTAGGGTCCCAACTATATAGTTAACCCCCAAACTGGGGTCAGAACATTATGAAAGTGTAAAAATAAGTTTTAATACCAGAAAAACTTTGTAAAAGATTATTATCGGCAATAAATTTTTTTTAAATATTATTACCAGCAATGTATTTTTGAAAGAAAGAAGTATTTCCAGCAATACATTTTTAAAAATGTTACCAGATAAACATTTGAAAAAAATTATCAGCAATAAAAATCTTATCAACATTAAATAACCCATTCAGATTGATATGCCGTAAACCAAACCAATCTCTCTCACTCTCTCTCTCTCTCTCTCTCTCTCTCTATATATATATATATATATATATATATATATATATATAATTCTGAAAGTATAAAATTATGTACATGTCTGTAGTTGAAAGGATAAAATTTACGTACAAAATATTTAGATTTCGGCATTAAATAACTCATAACGGTTGCTATGTCGTTAAAAAACTACAACGAAGCAACCAGATAGATAGATAGATAGATAGATATGAAGAGCTTGTGATATATATATATGTATATATATATATATATATATATAGATAGATAGATAGATAGATAGATAGATAGATAGATATGAAGAGCTTGTGATAGATAGATAGATAGATAGATAGATAGATAGATAGATAGATAGATAGATAGATAGATATGAAGAACTTGTGATATATATATAAAGAGAGATAGATAGATAGATATGAAGAGCTTGCGATATATATATATATATATATATATATATATATATATATATATATATATAGATAGATAGATAGATAGATAGATAGATACATATGAAGAGCTTATGATAGATAGATAGATAGATAGATAGATATGAAGAGCTTGTGATATATATATATATATATATATATATAGATAGATAGATAGATAGATAGATAGATAGATACATATGAAGAGCTTATGATAGATAGATAGATAGATAGATAGATAGATATGAAGAGCTTGTGATATATATATATATATATATATATATATATATATATATATATATATATATATATATAGATAGATAGATAGATAGATAGATAAAGAAAAAAAGAAAGAAAGAAAGAACCAAAGAAAAAAAGAAAGAATAGTCTTTGACAAAGCGGGAAGTCCACGTGAGATATTTGTCAATTTCATGCCCGTGAATGCCACTTATATTCCACCAGCCATCTTCTTTATTTTCGCTAATCTGAAATATTCCGCTTGTTGATGGCTGTAAGACGTCGCCGAAATCCTAAGGTTTTCTAAAGCCAAAGGCAACACATTAAAATCTCCGAAAAGCCGCCCTTGACTTCATAAGTGAAAAGCATTAAAACGAGGTTGCGGCGCCTACAGCTCCCGAGGCGGAAATCACAAGATTGAAGTAAATAACTTCATTGCTATTTGCAGTCATAATCCACGTTTGCCTTGACCTTTTCTGTGTCTCTTTGATTCGCTGATGCACCTGCGTTCGACTTTCGATTGAAAAATGGTCTCTTTCCGAACCATTACCTAAAATGGCCTTATAATCCGTTTTCCTATTTGATAGGACGATGTTTTCACGTCTGGCGTAGGAATTTGAAAACGCGTCCATTAATGCGCTTAATAAAGATTGAATTCCTACTTAATGCTAACATTTCTTGACTGTCTTCGATTTGAAACTTTTAGCAGTGGGCACAACATCTTTCTCTTTATTATTCTTGATTTATTTTTTTCTTTCATTTCAAGTCTTTCATTTGCTCAGAAATTTATACGCATATTTGGGAAGGGCGCCTGACATAGAGTCATGCCTAACGTATTAAGTGTATTCCGAGTTTATTGAAAACTTATGTTGGCAAAGTGATAGCCGTCACCGGATCTCTTGCAAATTGGTGACATTTGTCTGGTCACTGGACGGCATCTATCTACCTACCTTCATTATCTATTTTGCAAATGAGCATCTATCTATCTATCTCTCTATCTCTCTCTCTCGCTTTATATATATATATATATATATATATATATATATATATATATATATATATCACAAGCTCTTCATATCTATCTATCTATCTATCTATCTATCTATCACAAGCTCTTCATATCTATCTATCTATCTATCAGAAGCTCTTCATATCTATATATATATATATATATATATATATATATATATATATATATATATCACAATCTCTTCATATCTATCTATCTATCTATCTATCTATCTATCTATATATCACAAGCTCTTCATATCTATCTATCTATCTATCTATCTATCTATCTATCTATCTTTCACAAGCTCTTCATATCTATCTATCTATCTATCTATCTATCTATCTCTATATATATATATATATCACAAGCTCTTCATATCTATCTATCTATCTATCAGAAGCTCTTCATATCTATCTATCTATCTATCTATCACAAGCTCTTCATATCAATCTATATATATATATATATATATATATATATATATATATATATATATCACAATCTCTTCATATCTATCTATTTATCTATCTATCACAAGCTCTTCATATCTATCTATCTATCTATCTATCTTTCACAAGCTCTTCATATATATCTATCTATCTATCTATATATATATATATATATCACAAGCTCTTCATATCTATCTATCTATCTATCTATCTATCTATCTATCTATCTATCTCTCTATCTTTCACAAGCTCTTCATATCTATCTATCTATCTATCTATCTATCTATCTATCTATCTATCTATCTATATAGAGTTAAATCCAGCTAGGCAACACCGTGATGCAGCCGCGCACGCGCACGTGCGCAAACACACACATGACATTTTAAGAAATGTATTCGGTCCGAAATATGTTTAATTAATTTGTTTAAACATTATTTTAAATCGATGCCCTTATATTTGAGCAGGTGCCCCGTTTTTATTGATTTACTTATTAAACAATATATTTATTTATTTACATCTACCTGACTGAATATTCACGAAAACTTGTTAGAAAAAAATGCGTCCTCCGGCAGAATTCGAACCTGCGTCGACACCGTCATTGAATCTGTGTTCTAAAGCACTCTTAGGGGTTTCGTTGATCAAGTGGTCCTACGTGCCCGAGTCGTCTAAGACATGTCAGTTCTGATGACCATTCCCCTTAGATGACGCTGGTTCGAATCCTGTCGAAGGGCATAATGTTCTTTCTTAGAAGATTTCTCGAACATCAGGCCTATATATATATATATATATTTAGTCCGTGATTATGGATTTTCAAATTTTTCGGCGTTTTTTACGTGATATTTTGCGACGATTTTTTTTTTATGCTGATAATTTTATAACTTGGAAATAAATTTGAAAATAATCGAAATTAATTGTGAAGTCCAGCGAAAGTCACCCAAGAAATAAAAATAATTGTTTGTACGGAAAGTAAGGACCTACGTACATCAAATTGCCTTCAAATTAAGCCGCGACAGAAGAATTATCGTTGAACGTTTAATAGGTCAGCTTTAATATTAATGCAATACTCAAACACAGCAATTAATTTTGAGTTCTTCTGTAGTTTATTCTTGAGTTCTTCTGTAGTTTATTCTTGTCTATCACATCTAGTCGACCCTATCTATTACGAGGAAGGCTCGAGCAAGAGCCCTCCACGGGAGCTAGCTTAAATACCGTCCGTTAAATTTATTGATATAAGTTGTCCGAATTTCTTACCTGGAACTTTTTTTCGTTATTATTATTTTTGATATTAGATAAGCTTTCATCATTTTTTTTCTTCTGATTTCTGTCGCTAAAAACAAACAAAAACAAAGAATGACATTGTCTGAAAGGAATAACCTGTTAAAAAAATAATCGTTCAATGAGATTTGCGTCCTGGGTATGACGATAAACAACATCCGCGTCCTTGGTATGACGATAAACTACATCTGCGTCCTGGGTATGACGATAGTATACGTCCGCATCCTTGGTATGACGATAAACTACGTCTAATAGCAAGGCCTCTGATAATACGTTTTTGAAAAAATAATATTGCCAGCTGTACGTTTTTGAAAAAATAATATTACCAGTTATACCTTTTTTGAAAGAATAGTGTTGCCGGCTATACGTTTTTGAAAAAATAATATTATCAGCTGTACGTTTCTTTCTAAAGAATATTTTTGCTGGCTATACGATTTTGAAAAAATAATATTACCAGCTATACGTTTTTGAAAAAATAATATTACCAGCTATACATTTTTGAAAAAATAATATTACCAGCTATACGTTTTTGAAAAAATATATTACCAGCTATACGTTTTTGAAAAAACATAATATTACCAGCTGTACATTTTTTTGAAAGAATAGTTTTGCTGGCTATACGATTTTGAAAAAATAATATTATCAGCTATACGTTTTTGAAAAAATAATATTACCAGCTATACGTTTTTGAAAAAAACATATTACCAGATATACGTTTTTGAAAAAATAATATTACCAGCTGTACGTTTTTGAAAAAAATAAAATTACCAGTTATACGTTTTTGAAAAAAAAAATAATTTACCAGCTGTAAGTTTTTGAAAACAAAATAATATTACCAGCTGTACGTTTTTGAAAAAAATAATATTTCCAACTATACGTTTTTGAAAAAACAATAATATTACCAGCTATACGTTTTTGAAAAATAAAAATTACCAGCTATACATTTTTGAGGAAAAAAATATTAGCAGTCAAAACAAAAATATTACCAGGAATAAAAAAATGTTGTCGGCATTAAATGACCCATTGAGGTTGATATGCCGTGAAACAAAACAAACCAAACCAATCAATTAGATTTACCGACTGCCACCGGAGAAGCCAAATAAACTAGCGACAATCGTTGAGAAAATTCGTTCTTGTACAGGTGTCTTTTTTATTCATACAGAAAAGAAATCAGAAACCTTTGAATGCAGTGATCCCGATATTAGAAGAATGACAAGCCATAAAACAAAGCAAACAATTGTCACGTGATTTTTTTCTTTTCTTTTTTTCCTTTTCGGTTTGTAGGGAAGGTATGGAGAACCTGCTTCAACAACATTCATATTCCAGGTCACCTGTTCGAGCCTTCGACGGAGATTTTGATGACAATAAACACAAAGAGTATGGTTTCCTTGGCGGTAAGTGCAGTGCATTTTTTATTGCTCACTGATTCTCTGTATCATTTCTTCCTTGAATACGTCCTGGGTATAACGATAAACTACATCTGGCAGCAACGACTCTGACCAGGATATTGAAAGTTTTGAAGACTGTGAAACCACCTCTTAACTGTTGTTCTTTGCAGCACCACCCTGACCCAGTGTGGTAGCATCTGTTAGGGTGCCAGCTATGGGAAAATAGTTAAACCGCAAACTGGGGTCAAACTCTATGAAAATATAAAAATACATTTTTATATCGAAAATACCAGCAATGCATTTTCATAGTAAAATATATATATATATATATTCTGTCTATATTTCTGAGATGAGGTATTATGTACACTATTTACATTATTCGGAATATTGTCCTCATCTTTGTCGCCATATTTAATACAACGTTTCGGCCGTTGTACGCTTCGGCCTCAATGACACATGGCACAGTGGATAAAGGCGTTAGTTAGATCCAGTCAGAGGAACCAAAGTGTGTGAGTTCAATACCCGGTTAAAGCAGTGTAGAACTTTGAGAGGGGAATTAACAGGAGATAACTGATAACTGACATCCCTTAAACATGGTACGTGGAACTACAACAGTCTACTCCAGTGAGCGAAATAAAGGGTTCAGTTTGACATTCCAACTACCTGAAGAAGGCCGGAGCGTACAACGGCCGAAACGTTGTAATAAATATGGCAACAAAGATGAGGACAATACTCTGAACAATGTAAATAGTATATATATATATATATATATATATATATATATATATATATATATATATATATATATATATTAAATTACCAGCAATATATTTTTGTAAAGAAAATTACTAATGCTCCCAAGAAAATTAAATTTCGATATCAAATCACCCATAAGAAGTTCATATGCCGCTAAATAATTAAATACGTCCTGTGAGTATTAAGTTTTCCAAACCGTCTTTCTTCATAATTTGTCTCATAAATTTGAACCGTTTCTTTCCTCGTTGCTTAAGTATTCTTTCCATGATATTCTCAGCATCTGTCATGTAATTGTCCAGCATTATCAATTGTCAAATGTCTAGATTAATCATTATGAATTATTTAACCAAGTCTCCCTATAATCGTCAGCGGTTATGTGTCGTATCTCTTCCGGATTTGAAGGATCGTGGCTCGCCACAGCCTCTATACTGAAACAATGTTTGACATTTTAATATATATTCTAGTCCTTGCTCTATCAATTCAGACGAACCCTTTAACTTAATCGCATACTATTTGCCTCTATCTTCGCTTTCATCAATAAGCCCTGTGAGTATCTCCAAGCCGTCCTTCCTACTGATGGAAAATAATATTACAACATTATGAAAGGTAACGCCGATTTGGATGTGTGTATACATTCTATACACATGTATATGTTTATCTCTCACACTTGGAACATTTGTGATTCTTGCTTTCATCTCAACTACGGAATTATTGCAATAGAAGTTACGGTTACATGTAGCTACTTCAACAGTATAACGACCAGGCCTATGTGCTAGGCTAGTAGTACGCTCTAATTCAAGCGGTCTAATTACAAAAGTGGAATGCTCATTAGAACATCTGCTATGAAAATATTTACAGAAATAATAGACACGTTACGGCGATGGGAAAGTGACTGATGTCGACATGCCAGGTCAGGACTATACCCTCCTTGGATTTTGGCAAGAATCTCTAGGAGCACCAGACCAAATATGGCAGCAGTATTCAATGCAGGGACGAATGATTAGATTTATAAATGTGCAAGATGGATTCTGACGAAAAAAATCTGTCTGCCACGACACAGTGAAGCAACTTTCCTAGCAACTGATTCAATATAATCCCTCCACTTTACACCACTGAAAAACGTAGGACTAAGTAAGCGCAATCAGTTGTTTTTTTTCCTGGAGTTTAGCATCAGCCATGCTGGTGGAAGGCAAAAAATTGTTCTCTGTGATGATTAAAAGATAGCTGTTTCGTTTTGGAGGCGTTAAAATTTCCAAGTCTTTTCTTGCCCCAATTAACAACATATTGTAGGCCATTTTCAAGAGTAACCACCAATTTTACTTTGTCGGACCTATTTGATTTGCAATTAAGACGGGAGGAAGTAGTTGTGACGTCAGCACAAATAGGTATTTGGGAAGTGATGACATCGAGACGGTCGTTGATGAAAATAAGAAACAACGTAGGTACAGGGAGTGGGACAAGATAGACCCCAGCATTAATGTGAAAGTTTCTAGAAGCGTGAACGTTCGACTCGATCTTCATTTCACGATTTCTTCAGAACGTTTCGATTAAGTTAAATATTCGAACAGATTTTGAAGAACGCCAGTATGCCAAAACATGTTAAATGCCTTCGAGATATGTAAAGCTACACGCCGAGCCGTCCTTATGTAAAGCCTGAGAGACAAATGCAGTAATCACAAATGCTATCTCAAATGCATGCATAGATGGTATATATTTTGTAAGCGCTACGTCATACCATGGTATAAAAGAATCAGACTCATACATCCTTTGTCGTTTCCGTCGGAGATTATTCGCTGTTCAAGTTCAGGCCGTTTCTCATACAAATATATACAGACCCTCTTATCCAGTAGTAATGTCAGTAAACAAACAACCAAGAAAGTCTTAAGAACCTCTACCTTTTGGAACAGGATCCGGCGTGGGTGCTTTCCCGAACACTTGAATCTTAACCACTTCAAGTCTCACATTAGTTGTTATCTTTCCTCCATAGCTTATTTTCCATTTGCTACTTCCTCCTCTTGTTTACATATCACATACATAAATCTGTACCCCTCTGCCTTGACAGGCTATTGGGCCTTGTATATGGTGTACTTTGGTAAAATAGAAATGTCTATAACGTTTTAGTTAGTTTTTTGATTTTTTTCCCCCCGAAATTGTATTTCTATAGTTTCGTTATTTTATTTATTATATTTTAGTTTGCTTTACCGTCCTTTTTTATTTTTATTTTTTTTTTTGCCAACGTTGAATGATTTTTTTCTTTCTTTTAGGCTTAAATTTACTTCTTTCGTTCCTCCTTTCTTATCCTCTTTCTCTTTGGAATTCGTTCTTTTTCTTTCTTTTTAAACAGATTTTAAAACAAATATTGTTTTAGAAATTTTAGTTATATCTTTAGTTTTCCTTTGTTTACTTTCAATCAGTTTCTCTACAATATTCAATTCTTTCTCTTTCCATTCCTTTTCCTTATTTTTCTTTTTGATTTGAACTTCACGCCACCGTATTCTTTATTCAAGGCTTTCAGATTTAATTTATTCCAGTTTTCTTTCTTTCCTTCTTTCTTTCTTTCTTTCTTTCATTCTTTATTTATTTATTTATTCTTGATTGTTGATTTATTGAGGTATCATGTCTGCTTTTATTTTATAATATTTAGGGTTATGATGATGATGGGCCTAATTTTATTTTATTTCCTTGTTTATCTGTTTCCATATCCATGATAATCGAACTCAACTTTCTTTCTTTCTTTCATTCTTTCTTTCTTTCTTATGTCGACGATGAACAAAGTCCACCTTACTTTCTTTCATTCTTTTTTCTCTATTTTTTCTTTCTTCCGTTTTGTATTCTTTTTATTTTCATTTTTCTATCATTCTTCCTTTCTTTCTTTCTTTCTTTCTTTCTACTCTTTTTTGTCCTATCTTTTAGTTTCGTCTTATTTCTTCCTTTCACTTTTCCTTTCTCTTTGTTTCTTTCTTTCTTTCTTTCTTTCTTTCTTTCTTTCTTTCTTTCTTATCTATATATTATGTCGACGATGATCGACGTGCACCTTAATTTCTTTCATTCTTTTTCCTCTATTTCTTTTTTCTTTATTTCTTTTTGTATTCTTTTGATTTTCTTTCTTTTTTCTTTCTTTTTTCTTTCTTTCTTTCTTTCTTTCTATATTTCTTTCTTTCTTTCATTCTTTCTTTCTTTTTTCTTAAAAACAAATACTCAGCCATTATTTATTCCCCCCCACCCCCGGGGTTGTCTCCAATACATTTCTACTTTATTCATTATTTCCGTTGTTATTTTTACTTTGCTTTTGCTTTTCCGTCGCATGATTATTTTTCTTTCTTTTCAGATTAACTTTATTTCTTTCATTCCTTCTTTCTTATTCCCTCTTCACTTTCGCTTTTTTTTCTTTTTTTTTTTCTACCTGCGTTCCCTTTCTCTTTCGCCTTTTCCCTCTTTCCTAATTCCATTCCCCTTAACATAGTTTCTTGCCTTTTCTATTCTTTCCTTTACTTTAATATTTTATGGCTGCCTCTCTTTATTTTCCCCACTCTTTCTTCCAGTCATTTATGCCTACCTTCTTTCTTTCTTTCTTTCTTTTTTCTTTCTTGTTATTTTTTATATTTATTACGTCTATAATGACCTGCCTACTTTTTTCTTTTATTCTTAGTTTCTTTATTCAGATTTATGTTTATTTCTACTCCTAGTATCAGAGTATTGCCCCCCCCATATAATTTCATCTCATTTCTTTCTTCTTTCTTCTTTCTTTCTTTCTTTCTTTCTTTCTTGTTTATTAAATTAAGCCGATGATAATTATCCTCACTTATCCTTCATTAATTCTTTCTCTGCATTTGTTTGTTTGTTTATTTCTTTTTTATGAAATTATGCCGATGATGATAATCCCCGCTTATCCTTCTTTAATTCTTTCTTTGCATTTATTTGCATTTCTTTGCATTTCTTTGCATTTCTTCTTTCTTTCTTTCTTTCTTTCTTTGTTGTTTATTAAATTATGTCGATGATGATAATCCCCACTTATCCTCCTTTAATTCTTTCTTTGCATTTCTTTGCATTTCTTTGCATTTCTTTACATTTCTTCTTTCTTTCTTTCTTTGTTGTTTATTAAATTATGTCGATGATGATAATCCCCACTTATCCTCCTTTAATTCTTTCTTTGCATTTCTTTGCATTTCTTACTTTCCATCTATCTTTCTTTCTTTCTTTCTTTCTTTCTTTCTTTCTTTCTTTCTTTCTTTCGTTGTTGTTTATTAAATTATGCCGATGATGATAATCCCCACTTATCCTCCTTTAATTCTTTCTTTGCATTTCTTTGCATTTCTTTGCATTTCTTACTTTCCATCTATCTTTCTTTCTTTCTTTCTTTCTTTCTTTCTTTCTTTCTTTCTTTCTTTCTTTCTTTCGTTGTTGTTTATTAAATTATGCCGATGATGATAATCCCCACTTATCCTCCTTTAATTCTTTCTTTGCATTTCTTTGCATTTCTTTCTTTCTTTGCATTTCTTTGCATTTCTTTCTTTCTTTCTTTCTTTCTTTCTTTCTTTCTTTCTTTCTTTCTTTCTTTCTTTCTGTCTATCTCTCGTTTTATTAAATTATGCCGATGATGATAATCCCCGCTTATCCTTCTTTAATTCTTTCTTTGCATTTATTTGCATTTCTTTGCATTTCTTTGCATTTCTTCTTTCTTTCTTTCTTTCTTTCTTTGTTGTTTATTAAATTATGTCGATGATGATAATCCCCACTTATCCTCCTTTAATTCTTTCTTTGCATTTCTTTGCATTTCTTTGCATTTCTTTACATTTCTTCTTTCTTTCTTTCTTTGTTGTTTATTAAATTATGTCGATGATGATAATCCCCACTTATCCTCCTTTAATTCTTTCTTTGCATTTCTTTGCATTTCTTTGCATTTCTTACTTTCCATCTATCTTTCTTTCTTTCTTTCTTTCTTTCTTTCTTTCTTTCTTTCTTTCTTTCTTTCTTTCGTTGTTGTTTATTAAATTATGCCGATGATGATAATCCCCACTTATCCTCCTTTAATTCTTTCTTTGCATTTCTTTGCATTTCTTTGCATTTCTTACTTTCCATCTATCTTTCTTTCTTTCTTTCTTTCTTTCTTTCTTTCTTTCTTTCTTTCTTTCTTTCTTTCGTTGTTGTTTATTAAATTATGCCGATGATGATAATCCCCACTTATCCTCCTTTAATTCTTTCTTTGCATTTCTTTGCATTTCTTTCTTTCTTTGCATTTCTTTGCATTTCTTTCTTTCTTTCTTTCTTTCTTTCTTTCTTTCTTTCTGTCTATCTCTCGTTTTATGAAATTATGCCGATGATGATAATCCCCGCTTATCCTTCTTTAATTCTTTCTTTGCATTTCTTTCTTTCTTTCTTTCTTTCTTTCTTTCTTTCTTTCTTGTTAATTATTTTATGTGACTGAGGACAGTCGCTATGTTTCTCGCCTTCCTTCTGTCTTTGTTCTTCTACAACCTTTAAAATCTGTATTTCTTTGTCGCCCTTTTTCTCCCTTTGTCTTTCTTACTTACTCTCTTTTTACGCCGATGATGATAACTTCCTCTATTCTTTCTTTCATACTTTCTTTCTCTTTCGTTCTATCTTTGTTTTTCTTTCTTCCTATTTATCTATGATGATCGACTTGCACCTTTCATTCATTCATTCTTTCATTAATTTCGTCTTTCTTTTTTCTTTTTCTCTCTTTCTTTCTTTCTGTCTTTCTTTCTTTCTTTCTCTTTACTATATTTACGATGATCAGTTCATTTCTTATCTTCTTTCTTTTTTCTTTCTTTTTCAAGACTTATATACTTATTTGTTCTCTTCCTTTACTCTTTTATTCTCTCTTTCATTTCTTCCTCATTCCTTTTGCTTAATCTTCTCTTTCTCCTCTCTTTCTTTCTTTTTTTTCAATTTGTTTTTATTGTCTCCCCTCTTCACCTCATTACCGTCAAACCATTTTCTTTATTTGACATTTCCTTTCATATTTTCTTCCTTTTTAACTTTTTTTCTTCTTTCTTTCCGTTCATGTATTTTTATTCTTTAATATTTCTTCTCAATTAGACTTTGTCATTTCTTCCCCTTCTTCTTTCGGTTTTGTTTTTATTTTTACCATTTATTTGTATGACGTTTATAACATACGCAATACATATTGACATCGATTGTGTCTCCCACGTCATCTTTTATCTCTTCAAATGGGCAATGTCTTTTTGTCCTTAACTCCTTCCTACTTTTGCTATTTCGTTCATTCTAACCGTTTCGTTTCTTTTGCCTACTTTTATTTCTTTGACAATTATAAAATTTTACAGTTTTAATATTGCAATTATAAATTTGACAAATATGCAATTTTATTTCTTGTTTAATTTTCTGAACTTTTTTACTTTTTGTCTGTTTTTTTTTTATTTTTCTAAATTTTCATACTTTTTATTTGTTATTTCTTTTTCTTTGTTTTAATTTTCTATTTAACTTTCATTCGAATTTTCTATCTTTATTACAGTTTTCCTGTTTCTTTGTCACGTCCTTTCTTTCGTTCATTCTTTCTTTCTTTTGTCTTTCATTCTTGTCTATTGCTTTCCTTCCTTCTGATCTTTCATTGTTATTTTCTTTTATTCATCCATTTTAGGAATGAAAGACAATTTGTTTTTTTCGTTTTAGTTTCCTTCTTTTTCTTTTCCATTTCTTTTGCTTTTTTGCTTTCTTTTCGCCTTTTTCTTTTTTCGCTTCACATTTTCTTTTTCTTTTTATTTCTTTGTTTTGTCCATTCATTTCAAAAAGTAAGAAAATCTCTTCGTTCTTTTTTCTTCGATTTTTCTTTCCTTTCATTTCTTTTCTTCCTTTCTTATTTCTTTCTTTCTTTTTTATTTTCTGGCTTCATTTTTATCATTTCTATTAGTTTCTAATTGTTTTCTATCCTATTTTTCCTTTTATTTATGCCTGCAACCGTTTTCGTTTTTTTCTTGCATTCTTTCTTTCCTTTTTCTTTCCCTTCTTTAGATCTTTCATTGTTCTTTTCCTTCATTCATTCATCTTTACAAATGAAAGAAAATATATCCATTTGTCTTTCTTTTTAGTTTCTTTCTTCTTTTTCTTTTCCATTTTTTGGGGGGAGGGGGTGATTTCTTTTTCCTTCTTTATTTTTCTTTCAATTTTTTTCCTCATTCATTTAAAAAAACAAGAAATTGTTTCTTTCTTTTTCTTCCCATTTCTTTCTTTTCTTTTTCTTTCCTTCTTTACTTCTTTCTTTCTAGATTTATTTTAATTTTTATTCACTGAGTTCTTTTCCGTTTTCTCTTTCCTTTTATTTATCCCCGCATCTTTTTCGTTTTTCTTTCTTTCTTCCTTTCTTTCTTTCTTTCTTTCTTTCTTTCTTTCTTGTTTATTATGTTATATCGATGATTATTAACCATTACATTTCTTTCTCTTTCTTTGTTCTTATTACTTTCTACGTCTTTATTTCTTTTTCTTTCATTTATTCTTTCTTCCTTTTTTTCTTTCATTCTTTCTTTGTTGTCTATTGTAATATGTCATATTGTAATACGATGATGATAACCCCCACTTATTCTTCTTCAATTCTTTCTTTGTATTTCTTTCTTTCTTTCTTTCGACATTATGTGTCTTTCTTTATCTTTTTCTTTCATTTTGTTTTTCTTTCCTTTTTCTTTATGACTTTACTTTTACAATCAGTTTCCAGTGTCTTCTTTTCTATTTTTCTTTCCTTTTATCTATCTCTGCATCTTCTTCGTTTTACTTTCGTCTTTCTTTCTTTCTTTCTTTCTTTCTCTTTTTTCTTTCAGCTCTTATTGTATGACTGTGTTTTAGTAATTTTTATTAGTTTTGATTGAGTCCTTCTCTATTTTTCTCTTCTTTTATTCATCACTGCTAACTTTTCGTTCTTTCTTTCTTTCTTATTCTTTGCATTTTACTCTTTTCCGTTTTTTCTTTCCTCTCTTTCATTATCTCCTTATTAATCTCTTCAATTTTTTCTTTCTGTCTTTATTTGTCGATATCACTTTCTTTTCTCTTTTTTATTTCATCATGTCTTTCCTTTTCGTCTTCTTCCTTTTCGCTTTCAATTTCTGTATTTTATTTAACGTTTTTTTTTTCACTTTAATACATCTTCATTTTTCCCTCCATTTGTTTCTCTTAAGCTCCTTTTTACAACATGGCTTCCTGCTCTATTCCGCCTTTTCTTCATTGTACTCAATAATGGGATTCCCGTTTCCTTCCCTTGGCTTCGAACCATTTCTTTCAGTTTTTCTCCCTCCTTTCTCCCTCCTCATTTCACTCCCCTTCGATCAAATCAAGACGTCAGCCACTTGGCCACCACTTAACTCTTGCACGCCACCTACCGGCGAGACCATCGTTTACATTACAAGCGAACAAATATCATTGCACTAAATCTGTTTGAGCCGTAGGGGTGGGAGAGAAGATGGCCGGCGTTAGAACGATGTTAGGGGTCAAGCCGCTTCGTGCAGCAGGGGCGGGGTTGGCCAGGTCAAATAGATTGCTGTCACCGTCGCTACGTTCTGTTTTTGCTGTGGTCCACGGCAATGGTTAGTGGTTATAGAGATGGGCCGTGAGAGAAAGAGATGAATGGGTGTAGTTGATGGCCAGGGGCAAGCAAATCTTTTCGCGCGTCGACTAGCCAACCACAAAACGGTCGATAGTTTTATTGCAATTGTTTCCATTCTTCGATGCCATTTTCTGCTGCTTCTTATATTTCGATCTCTCTTGGATTTTCCTCTCTTTGCTTTTATTTCAGGTCTTCAATGGCAATTCATAATAATAATAATAATAATAATAATAATAATAATAATAATAATAATAATAATAATAATAATAATTGGCTCTGAATGGAAACGATTCTGGTAGACTCATTGAAGAGATTCTGGGTAGCACGTAACTTAAAGACAGGCAAAATATTGTACTCACAAGTATAACCTACACATTACGAACGTCTTTATCGATGTAAAATATGTGATCTTAAGTGTTTTTCTTTATTTTCTCAAAAAAAATGTTCAGTGGAAAATATCATGATATCATTTCTGACGATAGGACTCTGGTTAAATATCAGAAATCAAAAGAAATAATAATAATAATAATAATAATAATAATAATAATAATAATAATAATAATAATTGGACTGGTTGGAAAAGATTCCAGTAGGCTGATTGAAGGGATCCCTGGAAGTCCATGCCTCAAAGAGATACGAAAATTGTTCCGACAAGTACAGCCCACACTTTAGGAAGGGCTTTATCTATGTAATTATTATTATTATTTTTTTTTTTTTGTTGCAGTGGAAAGTGTCATGATGCCATTTCTAACCTTAGGTGCCTGGGCTGGACACGGAAAGAAATGTGTAAACGCCAGATATCAAAGAAAATTTAAAAAAAAAAAAATAATAATAATAATAATAATCTGCAAAATACATAAAAAAGAAAGCAAAAACAAATGCAACCGACCAGATACCGAAACAATGGCAAGATAAACCGCTTCATGGCCAATACTCTACCCGTACCAAACAAGCTAATGTAGACAAACGCCGTACCCATCAGTAGCTACGTAGTGCAGGGTTAAAAACTGAAACGGAAGGTTTTATCCTTGCTGCATAGGATCAGTGCTTGTTAACCCGAAATTATCAAGCACACATAGTAAAATATTGTGTTAGCCCAAAATGCAGGTTCTGTGATAATTACCCAGAAACAATCGATCATCTTGTATCAGGTTGCACGGTATTGGCACCCACTGAGTATAAAACCCGGCATGACAGAGTGGGCCAATATCTGCACTGGAATATCTGCAACTTCTACGGGAAGGAAACTAAAAGTTATTGGTATGAACACCACCCAAACCCGGTTACGGAGATAGGACCTGTTACAATCTTATGAGACTACACAATACACACTGACAGAACAATCAAAGCCAACCGCCCAGACATTGTTATTAAAGATCACAAACAAAAAAAGTGCCTCCTTATTGATATGGCAGTCCCTGCAGACTGCAATGTATCTTTGAAGATTTTTTAAAAAGCTGTCAAATTACAAGGACCTTGAAATCGAAATCTCACAAATGTGGCACATGGGAACATCAACAATCCCTGTTGTAGTTGGAGCCCTAGGATTGACTGGAAAAGATTCCAGTAGACTAATTGAAGGGATTCCTGGAAGCCCATGCCTCAAAGAAATTAAAAAAAAATGTTCTCACAAGTACAGCCCACACTTTATGAATGGCATTATCTATGTAAAATATATATTTTTTTTGTGTGTCATGATGCCATTTCTAAACTTAGGTCTCTGGGCGGGGCCCGGAAAGAAATGTGTACAAGCCAGAATTCAAAGGAATTAAAAATAATAATAATAAAATTAAAGCAGTGAACGAAATGCAACCACTGAAGGAAATAATTAAGTAGAATCTGCAATTAAATGCAAAGAGAACAAGACGATATGAAAAGCGTTGTAGGTTCCATCGACAAAATTAGAGTTTCCAAATGGACCTCAAAAGGTTTTGCAGCGTAATTGCAAAAAAGGTTATAGTAGTCAAAAAGCCATCATCGACTGAAGACATGCAAACATTTTGCGAGAACATTTGGAGCGCCCCACAGGAATATAATCCCAATGCGGATTGAAACAAACGAGAAAAAGAAAGAATGAAGGATAAACCTCTACAAGAATGGAAAACATATAGCCAGGAATAATGTTAGGTAAACTCAAAGAAAATCACCAAAATGGAAAATCCCGGCAAATGACTAGATACCCAGTTTTTGGCTCTATCATCTATTATTAATCCACAAAACCCTTGCGCAAACATTTTCGGCGCTAATTAATAGCTCCACCGAAATTTCAGAATGGATCACTAATGGGATTACCTATCTCTTACCAAACAACGGATGAAGGACAATTATAGTCCAATAACATGTCTTCCCAGGACGTATTGAACACGCCAATTCTGACGAAATGTACTTGCACTTTTCTCGATTAAACAACATTCTTCGCCTGGAACAGAAGGGATGTCGAAGAGATACATATGGCTTCAAATATCAACTTCTAATAAATAAAAGGATCCTTGAAAATTGCAGGAAAAATGTAAAAATCCCCGTACAGCATGGATAGATTACTGTAAAACGTTTGATAGTGTTGAGTCTTGACTCAATGTTGAATCTCGCCTATTGCATGGAATAATAATGCAACACAAAATGTACTTAGAACAAGAATGTATTATAACAAGAAAGTGTACACAATAAGTACATATAGTATTTCTGTATATTTCTGGGAAGACGTTCCTGGAGAATGGGTTGACTAGTCGCAGTCGATCAGAGTCTCTAGCTGGATCTCGTGATTCCACGTCCTTCTCCCGGTATCAACCATTATTTATATAGTTGGTAGTCACCTATGCAGATTAGGTGGATCCCACCACAACAGATAGTATGTCACACACATTGATCCTTAAGGCTTTGGAAATATATAAAGTATCTTCAGTAAATTTCCTTAAATATAGCAGGGAAACCACATAAAACTGAATCATACCAACGAAAGAGCCACCTCTAGTTGTTTAAATATCGGGCGAGGAATTTTTCAAGGAGACGCCCTGTCACTCTTTCTGTTTTGTCTGTCCTTAATCCCGCTTTCCCATGAACTAAACAGTAATAACTATGGATACAAATTAAAAAAGAAAGTGTTTAATTACCTATTCTATATGAATGATATCAAACTCTTTGTCAAAGACTACAATGATCTGAAGTGTTTTCTCAATATTGTAAAATGTTACATTGACGACATAGGTATGGATCTCAAATTAGATAAATGTTGAAAAGTAACATTCAAGAAAGGGAGAATTAAAGAAACATATGCAATAAATCTAGATTTTGTGACAGAAATTAGTGAAGTGGAACTAGATGAAGCTTATAAATATTTACGAATCAGCGGAGGAGACTGAATACAGCATAACAAAACGAAGGATAAACTAAGAAATGAATACTACAGACGTGTGTGTCTGGTGCTAAATACCAAATTGAATTCACAAAAAGAATATCAGCCATAAACACTTTGGCTGTCTCTGTGATGCAATACAGTTTAAGCATCATTAATTGGATTATAGCTGATATTAAGCGAATGGTTGCCACAACGAGAAAGCCTCTCACTAACCACCGCGTGCTCCATCCTAAGGCTGATGTTGATCGTCGGTATGTGCCCAGATCCGAGGGAGGTAGAGGATTAGTTCAACTAGAACAGTATTACAAAACCTCAACAAACGGTTTTAGAAGATAACTCGAAACTAAAGAAGACTGGGTGATAATATGTGTCAAAGAATATGAAAGAGATAAGAAAGTTTGTTTCGTAATAAAGGGACAGAACAAATTCCAAAAGGGAATTTCAGGAGCGTGAGTAAATGTAAATAATCAGAATACACCTACAGCAAAGTTAAAGAATGCAAATTCAATGTACCAAATGCTAAAACGATGACAATATACGCCTCTTCATGGTCATTATTCTGCCCGTACCAAACAAGCTGATATACCCTACCACGGATCTATCAGTGGTTACGTAGAGAAGGGTTAAAGATGAAACCGATGCTTTTATTCTTGCCGCACGGCGGGGAGCGGGCAATGCTTGATAATTAAAAAATACAAATCACGCAAACTGAAAAATAGTGTTTACCCGAAATGTAGATTTTGTGATAAATATCTAGAAACAATTCAGCACCTTGTATCAGGTTGAGCGGTATTCGCGCGCATTGAATATAAAACACGGTACTGGAGAATATGCAACTTTAATGGGAAGGAAACTGCAAGAAATTAATATGAACATCGCCCAGTCCCTTTTACGGAGGTAGGACCTGTAACAATTTAATGGGGCTTTACAGTACACACAGGCAGAACAATCAATGCTAATCGCCTAGACATGGTACTCAAAGACAACAAAAACAGAATGTGCTTTCTTATTGGCATGTAATATTGTAATGGGTCTTTGAAGATCTTCAAAAATCTATCAAAATGCAAGGATCTTGAACTGAAAATCTCAAAAATATGGTACGTGAAGACATCAATAATCGCAGTTGTAGTTGGAACTCTCGGATTGATCGGAAAAGGTTCCGGTAGACACATTGAAGGGATTCATGGTATCCTATGCCTTAAAGAAATTAAAAAAAAATTCTATTCACAAGTATAGCTGACTCATGACGAAGAGCTTTATCTATATAAAATGCGTGTGATCAGTGGAAAATGTTACGAAGCCATTTATGACCTTAGGTTGCTGATTTGGACCCGGATTAAATGTGTATACAACAGAAATCAAAGAAGATAATGATAACTATGATAATAAAACACAGCGATCATTCTAATCGTGGAATAATTACAATGTATATCAATATACGAATTAAGAAAATTCCAGAAATGTTATTTTAAAACTAAAAGAAAAGAAAGCAAAAGAAATTTCGCTTAACCTTAATCAGTATGGAAGGATTCTGTGTATATCTCTATCCATGACCAGGAAGAACATATAAGGATCCTGACTGGATATTGAGAGAGAGATTCTTTTTAAGTTTGAATAATGAGTGAAGTGGATTAACTAACCTGTGAGTATTAACAAATGAAAGAAAATGTAAACACTGTACATATTAATTATCAGTTAACATCTGAATGGATATAGTATTGGTAAGACAATCTACTGAAGATAAAAAAGAAGAAGAAGAAGAAGAAGAAGAAGAAGAAGAAGAAGAAGAAGAAGAAGAAGAAGAAGAAGAAGAAGAAGAAGAAGAAGAAGAAGAAGAAGAGCAACAACAACAACAACAATAACAATAACAAGAAGAAAAGGTAAGAAAGGTGTACTACAGGCGTGTGCGTCTGGTACTAAATACCCAGTTGAATTTTAAAAAAAGAATATCAGCCATAAAAAACCTTGACTGTTCCTGTGGTGCAATACAGCTTTAACATCCTTAACTGGACCACAGCTGACATTAAGCGAATAGACGCCAAAACGAGAAAATTCTCACTTGCTACTGCATGCATCATCCCAAATCTGATGACGATCATCTGCATGTGCCAAGATCCGAAGGAGGCAGAGGATTAGTTCAACTAGAACTGCCCTACAAAACTACAATAGGCCTTCGAAGTTACCTGAAAACTACAGAAGACTGAATGCTATGTGTCAAAGAACTTGAAAATAGTAAACGTCTTTAATCCGTAATAAAAAAACTTTCAAATGGGTGCAGAGACGCAAGTAAAGCACAATACACTGAGTGAAGCACAATAAACCGAGTGAATGCAACCGACCAGATACAGAAACAACGGCAAGATAAACCGCTTCATGGCCAATACTCTGCCCGTACCAAACAAGCTGATGTAGACAAAACCCGTACCCATTAGCGGCTATGTAGTGCAAGGTTAAAAGCTGCAACTGAAGATTTTATCCTTGCTGCACAGGACCAATGCTTGTTAACTAGAAATTATCAAGCACACATACTAAAATATAGTGTTAGCCCAAAATGCAGGTTCTGTGGTAAATATCCAGAAACAATAGATCATCTTGCATCAGGTTGCACGGTATTGGCACCCACAGAATATAAAACCCGGCATGACAGAGTGGGCCAATATCTGCCCTGGAAAATCTGCAACTTCTACAGGAAGGAAACTGAAAGAAATTGGTATGAACACCATTCAGACCCGATTACGGAGATAGGACCTGTTACAATTTTTATGGGACTACACAATACACACAGTTAGAATAATCAAAGCTAACCGTGCAGACATTGTTATTAGAGACCGCAAACAAAAAAGTGCCTCCCTATTTATATAACAGTTCCTGCAGACTGCAATGTATCTTTGAAGATCTTCAAAATACAGGGACTTTTTAATTCGAAATGTCAAAATATGGCATTTTGGAACATCAACAATCCCTGTTATAGTTGGACCCCACAGAAAAGATTCCAGTAGACTCATTGAAGGGATTCCTGGAAGCCCATGCCTTAAAGAAATACAAAAATATTGTTCTCACGAGAACAGCTCACACATTACGAATGGCTTTTATCTATGTAAAATATGTTTGTGTGTGTTTTTAATTGGTCAGTGGAAAATGTCATGATGCCATTTCTAAACTTAGCTTTCTGGGCAGGACACGAAAAGAACGTGTACAGACCAGAAATCAAAGGAAATAATAATAATAATAATAATAATAATAATAATAATAATAATGATAATAATAATAATAATAATATTTGAAGATCTTCACAACGCTATCAAAAAACAGGGACCTTGAAATCGAAATCTCAAAAATGTGGCACATGTGAACATCAACAGTCCCTGTTGTAGTGGGAGTCCTAGGATTGGTTAGAAAAGATTCCAGTAAACTCAGTGAAGGGATTCCTGGAAGCCCATGCCTCAAAGAAATACAAAAAATTGCTCTCACGAGTACAGCCCGGATTTATCTATGTAAAATATGTTGTTTTTTTTTTTTGTCCTTTTTTAATTGGTTAGTGGAAAATGTCATGATGCCATTTCTAACCTTAGGTTTCTGGGCGGGATTCGGAAATAAATGAGTATATCCCAGAAATCAAAGGATAATAATAATAATAATAATAATAATAATAATAATAATAATAATTATTATTATTATTATTATTATTATTATTATTATTATTATTATTATTACAACAGAACTGACGAGAAATGCTACTGTCAGTAGCTGGCGAAGGTGACTGAGACCGACCGAGTCGAGTTCATGTGGAATTTCTTCATCCAAAAAAGACCGCATCGTCGGGGCCACCAAATCACACTTCCCCGTCGTTAAAAAAGAAGAAAGAAATGAAAATGGCCCCTCATCGATATCGTTGTTCCCGTTTACCGTAATATCAATAATATAATTTATATAAAAGCAACAATAGACAAAAAAGTAAACGGAGTCACATGAAACTGTTAATCAATAGGAGAATGTTGCACATTAGCCGAGAAACAGTGCAAACGTAGACGTGTCAGCTTAGGAAATGTGCCCCACTGAGAACAGTGCAAAAAATGGTATTTAGCTATGCATAATAACGGCAATGATTTACAAACCAGTATCTGGAACTTTGAGAGTCTAACGCATCACCCGAACCAGGATAGGATATCAGAACTAAACATAAACAGACAAATGAAAATCGTCCAAATAGTAGTTGTGATAATTCCACAAGATCACAGAATAAAAATG
>OZ038503.1:80593326-80633326 GCA_964036315.1 Acanthosepion esculentum | reverse complement strand
CTGGCCATAGCTCAATTAGGACTTATTAAAGAAACACGAAAACCAACATACTCTTAGAAAATGCAATTATAATTAACTCAACTGCATATAAAAAGTGCTAAAAATAATGGAAGCATTATTAATAAATAAAAAAAGAAAACGCCAAACGCAATAACATCGACTATGTAACAGGGCGACCGTATATTTATTTTTTCACCGACTTTTCCTGAAAGTTCGAGAAATCTTATTAAAGACCGCAATTTTTGCTTTAATAAGACTTCTCGAACATTCGCTTAGTCGTCTGTAAGGCCCACCGTGATAAAAGGTAGCCTCAACTACCATGAGGGACGTAGGTTCGATTCCTGCCGAAGAGAGCGATTTTTTTCTTTAATAAGATTTCTTGAACATTAAGGCCTGTAGGCGAAAACAAATAAATACACTGTTTAATATATGAACGAAACGCCTACTCAAATACGAGTATCCGCTAATAATAACGATTGAAATGATAATATGTGTGTGTGTGTGTGTGTGTGTGTGTGTGTGTGTGTGTGTGTGTGTGTGTGTGTGTGTGTTAGCTTACGAAATTTAACTTTTTCCCTTAACCAGTAATACACGTTTACCTTTAAACCCGCTGTGTTTACAACCGATTTGTTGGCGCGTGGGGGGGGGGAGGGGTGGTGGTAAAGGCGTTGGTTTCTATTGGTCTGTCTCACGTTCCCTCGCTCACGCATTGTTGTCACAGGGGTGGGCCCTACTGAACCCTCGTAATTAAGACGGCGTCAAGAAGTCCGACAAAATTTGATGAGATTACTGGTGTGCCTCTGATAAGGTTGAATTGCTAGGACACACACACACACACACACACACACACACACACACACACACACACACACACATACATATATATATATATATATATATATATATATATATATATATATATATTATCAAACCGACGCAGTAGCCTCTGTAGGCTAACAGGGAGGGCTACGGTGTGATTTCTTGGGCTCAACTAATTGATTTTATGAGGAGGAGTCAATTAGGATGCATGATTATAGTAATATATTTCCTTTGCTTATCTTTAAGCTTTACCGAGGCTCTGGAATTAAATGTCAAATATCTGAGCTGCTGCTGTATTTTCTAAACTAAGTGCTGGTCAGTATAACGATTTACTAAGCGAATTCTCGATATGGCACAAGGCCGAAAGTAGGAGGCTCTTTGTTAGGATCAAACACACTACTCAGTCGCAATTCTTATTTCACTGCAACCCCTATTTTTTGTAAATTTTCAGAAAGAAAATAGAGTTATCATAAATATCTTTCAGAAGGAAATGATAGTAATATACAGGGTGGATCAAGAACCTAAATGAATTGGTTTATGCGGCAGACATTAATCATGTAGATAAGCTTCATTAACGTGCCATGTGGGCCGGCGAAACCTTTCGATAGCGTGAGGAAATATTTGAAATGGTCCTCCAATCAATGATCCGACGGTTGCATGCGTGTATAGTAGAAAGATTGGCGGCAGGGACTCATAATTTTACAGTTGAAATGAATAAATGTAGCCGCAAGTTCTTCCGGCTTGTTGCTTTCCAGTATATATATATATATATATGAACTGTTCCGACCAAAATAATAGTAAGAACAAACCACAACATCCCACCCCAAAATTCAACAAATAGATTTAATCAATGACAAATAAACAAATATATAAGATAAAAAATAAAAATGAAAGTAAATAAAAACAAGCAAAACAATTTGACCCAAATAAATAACCAAACATCCGACTTCCGGTAAATGGCCGCCATAATAGACTACCAACAATAAGCTATATAAACAAATGTTTACTACATTAACAAAAAAACACCGATCAAAATAAAAAATAAATAAATAAATATATAAGATAAAAAATAAAAATAAAATTAAAACAAACAAAAAAACAAGCAAAATAATTTGACATAAATAAATAAACAAATAAGCGACTTCCGGTAAAAGTAACCGCCAAAATAGACTATCCATAATGCACCACTGACCCTTATATATAAATAGCCGAGAAAAATAACAGCACTAGTTGCCTGACGATTGCACTAGCATGAAACAGACTGCCACCTCTAAGTGCTGACTTCCATGTCCACTTTTATATTTACACACGCTCTATCTCTGATATTGAGTACTTTATCCCATAAATATAGCACACTTTAAGACTATATTTCTTCATATACATATATATATATATAGTCTTAAAATGTGCTATATTTATGGCATTAAGTGCTCAATATCAGAGATAGCGCGTGTGTAAATATAAAAGTGAACATAGAAGTCAACACTTAGAGGCGACATTTTATTTCATGCTAGATGCAATTGTCAGGCCTGACGATTGCATCTAGCATGAAACAGACTGTCGCTTCTATGTGTTGACTTCTATCTTCACTTTTATATTTATATATATATATATATATATATATATATATATATATATATATATGTGTGTGTTCGTGAGTATGCGTTTATCATTTTAAACGTTATTTTTAGGAGATATTCGTATTTCAGAAGACCCAACGTTTATTTACTAAATTGTATGTGCATATATTTTCGCCTACCAGCCTGAATATTAGAGAAAAAATTACACTGTCTGGTAGGACTCGAACCTGCGCCCTTCTGGAGCTAGCGTTGCATCTGGTACGCTCTGACCAATTGAACAACAAAGAAGGAATTACTCGTCCAGGGCCGAGATTTTACCTTTAAGTTAAACTTGTCTCGTCATAGACTTCTCGAAATTTCTGAAAAAATAAATGAATGGTAAGTCTAAAAAATTTTACGATTAATAATATATATATATATATATATATATATATATATATATATATATATATATATATATATATATAAGTAAGTTTGTCGCTTAGGTGATTGATGTTACCTTCCCCATGCCAGAGTTTCCTAGCCGGAACCTGTCCTTCCACGCTTCAGTGGGTATCCGAAATTTATTGCTTTATCTGTATATATATATATATATATATATATATATATATATATATATATATATATATATATATCAATGGAATTAACTTCGATGTTAAAATGAACAGCTATATTTAATATATATATATATATATATATATACTAACAGCATGGCCAGGCGTTGTCCGTGCTTTATTCAAAAATCGTACGACTCATACAGCAATCGCTATTACTTGACTTAAAATATTTTTACCCTTCCTTGCCTTTAAAATAGTGTCCTTTGCCGTGTTGATGTTGCTACATGCCTTACTTCTTGCCTATCTCACACTGCGAATTTTTTCTAAGCTCTATACTAAATATTAAATCTGTTACGAAAAAAGAACTAACCAAAATGAACACAAAACGATCAGCTTTAAAAAAAAGGACTCGTAACTGGAAAAACAGAATAAAAAAAGAATGTTAACAACAAATACTTTTTCACACCTAGCCCAGTTCTGCGGAATCAGAATCACTTGAATTTAATCAAGCGAATGAGCCAATTGGAGTAAAGTGCCATGCAGATTAAAATTTTTCCCACTTGTGACGAATGCAGCTATCGATTTTTTTTGTATGCTAGCATGCTAGTTAACATTCGTGTCAGTCAGCTGTTGGCTCTCACGCTGGCCAATTGAATCTTCCTGCCTATTCGTGGCAGCCAGCTATAGGCTCTCACTCTGGCCAGTAGAAAATGTTCTGCAAACTACATGAAAACTGCCGTAGAAACATGAAAAAATCGATTATCTCCACCATCGATGGGAGTTGTGAAATGCAAAGTCGGTCTTGGCCTTTTTGCTAACTTGGAGCATGTGCATGTAAATTTTGGTACAAATCCGTCTAAAGTTGCGGCCGTGCATTCGTTACAAACACACACACACACACACACACACACACACACACACACACACACACACATACACACACACATCCTGCCTTTTATAGATATATATATATATATATTTCTATATGTGTATATGTGAGATGAACTTAACACCTATATTTCGTTTTTACTCTCCATTTCTCTCTCTCCCCCTATATATATATATATATATATATATATATATATATATATATATATATATATATATATATATATATATATATATTACATGAATCATTTATACAAAAAACATATAGTGAAGTTAATGATATAATTGGCGAGAATGCATCTTCGCAAACAAATTTATTAAGATATATTAACCCCGAGCCTGCAGATGAATGTTATGATCCCAGTTTTTATTAAATTCCTGTTGCATAAAGTCTTTTTATACGAGTACTTTCAGGTATGGAAATAGATTTGTTTTTTACATCCAGGTAATAACGAGACAACGAAAGATTAGATGTGATCCAAAATATGTTTTTTTTAGAAATGTGTTATTGTTAACGGTAAGAAACTTTGGAGCGTCCGGTCACAACGCTGAAGTTGAATTTTTTAATTTTTTAAATTTTAACTGCACCACATACTTGATATATATATATATATATATATATATATATATATATATATATATATATATATATATATATATGTATGTATGTATGTATGTATATATGTATATTTATGCGTGTGTGTCTGTGACATTTCTTGTTACGCACGTGAAGTACGTCTGTTCTGTGACAGCATGTAAATAACAAGTAAATTCATGTACGATAGACAAAAGATTATTTAAGTCCTCATCCGTTTCTCTTATTCCTTCATAATCCCGACAAACCAAAACAAATTCCATATATATAATATAAAAGAAATATTTCCTCTCATAAAAGTTAACATCGATTTTTCCCCGTTTCGATCGTATTGTTCTTTTAATTGTTTTATAAGCATATTTAATTATATATGTATTCAAAACACAAAATAATTGATTGCATAAGAAGGTTCAAACCATTTACATTAATATTAAAATATTATGGAATTAAGCTAAGGGCTATTTCTGTTGTCTATGTGCTTTTGATAACCATTAGCCTTCCAGAGAAAAGAACAAGAAACACGAATTTTTCAAATAGTTCAACTTCATATATATATATATATATATATATATATATATATATATATATATATATATATATTGATGTGTGTTTCATTAAATAATAAAGACAAGTTTTGTCTATTTATTTTATGTAAATTCTTTTCATATCGTCTGATAAGCTTAATAACATTATCATTAAAAGAAGAAATAAAATAACAATATTGAGACATATTTTTAATCCTATCTAAGCTTTCGGCTTACAGGAGCTATTATCAAAGATGATAATTACATTACAATATATTAAATAATACACGGACATAACAATAATGATTGTCTGTTTTTGTTTACGTGGAAGGTTTCCAAGCAAAGACAAACTCGTGCATATGAAACGCCGGAAACGAAAATCGCACCGCAGCTCATGTCGTCACACATGACCACGCGAGAATGAAAACGAGAAGTATTAAGTATGGGAAGCCATTGGTATCGTTATATATATATATATATATATATGTAATTATATATAAAAAATAAGTATATTTATTAATATATACTTTATAGCTCTGTTATATTGCGTCGAACACTGTTTTATGCTGGTGTTAATAAAATATATTCTATATCGGCACCCTCGAGAATTCTACTTCTAAGTAAGTTATTTTCTCTTTTAGTAAATGTGGCATTCTTTACATCAAAGTTTTGGGAAAGGCATGAACCGATTTAATGGCCCTCCCATTACAATCTACGTCTTAAATAGCAGCGTAGACTGGTCCCTCTAGACAAGGGTTATAGCCAGTCGAGGTAAACAAATTTTCTGATTTCAAAGCCGCGAAGAAGGCAAAGAGAAATCAATCTGCCATTTTCCCAAATAAGTTATGGCAATTCGTAGATAATATAAAAGGAAATGTAAGGTAGATGTAGAGGGCTATCACCGGCTTACACTTCTTAGAGGCATGGTATTTTCATGATATTCTCTTTTAGCCTCTATATGCAAAAAACACGAAATCACCCAAACAAACACACACACACACACACACACACACACACACATATATATATATATATATATATATATATATATATATATATATATATATATATGCAAAGCTCTTCAGTAAAATGAATGGAGAACTTTGGCTGATTGGCATTTGTTTACATTTGTAAAAACAATATGCTAGATTTAGTTGTGTAACTCTACCGAGTGAAGATAGCTCTGGCTGACACCAAATTAGTTGTGTTTCAATCCTGGCTTGAGGCATTCGGAAGTCTAGTGGCACTGAGGAGCTGTGATACAGCGAAACAGTACTGTCTGTGAATGATATATATATATATATATATATATATATATATATATATAGAGAGAGAGAGAGAGAGAGAGAGAGAGAGAGAGAGATAGATAGATAGATAGATAGATAGATAGATAGATAGATAGATAGATAGATAGATTTTTTTATTTAAACGTTATTTTAGAGTTTTTTAACCCATTAAATGCAAAATTTTTTTAATGCGTATTTTTGGCCCAGACAGAGTTTATTTATTCCTTATGTTTAATTTCAGTAGTTACCATTGTCGTTTTATAGAAACTAGAACATCAAATATATATGTGTATAAAACATCAAAAAATAATATTGATGAGAAATAATAAAAAAATACTTTTCAAAATAGTCATTATTTTTCTACCCGTGAAATGTAAAATTACGACAGAAAGTGTCTTCTTACGGCTAATAATAAAAACTTTAAAGGCTAAGTGTTGTAAAATACACCTCTGCAAATGCAATGTATGTAAGCAATTCAATGTAAATACAAGGAATAACATGTAGTGAGTTTAATTTGAACAGATCCCCAAATGGGGCTCATGGCAGGTAATGGGTTAAAGTCCCTCATATAGAGATAAAAATAGATACTTAGGATAATTTAAAACGCAAAAATGTAAAAAAAGAAGACCATTACCTGTCGCCGTGATTAGGAGAGGAAAGTGAAAATTTCCCGTGTGACACGCAGGGTACGCTGGGTACTTTATGTGAAATACGAATATATGAAGCAGGCACGATCCCAGCACGGCGAAAAAGCAAGAAGCCCTTGTAAATGTTTTGTTTGACACATTTTAGGACGTGGGTTGAACTGATAACTTTTCGACATCTTCTCATATATATATATATATTCCGATTTCTTTTTGAATTTGTAGGTCTGATCAATTGGATCGTGATTACGATTCCAATGTAATAAATTATAATCACGAGCTTTTTCTATTATATTCTTACTCTGCCCCGAACATTGAGCTCTACCTGGATTCCATCCTCTTGGGAATTTATGTATATAGAGTAGCGGCCATAATATAAGGAACGGAAACAACAAAGACATAAATATGTGTATTACTTAAAAAGTAATGCATGATTAGCAATTAAATTTTACCGAATAAAGATTAGGGTGTAATGCATTAGGGTGTAAAGAGAGCGATTGGCGTGTAGAATTTCCCATATTGCTTAAAAATAAAGTCCAAATGATAAATAAACTTTTGCTTATTGTTGAAAAGCTCCATCGAGTTTTTTAACAATGTAAATTAAAAGTTTATGCAAATTATTAACATCGTTCCTTAACTTTTGTCCAGTAGCTTATTTCCTTTGTTCCATTTAAACTTTATTTTAAAAAAAAACTATTATGTTCAATTTTTGTAACTCTGTATAATATTTATGCATTACACCCTAATCTTTATTCAGTAAAAAAATCATTGCTAATCATGCATTACTTTTTAAGTAATACACATATTTATGTCTTTGTTTTTTTTCCGTTCCTTATATTATCGCCGCTAGTATATATATATATATATATATATATATATATATATATTGACAACTAATGTAATATTATCAATATCTCTCTCTATATCTATCTATCTATCTATCTATATATATATATATATATATATATATATATATATATATATATATATATATATATATATATATATATATATATCAGTTAATTTATAATATTTATGCTCTGTAAAATTACATTGAGCACTGTTTTGTAAAAATAAAAAATATCAGTAAGTACACCGGATTATATACCTTACTGTTCTTTCTTTTTATTATAATATATATATATATATATATATATATATATATATATATATATATATATATATATATATATATATATATATATATATATATATGGGATAGCGATATATACATTTTCATATATATACAATTCGATATTTGGGGGAAAATGTATGACAAAGGGAAAATGATTTTGTGTGACGTTTTTCATGCTTTAGGTTTTCATCGTAATAAATTTATTACGTTGGTTCTAAAATAGAAAAAAGACCCCTCCTGCCAAACTCAATGAATCAAAAAAAGTATTGTCCTACCAACTAACTCTAATAGAACTTCAAGTAAAAAGAACTTATCTAAATTCAACATAATATTTGTTACTATTACATCGAAAACAGTAGAAATTTAGTCAATAATATACAACACAATAAGCTAAAACTTGGAGGAGGAATTTGCTCCATTGCCTATAATGATTGCCACGAAAATTACATATGAGAAACCTCAAGAAAAATAAATAAAAGATTGTATGAACACAAAAGGGACATTTTAAAAAATAATACATTGAATGCATTAGTTACTCACTGAAAAGAGACTGGCCACAATTTTGACATAAAAAATGCTTACTGATCAAAGACTAAAACAATTAACTAAGACGAAAAGTTTTAGAGAGAGTCATGATCGCAAGGTTATCCACAGTAAATTTGCGTCTTGGCTCTTATAAAATTCACCATTCCTGGCAGATGTTCTATTATCACAGCGTGGGATATCTAATAACGAAAGTAAAGGAAGCAAAAAGAAGAAGAAAAGAAACTGAATAAAATCGGATAGATTATAATATACAAAATAAAAATTTAAATATCTGTCTATATTTATGAAATGAGGTATTATGCACACTATTTACATTATTCGGACTATTGTTCTCATCTTTGTCGCCATATTTGTCACAACGTTTCGGCCGTTGTACGCTCAGTTAGAAATTTCTTGAAGAATTACGCCGATCGACAGACACTTCGAAAAGCACCATGGTAGAAATGACGTTACATTGACAACAAAGATGAGGATATTTAGTCTGAATGTAAATAATGATATTAATTGTTGTTTTAAAGTTGTCGGCCCAATCTACTTACAATTAAGAGATTAAATAAATAAATATTAGATTTTTGGTCGGACCGAGAAATTTTCAGCGCCCGCGTGGCATCTGCTGTTCAAACGGGATATTCGTTCATTTTTTTCTAGTATCATTATTGTTTTCCTATTAGTTTTATTAAGTAAATAACAGATAGGTATATTTTTATCTATATTCTCGTACACATATAATGAGATCTACGTATGAATTCATTAATTACACCTTTCTTTACAAATGTATTTCTAATAGAATTTCCCTTCAAATGTGTAATATAAATATAATAATGTTCATTTGAATACCTATGTAATTATACATCAGTTAATATATATATATATATATATATATATATATGTATACATATATATACACATACATATATATATATATATATGTATACATATATATATATACACATATATATATACATATATATATATATGCATACATATATACATATATATATATGTATACATATATATATATGTACATATATATATATATATATATATATATATATATATATATATATATATATATATATATATGTTAGACCTTCAGATTGATATTTCCGAGCCCTTGTGTAATTACAAAAAGTAATTGGTTGTACGCATATAAAAAAGATAATTATATTAAGCGTATTTACTGATGAAGCGATCCATTTTTTTTTTTTGGCTTTATTACTAATGAGGAAAAAAAAGGTTTTTTTTTTTCAGCATGAGGATTGTTTATTGTTTTGTCAGTCTATCTGTGCTTCGTATGTCATTGGACAGATGTCGAGCAGGCCTGCACAAAATCCGCTCCGCGGGCCGTAATGCTCCAGGACATTTTTTTCTAAATAGTGAACTTTACCTGTTCATCAGAATAAATTCGGCGAGTGACCAGTTTTGTGGAAGCATGAATTTATTTAACCAATATGTCATTGTCGTTATATCAAATTAATCATTTTAATATAGCTGTGGAAAAAACAATTTCTCAATTTAATACATCTGTAGAAAATACAAATTCTCAATTTAATACATTTGTTGAAAGAAAAACAATGTCTCGCTTTAATATATCTGTAGAAAAACAAATTCTCACTTTAACACATCTGTAGAAAAAGAAAATCTCATTTTAATATATCTGTAGAAAAATTCTCACTTTAATACATCTGTAGAAAAAGAAATTCTCATTTTAATATATCTGTAGAAAAAAAGTAATTCTCACTTTAATACATCTGTAGAAAACAATTTCTCAATTTAATACATCTGTAGAAAAACAAATTCTCACTTTAACACATCTGTAGAAAAAGAAAATCTCATTTTAATATATCTGTAGAAAAATTCTCACTTTAATACATCTGTAGAAAAAGAATTCTCATTTTAATATATCTGTAGAAAAAGTAATTCTCACTTTAATACATCTGTAGAAAAACAAAATCTCGATTTAATACCTCAGTAGAAAAAATGAAATTCATCATTAGAAAAAGGAAATTCTCACTTTAATACATCTGTAGAAAAAAACAAATTCTCACTTTAATACATCTGTTGAAAAACAAAATCTCATTTTAATATATCTGTAGATAGAGAAAACAAATTTTCGCTTTAATACATTTGTAGAAAAAAAAAGAAATTCTCATTTTAATATATCTGTAGAAAAACTAATTCTCACTTTAATACATCTGTAGAAAAAACAAATTCTCATTTAATTCATCTGTAGAAAAACCAAATATCGATTTAATACCTCAGTAGAAAAAATGAAATTCATCATTAGAAAAAGGAAATTTTCATTTTAATATATCTGTAGAAAAACAAATTTTCGCTTTAATACATCTGTAGATAAAAAACAAATTCTCATTTTAATACAACTGTAGAAAAAGCAAATTCTCTAAGTAGAATGATTCGATTGATCTGTTATCTACGCCATAACAACTTTTTGCAGGTTATTTAAAGCCAGAAAATATATTTAGATAGTAAGAATGTTTTTGATGATAATGATTTAGTGATACTAGACTTATTAGTTAACTCATAATTTGGATTTGAGGTGTCTTCCTGCCATTCCCTAGGGTATTTATAGCTCAGTATAACAAACCTGACTGGAATTTGAACTCGGTTCTCCGACTAACGATTTCGAGTAGTTACCAATGACACCACCCGCACATCCAAGTTTACAACACCTGGTCATCCATTTATGTACTGACCAGGTTCAGCGTTGGTTTGCAACGCTGCAGGAATATAGAGACATCCTTTTGAAACTCCCGGATGTCTTTTCTACAAATATTTCTATGGCAATTACTCTGACGAGTTTTTTTTTCCTGGTGCGTCGACTACGTGAATTTAAGCATGCTACTAGATTGGCATGTAGGTCCCACCCTTTTACTGCTGAAATAGTTAAATGTAACCACCATTTCTACTCTAACCGTTTCTTTTCTCGCACTTCCCACCTGTGGAACTCCCTTCTGTTTCTTGTTTCTTCGCTACCCTAATAACTACAATCTTCAAAAACTTAAATGCAACGTCAATTGCCACCTTCTGTTTCTTGAATCCGGTTCATCTTTTGTGCTTTCCCGCCTGTGGAACTCCCTTCCGTTAACCTGATTCGCTGATAAATACAATCTTCAAAAATGTAAATGCAACGTCAATCTCCATCTTTTATCTTCTTGAATCCCATCTAGCTTTTATCCTTTCCTCGGTCCCCACTATACCCAGTCTCTTCTCTCACTTTCACACTTTAACCCTCCTGCATCCCAGTAGCATTCCCGCCCTGCTTGCCGTGAAATGATTAAAAAAATAATTGGCTAAAAAGGTCCAAAACATCTTCATTTGCTTTATACACAGTGCCACTTAAAGATATTTAATAATTCTTTATTTTATCTTTAAATGACGATTAGAATGATAACATTATTGACATTTATATAGATAAATGTAAATAATGTTTTTATTCTAATGGTCCCCAAGATATACATGCTTTTAACAATTGCACTAATTTTCTTATCAATTTCATCTTACCACTTTACTTATCTATATATATGTTGTCATCCACAGACACACTATTTTGCTGTATCACAGTTGAGATGAGATTTAAGTTTTACGTAATGCACGTTTTAGAAATAAAACTATCCCAATATTATATTATTTATAAGTTTATTTTTCCATAAAGTATCGTGTTATTTTGTGTCAGCCATGTTTTCGTTTAGGTCTAAAAACGTGAACACTGTTGACCCCAAGGATTTCGGATTAGGAATAGTGGACGTGGATTAACGTTTTCGATCGCTGCAACATGTTTTGATGGGGACAGCTTCTGTCATGAAAACCCGATTCAAGAGGTCGTCGCAAACATTTTCACATCAAAACTTTTTACTCAACAGGTGTCGAACATCTGATTTATAAATGCTACCAAAACATTGGAAATAATGGTGAATTTATAACTGAATGAAATATAATTTTACTAACTTCGGTCACTTTCTCACCGATGTGACGTGGCTTCCCTCTGTCTATTCTACAAATATTTTCATGGCGACTGCTCTAACGAGCTTTTTTTCTCTGGTGCCATGCCTACGTGAATTTAAACGTGCTGTTAGATTGGCATCTAGATCCCAATCTTTTACTGTTGAAATAGATAAATGTAACTTCCACGTCTACTCCAACAGTTACTTTTCTCGCACATCCCACCCGTGGAACTCCCTTCTGTTTACTTGCTTCCCTGATAAATACAAACGTTAAAAATTTAAATGCAACGACAACCGCCATTTTCTATCTTCTTGAATCCCGTTCATCATTTATCAAATATTTTCATGGCAACTGCTCTGACGAGCTTTTTTTCCCCTGGTGCCTTCCCTACGTAAATACTAGATTGGCATCTAGGTCCCACACTTTTACTATTGAAATAGTTAAATGTAACCTCCACTTCTACTCGAAACGTAGCTTTTCTCGCACTTCCCGACTGCGAAACTCCTTTCTCTTACCTCTCTGAAACCCACTATCTTCAAAAATTTTAATGCAGCGTCAATCGTCATCGTCTGTGTTCCTGAACCCTGTTCCCATTTTTTCGAAGTAGTAGCAGTGGTTGCATCTAGTTAATTCAACATTAAAACGGTAAGACATCCTTGAAAACCTAGTAGCTCGCTTATATTCCTGTCGTCCGGGCACCAAGGGAAAAAAATCTCTCATCACAGCATTTGCCATGAAATATATGTAGAGATAACATCTAGGTCCCATCCTTTTACTGTTGAAATCGTTACATTAACCGCCTCTTCTACTATAAGATTTTCTTATCTTGCACTTCCCGCCAGTTAAACTCCCTTCCGTTTACTGGATTACCTGATAATTACAAAATTAAAAACAACGTCAATAGCCATCTGCTATCTTCTTAAATCCCGTTCATCTTTTGTTCTTTCCTCTCTATATACAGTCTTTTATCTCCCTGTAACTCTCTGTAACCCCCTGTGTACTAGTGTCATTAGCGGCTTGCTTGGGATGAAATGATTTTTAAAAAGTAATGGGAATCGTTGAATAGGGAACACGCAGGGAGCCGGCATTTCTATCTCCTCTGTTTGAAGAAAGTGTGTTGAAGGCGAATTTTGAGAAAATCTGACTTCATATTTCAATGATCGTCGTCGTGCGACGAGGGAAGTTTTACACCTGACTGAAAATGCAGCCATATTTTTCAACCTTACTCTGTTAACACAGGACCTGGGTGTGACGATATTTTGCATAGCTTCGTCCGCATTCCTTCTTTCTCTTCGGATGTTAACTTTTTTCTTTTTCTTTCTTTCTTACTCGCCTGATATTTTCATATAACTTTTTCATATTTTCTTTCTCTTTCTCCTCTTCTAGTTCTTTCTTTCTCGTCGGAATTTTTCCTATCGATTCTTCTTCACATTTTTCTCTTTTTCTTTCTTTCTTTCTTGCTTGCTTGACTTTTTCATATAGCTCCTTCAAATGTTTCTCTTTCTTTGTTTCCTCTTTCTGTCTGTCTTTCTTTCTTTCTTTTTGCTCCCTTTGTTTATTTCTTGCTCACCGGATATTTTCATATAGTTTTTTTCATATTTCCTTTCTTGTTCTCCTTCTCATCTTCATCATCTTTCTTTCTTTCTCGCCTGACTTTGGTATAAGCTTCCAATTCGCTTTATTTGTTTTTCTTTTGTCTGTCTTTCCTTATTTCAATCTTTCTTTATCTATTCATTGACTCTTTCTTTCTTCCTGTCCTTTTCTTTTGTATCACCTATAGTTTTACCATATAGCTTATTCTTCGCCTTTTCTCATTCTATAGTCACTTTTTCTTTTACTCTCTCATTTTTCTTTCTTGCTCGCTTTTTTTTCATATAGCATCTTCGTATTTTCTTTCTCTTTCACTTCTTCTTTTTCTTCTTCTTATTAAACTCTTTATTCTTCTTTCTTCTTCTTCTTCTTCTTCTTCTTCCTTCATGCTCCCTTTTTTCATATAGCATCTTCTTTGCAATTTCTTTCTCTTTCACTTCTTCTTCTTCTTCTTCCTTCATGCTCCCTTTTTTCATATAGCATCTTCTTTGCAATTTCTTTCTCTTTCACTTCTACTTCTTCTTCTTCTTCTTCTTCTTCTTCTTCGTCTTATTATTATTATTATTATTCTGTTCCCTCTTCTTCTTCTTCTTCTTCTTCTTCTTCTTCTCTTTCTTCTTCTTCTTCTTCTTCGTCTTATTATTATTATTCTCTTTCCTCTTCTTCCTCTCCTTTTTATATTTTTTATTATTATTATTATTCTCTTTCTCCTTCTTCTCTTTCTTCTTTTTTTAATTGGAGTTTCTACTTCTTTTTCTTCTTATTATTATACTCTTTACTCTTCTTTCTCTCCTTCTTATTCTTTTTCTTCTTCTTCTTCTCATTATTATTATTATTATTATTATTATTATTATTATTATTATTATTATTATTATTATTCTCTTCCCTCTTCTTCTTCTTCTTCTTCTTATTATTATTATTATTCTCTTTCCTCATCTTACTCTTCTTTTTCTTCTTTTTTAATTGGACTTTCTACTTCTTTTTCTTCTTCTTCTTCTTAAACTCTTTATTCTTCTTTCTTCTTCTTCTTCTTCTTCTTCTTCCTTCATGCTCCCTTTTTTCATATAGCATCTTCTTTGCAATTTCTTTCTCTTTCACTTCTTCTTCTTCTTCTTCTTCTGCTTCTTCTTCTTCTTCTTCTTCTTCTTCTTCTTCTTCTTCTTCTTCTTTTCCTTTCTCACCTGATTTTAGTTTAAGATTCCAATTCGCTTTCCTGACTGTTCTTTTCTTTATTTCCTTTTTTCTCGTACGTGCTAACACTTTTAGAAAAGGTATGAATCCTCTTCTTCTTCTCCCCCTCCAGCTATGGGTAAATAGCAAGACAGATCGGGTTCTATAGCCTTGGATGGCAACTGGTCTACCGCAGAAAGAAATGACAACCTACTGCAGGAAAAACAATCTGCCTCGTCAGTCATGTATCGAAAGATACATAATCGCCTAAGCGTGTATCACGCATGGCACATGACTGACTTTCCGTTACACTCACTTACGTGCTAATACCCTTGGTAAAGGTATGAATACTCTTCTTCTCTCCCCAGATATGGAAAAATAGCAGGACAGACCGGGTTCTATAGCCTTGGATGGTAACTGGCCTACTGCAGAAAGAAATGCCAACCTACTACGAGAAAAAAATGTCTCGTATCATGCATGGCACATAACTGACTGGCTGCTGTTTAACGTCAGTCTTGGCCAAAAATGAATACAAAAGGAGCGTCTCGTGATATGAACGGCAAACTCCGTATGTCGTCCATAACAGATAAAGTAGGACAAAACTAACAAACCTGATAGCAGCGTGACTTGGGAAAGCTTCTTGGTTTCATAAAACACTGGCTCATTTATAGTTTTATTTTCTTCATAAAGACCAATGCAACTGCAGTCGGGTTCATATATTCAGTGTGACCTCCACGACCCTTTCAACAACTGCATGTAGCATGTGCTTCATCAGAGCTACATCCGGGTTTTTAATTCAGAATTGTCCTTCTCCTAGATTGGTTACCAAACGACGTTAAAGAACCTAGTGGGCTCTATTATCTAATCCATCGTTTAAGGTAGAGAGTGACTGGATCAAGGTAGAGAGTCGCTGGATCTAACTAACGTCTTTATCCACTGGGTAACGTGTCCTAGTGGACGAGATAAAGGGTTCGGTTCGAAATTCCAATCACCTGAAGAAGGCCGGAGGGTATAACGGCCGAAACGTAGTGAATATAGCAATGAAAATGAGGATAACAGTCCGAATAATGTAAACAATGTAAATAATCTTAATTACTCATCTGAGATATGAAGACAGCGATTCTGCTTTGTATTTTTGTTTTTAACCAAAATTACCCCAACCCAGGCAGTGAAGCCAATATGACTCAAGGGGTTACTGGGGGGGATAGAAACGGAAACATTGCTAAGGAGGGAGAAAATAACGATTGACATTGCATTTAAATCTTTGAAAATCAAAGTTGGCCGGAAAGCATGCAAGCGAAAAATGTGAGAAAAGAAACTGTCCGCATAGAACTTACGGTGAGATCTAGCCAATTCAACTGTAAATTGATGAGACCTAGTTGCCAATCTAGTACTGCGCTTAAATTCATAAAGTCTAGGTACCATAGCGATGGGATCACCCGAACAAATACGATGAAGGTATTTAAAGAAAAGGCACAAGGAAACGATGTTAGCAGATATCTGTTCGTAAGTACTTCGAGTTTTACTGACGTGTGTGCATTTTAGGAAGGATTTGTTTTTATTTCCTACACAGAAGGAAATCAAAAGACATACTTAAATGAATGCCAACAAAAGAACAATGTCGTTTATCAATATGCTATGCATTACCAGATGATAGAGATATAGTGGTATTCGAAATCTGAGTTGGAGTTTTACAAGGAAGCCTACTGGATTAATTCATGCTTATTATTGCCCTCGGCCAGGCTATGGAACTTGTAAATTCTGATTCTGACGGACTATGCTCTACCTCGACGTTATGAATTAAAACGCAGTACTAGATTGGCGGCAAGGTCTCATCATTTTTTATTCAAAATGGCTGGATGTAGCAGTCAGTTATTTTTTAATTGGAACTTCTTCTTCTTCTTCTTCTTCTTCTTCTTCTTCTTCTTCTTCTTCTTCTTCTTCTTCTTCTTCTTCTTCTTCTTCTTCGTCTTATTATTATTATTATTCTCTTCCCTCTTCTTCTTCTCTTTCTTCTTCTTCTTCTTCTTCGTCTTATTATTATTATTCTCTTTCCTCTTCTTCCTCTCCTTTTTATATTTTTTATTATTATTATTATTCTCTTTCTCCTTCTTCTCTTTCTTCTTTTTTAATTGGAGTTTCTACTTCTTTTTCTTCTTATTATTATACTCTTTACTCTTCTTTCTCTCCTTCTTATTCTTTTTCTTCTTCTTCTTCTTCTTCTTCTTCTTATTATTATTATTATTATTATTATTATTATTATTATTATTATTATTATTATTATTATTATTATTATTCTCTTCCCTCTTCTTCTTCTTCTTCTTCTTCTTCTTATTATTATTATTATTATTATTATTATTCTCTTCCCTCTTCTTCTTCTTCTTCTTCTTCTTATTATTATTATTATTATTATTATTATTATTATTATTATTCTCTTTCCTCATCTTACTCTTCTTTTTCTTCTTTTTTATTATTATTATTCTCTTTCTTCTTCTTCTCTTTCTTCTTTTTTAATTGGACTTTCTACTTCTTCTTTTTCTTCTCCTTCTTATTAAACTCTTTATTCTTCTTTCTCTTCTTCTTCTTCTTCTTCTTCTTCTTCTTCTTCTTCTTCTTCTTCTTCTGTCATAATTGTGCGTGTCCATCCTTTTCTTAGTTTGCCCTTTTTTATGTCCTGTCAGTGCCTCATAAATGGATCATTTCGCGTTCTCATCGCATGAAACGAGGGGGGAAATATTACTTGATTTCAGTGAGAAAATAAAAGAAAGAAAGTAGGAAGGGAAGATAGAAGTGGAGAGAGAGAGAGAAACATCAAACTGATACTACAGTTTGATCTCAGCCAAAACGACGAGAAGCCATGCTCGACTGCGATAAAATCACCATTTTTCAGATGTACAGTATCAAACGATGGAAACCGAGGCAATCCCCCCAAAAAAAACAGTTACCATAAATGAAGTAACATCGTCTGCCGAATTATTTTAAAATCATTATTAAGGGAAATGTTCGCAAGACGGGAATTTGGCTCGAAAGAAGGGAAGGTAGAAGTTTTAAACGTATCCTGATAATACCTTATAAATAATGGACTATTCCAGTTTTGCTAGCGGAGAAAATACAAATGAAAAAAATAAAGAAAGGGAGTGTTTAACGTCTGTTTCAGTGAAATGGAAAAAGTTGCTACTTTGAATTCATTTGTACCCACTTCTTAAAATAACGAATTTATGATTGTTATTGCAATATTTTTGTTAAAGCCATTATGCCCGAATATTTAACGATGCGATAGGAGAATTCCTGCGGATTTTTTTATTGTTGTCGAACTCTCCATGAGTTTATTCAGTCATTAACTTAGGAATCATCAGAAAATTTAAATAGGAAAACCATGAAGTTTTCTCGGTTCTTTCTAGTTACAACAACAACAACAACAACAACAACAATAATAATAATAATAATAATAATAATAGTAATAATAATAATAATAATCGTCAAATGGTGGTGTCAGTAACTCCTTCGACCTCTCATCAATGTAGTAGCTGTTTTGTCAGTTTTTGATTCGTGTCTTTGAAAATGTGTTTTTCACCCTAACATTCAACGAAACAACTGTGATAATTCATATTGCTTTCTCTCGCTTTCGTATTTATTACTCTGTCTAAAGTTTTCTTTCCGTTTTCCAGCTTATTCATTTGCTCATTGATTTTAAGTTTTAGGTGTCGTTGTTATCAATAAATTATTCATAAATACAATTCAGAAATTACTTTTATTCTTTTATATGCTGTTTAATATGTTTTCCGTATTGATCTTCATTCTCTTCCATCTTTCTCTTTCTTCCGAATTCTTACTTTTCCTCTTTTTTCTTCTTCGTCTTTTTTCATTAAACCTTGCTTTATTCTCTTTTTCTTCTGTTCTTTCCTCTTCTTCTCTTTTTTTGAATATTTCCCTCTTCTCTTTCTCATTCTTTTTTTCTTCATCTATGAATTCTTACTACCTCTGCTCTGTTTTAATCTCGCTTTCGTCTTTTTCTTCCCTCTTCTCTTCTGTTTAACTTCGCTTTCTTTTATAACAATTCTTCTTCTTCTTCATTTTCCTCCTCTTCTTCTTCTTTTTCTTTTTCTCTTTTGTCTTTGTAAACCTTTAATTTTTTTTCTTCTCATCTTTTGTTTTCTTATTGTATAAAACCATATTTCTTCTTCTTTTTCAAACTCGTCTCCATCTTTTATATTTTTTACCAATTCTTACAACATTTCTATTCCTCCTCCTCGTCTTCTCTTTTACATCACTTTCTTCGTTTTAAAATTTTTATATTCGGAGAAGTCTTAACTCTTATTCTTCTTTTATTTTTATTTTTCTTCTTTCCTTTTCTTCTTCTTTTCCTTCTTTTCTTTTCTTCTTCTTTACTTTACTTCTTCTTCTTCTTCTTCTTCTTTAACATAGCTTTCATTTTCTTCTTTTTACCTCTACTTCTTTTTAATTGTCCTATTCCTTTTCGACCTCTCTTTCTTTTTCTCCTACTACTTCTTTTCTTGCTTCTTCTTCTTCTTCTTCTTCTTCTTCTTCTTCTTCTTCTTCTTCTTCTTCTTCTTCTTTTTGCATTTTCCTTTTTCTTCTTTTTAACCACTTCTATTTTTCCTCCCCTCTTCTTCTTTTTCTTCTTTTCCTTCTTCTTCTTCTTCTTCTTCTTCTTCTTCTTCTTCTTCTTCTTCTTCTTCTTCTTCTTCTTCTCTATTAAGCTAACTTTTATCCTTTTATCTCTTTTTCTTAATTCTCCTCCTCCTCCTCTTCTTCTTCTCTTAAGTTTCATCTTTTTACCGCTTCATCTTAATCTTCCTCCTCCTCGACCTTCTTCTTCTTCTTCTTCTTCTTCTTCTTCTTCTTCTTCTTCTTCTTCTTCTTCTTCTTCTTCTTCTTTATTATGCTAGCTTTCACCTTTTTACCTTTTGTTCTTAATCTTCCTCCTCCTCCACCTTCTCCTCTTCTTCTTCTTCTTCTTCTTTATTATTATGCTAGCTTTCATCTTTTTACCTTTTGTTCTTAATTCTCCTCCTCCTACTCTCCTTCTTCTCGCTTCTTCCTTTTTTTCCTCATTGCGAACATTTCTTCTTCTTCTTCTTCTTCTTCTTCTTCTTCTTCTTCTTCTTCTTCTTCTTCTTCTTCTGTGACTTTTGCTTCCCTTATTCGTCTTATAGTTCTTCATCCCACTCTTTTACGACTTCCTTTTTCTTCGCTTTCTCTGTTTTCTTTCTCTTTAACTACTTACCGTATTTTTTTTATCCTATCTTCCTTTCTGCTTCTCTCCATTTTCTTGACTTTTTCTTCCTCGCAGCAAACAATGCTCAATCTCCACCATCCCACCACCACCACCACCACCACCACCATCACCACCACCATCATAACTGATTGTTTTTTTATTCGTTACCATCATCTCCTATTTCAGCTGTTTGTCTTTTCCCGATCTTCGTGGCCGATTTCTTCCTCTCCGTCACAGTTCCCCGTCATCATCATAGTCAATGTCTTTTTCAGTTGACTTGTCAGTTCAACTCTTCCCACTCGGTGGCCCGGAAAAAAAATCCAACTTCAATATGAATATTCATACATATTAATGTAGTTTCTTTTGCTACTTTGAAAATATCTCTTTGCGTTGTTTTTTCTTTCTTTCCTTTTACTTTACTTCTGTTCTTATCTTTCATGTTCGCAAAATACGAAACAGAAAACCACGAAATCGAATCACGAAGCATTAGATAATAAAGATAACCGTAAAAAAAACAAAATCTACGAAGAAGTACAACCAGTACAACTAACAAATTAATAATCGATACAACAATATCGAAACAAAGGGAAAAGAATGAAGAAACGAGAGTAAAAATAAATAATCATGATTGGATTTCAAAGCGAACCCACTTTGAGACGAATAGAAACAAGAGTGAAAGAAGCAGAGTGAAAGAAACGCCCAACTAGACAAAAGAAGATGAGAATTTATATAAAGGTTTTGTATGAAGTTGAAATGATTAAATAAATCTACAGAAAATGCATTTAAAATGCCGAAAAGAAACAGACAAAAAAGCTTAAGAAATAAACAAAGCCAACTAATATATATATATATATATATATATATATATATATATATATATATATATATATATATATATATATATATATATATGTATGTATGTATGTATGTATGTAAAAACAATGAGCAGAAGACGCTCTCATGGAGCTTATTGGATAATCGGATGATTGGATATAGAGTTAGTGGAAATCTCTCGGAAAAATGTCTGTAATTTTTATAGGAGTGAAGTCTATTCGCTTGGCGGTACTTAAGAAAAATGATAGGTACTTAAAGCCGGAAAAGCGGAAAAGGGGGTTGATGGTGATTTTTGAAAAAAAAATGGCGGTGTTTTTTTTTTTATTTTTAAGTTTTTTTTTTTTCATTTTTTGCTGTTTGTTTGGGGCGACTTTTTCGAGATGAGTTTATGAGGACAGCCAGTAGGGTTGGGGATGAAATATTGACGGAGAGAGGACGGGAAGTGTAGGATGTTTGCTGGGCGAAAGAAAATATTTTGTGGCATGTAATTTTTCAATGTAATTTTACACACACACACAAGCGTGCGTACGCACACAACCATGAATAGATGTGTGTGTGTGCGTGTATATATATATATATATATATATATATATATATATATATATATATATACATATATATATATATATATATATATACATATATATATATACACATATATATACATATATATATATACATATATATACATATATATATATATATATATACATACATATATATATATATATATATATATATATATATACATACATATATATATATACATAACCTATCCTTTTACTAATATCAAATGGAATATATACTTGTCTCTCTCTCAACTCCCCCACCATATATATATATATATATATATATATATATATATATGTATATATGTGTGTGTGTGTGTGTGTGTTTCAGCGTGTGTGTGTGTGTGTGTTTCAGCGTGTGTGTGTGTGTGAGAGAGAGAGAGAGAGAGAGCGAGGGTGGGAGGGAGGTAGAGAGAGAAAGAAGTACATTTTCCATTTTTACATTGAATTTTGGTAATAGGATAGGTTATATCTATCTATCTATCTATCTATCTATCTATCTATCTATACGCTTCTGTGTATACGTTATTTTCATAGATACAGTTTATTATAAATAAACGCTCTATTTTTAATTAAAAAGTATTAATTACATTTACCGGCCTAAAGGTTCGAGTAATTTCGTACCTGTATTCCTATACGGAATCCATAATTTGATCTAACGTGCGATACCATTTAGCTAGAGAGAAGCGTCTAGTGCAAATTACTGTTTATAAACACAATCGTCGACGACTTTTCTCGATCGATCATATCTGCTCACGAAACGTACCTTAACGTAAACAATGACAACATATAATGAAATAGATTAAGTCCGATAATTATTTAATATATTTTCTGATTAGAAATTATTTTAATAGATACAATTTATTTAAATAAATGTTCATTTTTTTTTAATTAAACAGTATTAATTACATTTACCGGCTAAATGTTCGAGAAATTTCGCATAAAATATGCGTTCTCCGACAGGAATCGAACCTGTATTCCTATACTGAAACCATCATTTGATCTGACGTGCTATACTCTTTAGCTACAGAGAAGCGTCAGGTCAGCAAAGTTCGAATTACTGTTTAAAAAGCACATTCTTCGACGATTTTTCACGATCGATCGTATCTGCTCACCAAACGTATCTTAATGTAATCAATGACAACACACACACACATACACACACTCACTCACTCACACATATCTATCTATCTATCTATCTATCTATATATATATATATATATATATATATATATATATATATATATATATATATATACAAACGTTTATACGTCCATATATATGTGTGTGTATGTGAGAGAGAAGGTACATTTTCTATTTGATTCTAATAAAACTCTAGGTTATATATATAGATATGCGTGTGTGTGTGTGCGTCCGTGTGTGCGTGTGTGTGTGCGTGCGTGTGTTTTCTGTTTATCTCTTGTTTTTTTACATACAAATACTTAAACAAAAGCTTTGTTTATAATAAACAGTATTAACTACATTTACCGACCTGAATATCCAAGAAAATTTCCTTGAAAAAATTTCCGACAGATTTCAAACTTGCATCCTACCCGGACCCTTCATTTGGCCTGACGCGCTATACCATTTAGCTACAGAGGAAGCGCCTGGATAGCAAAATCAAATAATGTGGCTTTGCTAACAAGACGCCGTTAAAATTTTTGTTTAATTGTTTTTCTGTTCTCATAATTCTTTTTTTTTCTGGACGTAAATTATGTAGAAATTGTCCGAATGTTTTGTGTGTCCGAGCGCTTTGGACTAGTCTTATAGTTATGGGACCTTAGCTATAACGACAGAGTGAACTCTTCCTGGCACTATGAATACTGCGCCTCTCAAGAGAGAGGGACGAGTCGAATCGAGTTGAGCCAATAGTAGTTCACTCCTAACCAGACTGACAGTCATACTAACACCTTCAACATCTTGTATTATTGTTCTGTGTAATATATCTTTGGTATTTCTACTCTTGTGTTCGTGTCGTTCTTCCTTTGTCCTAACCTTGGACCATAACACTTATATATATATATATATATATATATATATATATATATATATATATATATATATATATATATATATGTGTGTGTGTGTGTGTGAAATTTGGAGCGATTTGGACTAGTCTTATATATATATATATGTGTGTGTGTAATGGACAAAGTCCGACAATTATTTAAAGACACTTTTATGTTTATAGATTCATTTTATAGATACAAATATTTAAGTAAATTCTCTGTTTATAATAAACAGTATTAAATATAATCTACCGGCCTGAATGTCCGAGAAATTTCCATAGAAAATATTGGTCCTCCGACAGGATTCGAACCTGTATCCTATACGGAACCGTCATATAGCCTGACGTGCTTTTTAACCGATTCGGCCACAGAGGATCTCTCGGTTGGCAAGGTCAAATTTACTGCATATAAACTTCAATCTTCCATGAATCTCTCACGTACATTCATAACTGCTCATGGCGTATCAAATATGAACAATTGACGTCACACATTATGAAATGGACAAAGTCCGACAATTATTTAAAGACATTTTTATGTTTAACATTAAGTAAATGTTCTGTTTATAATAAACAGTATTAAACAAAATTTACCAGTGTAAATTTATTTGTCAGTGTGAATACCGACTTCACTGGTCAGTGAAAAGAATCTGGGCGTGGTGGATTCATGCATAACTGAGTAAGTCGCACAAGTAGAGGACGAATGCCCATATATTATGTTTGCCACATGAACTATCATAATATATATATATATATATATATATATATATATATATATATATATATATATATATATATATATATATATTGTGTGTATATTTCTGAGATGAGGTATTATGTACCCTATTTACATTATTCACTGACACCTCGCACAGTGGATAAAGGTGTTGGATAGATCCAGTGACAGGACCCAAAGAATGTGAGTTCCATACCCGGTTAAGGCAGTGCAGAACTTGGAGAGGGCAATTAACAGGAGATAACTGATAACTGACATCCATTAAACAGGGAACGTGTAACTAGAACAGTCTACCCCAGTGAGCGAAATAAAGGGTTCAGTTCGACATTCCAACCACCTGAAGAAGGCCGGAGCGTACAACGGCCGAGACGTTGTAATAAATATTCTCGATAATGATGAGGACAATAGTCCGAATAATGTAAATAGTATATATATATATATATATATTAATAGAGGTATATAATATTTTTTTGGTATATAAGAGGTTTTATCTTCCTGAGACGTGAAAATTATTTCAAGGGTTCTACAATGTCAAAATGTTTAAGAAACTCTGGTCTAAAAATTTTCACAGTGTTTCGCAAAATGGATTCTTCTGTCAGTTTTCATGAGATCACCAGCCTGAAAATATTTGAAATTAACAACTTTTTTTCTCCATTTCACTGAAACAAAAGTTAAACACTTTAATCTTCCCTTCTTGCTTTCATTTTCTCACTGAAACCAAGTTGCCTCTTTGATATGTTCTTTGTCTTTTCACGTGAACAGAAGTTAATAGTCCATTATTTATGAGGTATTGGCAAGGCGTAAGGGTTGTGCGAACTAACGAATAGAGTGTCAAGGACAGTTATTATATGTTGCTAGGCGGTTCATTTAACGATGTCTATATGACGTCAGTGTGAATACCGCCTTTACTGGTTAGTGGACAGAACTTGAACTAATATATCTGATTAGTCAAACTATAGATTTCTGGCTCCATTTTGGGCTTGGTCTGGATCTTATAAAGGTAGAATATAGTACGAAGTGTCGAGTACTTATATATTTATATATCTTATATATAAAGAACAGTGTATATTAATATGTTTGTGAGTGTGTGTGTGCAAGCAACTCCTCCGCTTCCACTGGTCCGATTTCAATGATTCATAGCTCATTCCGAAAGTCCCAAAAAAGTTAGGAGTAGAGAGCGATTTTCGTTCAGCCCAGATTCAGGGTTGCCAGATTATGCGAGGTTAAATATATATTATGCTAGCCATTACCGTTGCTTTCATGGTTCAATGGGAGCAACTCTTATTTTCTGTTTGCATCCAGTATTACAGCTAGCTTAAAATCCGGCCAGCTTCTGTGGGGGACTCGTGGTTTGGCCATCATCACAATAGCTAGGGAGGAGCACTAGGCATCAATAAACTACAGAAGAACTCAAAATTGATCGCTGCATTTAAGAATTGAATTAATGTTTAAGCTTAGCTTTTAAAAGTTCAACGATAATTCTCCTACTGACCTTTAAAGTCGATTTGATATACGTAGATCCTTATTTTCCGTACAAACAATTATTTTTATTTCATGGGTGACAGAACAGGGGACAATCTATAAGATAAAATTAATTTAGTGTAAAGATGGGGAAATAGAAATTAAAGTTAGCTATACATAGAAAGAGATAGAGAAACATATAAACTAATTAAGTAAAACCCACACTATGAAATCAATATGAATAAATATGAGATTGGAGTACACCCACGAATTGTGAGATTAAAAATTCCCAGCTCTTCTTTATAGTAATTAGTATTTACTCAACCGTCCACGAGGTCAGGTTGCGACACAAGTTCGGTTTACACCCGTGTTGAGTCTTGACTCATTGTTGAATCTCGCCTATTGCATGGAATAATAATGCAACACAAAATGTACTTAGAACAAGAATGTATTATAACAAGAAAGCGTACACAATAAGTACATATAGTATTTCTGAATATATCTGGGAAGACGTTCCTGGAGAATGTGTTGACTAGTCGCAGTCGATCAGAGTCTCTAGTTGGATCTCGTGATTCCTCTTCCTCGTCTTCCGGTACCAACCATTATTTATATAGTTGGTAGTCACCTATGCAGATTAGGAACAAAAATTCCCGAGACTCCACAACTGTCGCTTTAACTAATTTGCGTATTGACTTAAAAAAAAGAAGTTTATTTTATTAATTAACTGTCCTTCATTACTGTTCTTTATTCGAGGTTTGTTTTGATTTGATATCAAAAATAGTTCTGTTTAGGAATATTGTCTTATGTATATAATCCTATTAATAAAAAATAATATCAACTCTGAAGAAGTCCTTTTCAAATAAGACATGTGTCACCTAGGAACTTTTTGGTTACTGGTGAAACTAAGGAATGTAACCCTTTTGAACATTTCCCATGAAAATAGTGACAGAGGGAGGAAAAGTTGGCAACGTTTCGACTGTGGAAAAGAGGTTGTAGTGTGGAAGAATAGCTCATTAGCTTTTGAACTCGACAGTAGGCAGGAAATTGAGGACTGAGTAGCGCCATGGAGAAGAATATGATTCATGACCCCCTACCACAGCTCACAGCTTCCTTGCGACTTGAAAACAACTAATTCGGACGGTGTTTGAAGTAGCCTTCTTCTTCTTCTTCTTCTTCTTGAGCCATGTCCCTTCATGACTCATGCGATCATGGCTCTCCACAATTTCCTTTCGGTAGTAGTTTTTAATATTTTTTTTTATCTTTGTGTTATTTCTCCTAAAACTCGATCCACCATCCATTTACTCAAGCTCATCAATCCGTCCTGTGAGTATCAGATTCTCCAAGCCCTCTCTCCTCATTATGTCCAATAGAAATTTTAACTGTCTCTTCCTGATGTTAAGTAGAGATTTATTTGACACCCACCCACTGAGTCAGATTGTGACACAAGGTCATTTTTAAAGTAGGGACCCGAGTGTTTTCACTCGGGCCGCTGATCGAAGCTGATGTTAGTTGGCCATAGCTTGTACAAGCTGGTCAGAGCAGGTCTAAGCTAGTCATAGCTGATCTTAGCTAGTCATATCTGGTTCAAGCTGTCAGTGCCAGTCCAAGTTAGTCAGAGCCGTGATACCACCAGTGTCAGGAACATGGCCCTCTGCCAGGTAAGTATCTTCATGATGTCAAGTATGTGTCCTTGTCGTTTCCATTTTCTTCGTCGTTGCTCACTTGTTCGGTTCATGATATTCTCAGTATCCTTCTGTAGAACGACATTTCTTTTGCTTCAATCTCTTCTTCATTTTGAGGAGATTGTGCAGCATTCACTGTCATATAGGAGGACTGATAGTACGTAGCATTTCAGGAGTCTAACGAAATTCTTCTGCTTTTTAAAGACTCTGCTTAGCTTTTGGAAGGCAACTTTGGCCATCTTAATACGTCTCCGGCTTCCATTATCTGTGCCGAATACGTTTACGTCACCCGCGCAAGTCCAAGATATACAAGCACACCCCCAGAAAAGATTACTTTCCCTTACTCTCCCTTGCAGACAAAACATTTTGCCCCACCCCATTCTCATATATCTTTCATTTCCCCCTTGATCTTTGAAACCCATCTCTGATCCACCCCGTCTGTTATTCTAAAAAGGAACAACAGTCTGTAGATAAAGGAGAAAAATAAATGATTAGCCTGTTATTGGGCTTGATCCATGTCGCCCTCCCTGACAGACACTAATGATATTTTATAGCCTCTGACTGAGGTGGAATTGATGTGAGGTCGGGAATAAACGGCGGGCTAAGCAGACGATTATTATTATTATTATTATTATTATTATTCTCCTCCTCCTCCTCCTCCTTCTTCTTCCTCTTCTTCTTCTTCTTCTAGATTCAGTGTCCGTTCAGCCCGTGGGGATCATGGCTTTCCACAATTTCCTGTCCTTTGTAGCTCTTAGAAATATTTGTCTTTTCGCTCCCTCTCCGAATCCCTGTCCTGAGAGCCATTTGCACAAGTTCGTAAGAAAGACTTTCCAAACCGTCTTTCCTCATTAGGCACCCTAGAAATTTGGACTCTCTCTATCCGATGCTAAAAATAAGTGTCCTTTTTTTCCCGTTTTCTCTAAAACTACGCCGCTGTTGACGTGTTTATTTTCGGCATCCTTCTGTGCAAGCATATTTCTGTTGGCCTCAAATTCTTTCTTCATCTGTGATGACATATTCCAACATTCAAAGAGGACCGACCTTAATAAGTTGTGAAATTCATCACAAACCAGACACTTGTAACACCGTGACTTAAATAGACATACTTCGTCAATAAACTGTACTAATGACACATTATCGAATTGTAAAGCTCCACAAAATGTTCTATCAAATGATTACGACTTCGTTGTCCGTTGGAAACTTAATATTTCTTGAGTTGTCGTGCTAATTAATAATATTAATTTTTGTGTTTTGTTTCGTCTCATTTAGTTTGTAGCATCTATTCCAGCTTAGGTGTGTGGCTGTGAAACAACGGCAGGGTGGAAAATGAAATAAATTCTCGGTGCATTTCCAATCACGTATCGTCTGCGTACCTTGGTAGATTGATGGCTCGAGTAAAACTTGCGATAAAAAGCAACATGAAAAATAAAGATGAAAGCAGATCCTAACCAAAAATTAATCTTGCAATGTTTCATTTAATAAAAAAAGCGGGGATAAAATTAAACGTGAGACAAAACTTAAAACTAATAATGTACAAAGCTTCAGCTCGTAAAACAATGTTTAGAATAAATACCAGGCAAAGATTAATAATAATGGCTGAAAAGGTTTCATCTAAAAAAATGGATTAAATTAAAATCTCTAAACATTCATAATAAAAATTGATAATTATTTAGCGAAGAAAAAAATGAACAAACCAAAATAGTAATGATGATTTAAGTAAATACTAATCAAAATTAATAATAATATCTGAGAGTGGTTGATTTGATAAAAAACGAAGAGAAAAGATTATACGAGACAAAAAATTAATAATAATGTGTGGCTATACTTTATATATTAAAATGAAGATGAAAGTAAATACTAGTAAAAAATTAATAATAATGGCTGACAATACTTCATTTAATAACAAAAGGAAATAAAGAAAATCCTCATGACTGACAATGCTTAATCTAATAAAAAATGAAGATTTTTATTAGATGAAGCATTGTCAGCCATTATTATTAATTTTTGACTAGTATTTACTTTCATCTTCATTTTTATTAGATGAAGCATTGTCAGCCATTATTATTAATTTTTGACTAGGATTTACTTTCATCTTCATTTTTATTAGATGAAGCATTGTCAGCCATTATTATTAATTTTTGACTAGGATTTACTTTCATCTTCATTTTTATTAGATGAAGCATTGTCAGCCATTATTATTAATTTTTGACTAGGATTTACTTTCATCTTCATTTTTTATTAGATGAAGCATTGTCAGCCATTATTATTAATTTTTGACTAGGATTTACTTTCATCTTCATTTTTTATTAGATGAAGCATTGTCAGCCATTATTATTAATTTTTGACTAGTATTTACTTTCATCTTCATTTTTATTAGATGAAGCATTGTCAGCCATTATTATTAATTTTTGACTAGGATTTACTTTCATCTTCATTTTTTATTAGATGAAGCATTGTCAGCCATTATTATTAATTTTTGACTAGTATTTACTTTCATCTTCATTTTTATTAGATGAAGCATTGTCAGCCATTATTATTAATTTTTGACTAGGATTTACTTTCATCTTCATTTTTTATTAGATGAAGCATTGTCAGCCATTATTATTAATTTTTGACTAGGATTTACTTTCATCTTCATTTTTATTAGATGAAGCATTGTCAGCCATTATTATTAATTTTTGACTAGGATTTACTTTCATCTTCATTTTTTATTAGATGAAGCATTGTCAGCCATTATTATTAATTTTTGACTAGGATTTACTTTCATCTTCATTTTTTATTAGATGAAGCATTGTCAGCCATTATTATTAATTTTTGACTAGTATTTACTTTCATCTTCATTTTTATTAGATGAAGCATTGTCAGCCATTATTATTAATTTTTGACTAGGATTTACTTTCATCTTCATTTTTTATTAGATGAAGCATTGTCAGCCATTATTATTAATTTTTGACTAGTATTTACTTTCATCTTCATTTTTATTAGATGAAGCATTGTCAGATATTATTATTAATATGCCGTACGTATGAACACTAATCCTCATAAACACGTTGGACACTATTGCAAGTTGTGGTAATATGTTGTCTAAGGAGTCTACGACTAACAGTGGTTTACCTACTTCACGCTGCTGACGAGTATTGTATTTTGTTGATGTTATAAAGATTACCATTTCATTTCCAAGCTCCGTTTTGGTTATTCCTTATTCAGCAACCTTATCTAGGTTACACAGTAAGTAAGAATGCGTTGTTTTGTATTAAGGACTATTGTTGTATGTTTGGGTCAGTCTGTGGATAGCTAAATTGAAATTTAAGACAGAAAACCGTCCTTTTAATCATTCCCGTTTTTGGCCTTGTGCCACATTTTGTATATATTACAAATAAATAATGCTTTTAGCTATGATACATAGACTTTTTTTAATTTACTAGACTGCTGTCTAGATCTCATCAATTTACAGTAGAGATGTGTAGATGTTGCCGTAAATTCTATGCTAACCGTTTCTTTTCTCACATTTCTCACTTGTGGAACTAGCTTCTGGTTTCAGGCTTTCCAGACAACTTTAATATGTAAAAATTTAAATGAAATGTTAATCGCTATCTACTATCCTCCTCATTACTCTTTTTTTTCTTACCGCTGCTTTGTAATGTTTCTGTTTCTGATTCTTCTGCGCCCGGTAACCCCTTATGTCTTAGTGGCTTTACTGCCTTGCATGAGGTGAAATCGATTAAAAAAATGTGATTCGTTAAATCTCCCAAAATATGGCCAACATGTGCAAAACAAATACTCTACTGGTTCTTGCGTTTCCCTTGGATAGAGTACCCTTTATGGAGTTATAAATACCTGGTAGGACTATTTCATAGGAGAAGCTAGAAATTTGGCGACAATAATAATAATAATAATAACACTAGCAATAATAATAATAATAATAATAATAATAATAATAATAATAACATGACAGAGTGGGCCAATATCTGCACTGGAAAATTTGCAACTCCTACGGGAAGGAAACTGAAAGAAACTGGTACGAACACCACACTGACCCGGTTACGGAGATAGGACCTGTTACAATTCTATGGGACTACACAATACACACTGACAGAACAATCAAAGGCAACCGCCCAGACATTGTTATGAAAGACCACAAAAAAACAAAAATGCCTCCTTATTGATATGGCAGTCCCTGCAGACTGCAATGTAGCTTTGAAGATATTCGAAAAACTATCAAAATACAAGGACCTTGAAATAGAAATCTCAAAAATGTGGCACATGGGAACATCAACAATCCCCGTTGTAGTTGGAGACCTTGGACTGGTTGGAAAAGATTCCAGTAGACTGATTGAAGGGATCCCTGGAAGTCCATGCCTCAAAGAGATACAAAAATTGTTCTGACAAGTACAGCCCACACTTTACGAAGGGCTTTATCTATGTAATTATTTTTATTTATTTATTTATTTATTTATTTTCTTTGCAGTGGAAAGTGTCATGATGCCATTTCTAACCTTAGGTCCCTGGGCGGGACCCGGAAAGAAATGTGTAAACGCCAGATATCAAAGGAAATAAAAATAATAATAATAATAATATATCGACGGCATTTGGGACTAGAGAAACTGTAATACGAGCACCTTTATCTAGCAGTGAGAAACATGACCTCTAGCAATATAAAACTGGCTACTAAAAAGGTAAATTTTTATCGTAGGTACCTCAGTTATTTTCCCTATAGAAGAAACGGGGGGGGAGTTTTTTTTTCTTAGAATTTTCTTTTTTAATTAAAAAATTAAAGTTTTGGTATCACTAGTGATAGCTATGTGGGATATATTTATAAGTTATTTACTTGAACAAAAAAAGTATATTTCTTCACCAAATTGTCTCATGCTCAACTCCACGAGAGCACCTCTTTGCGACAGCTTGATCTCACATTCTCCGCTGGCCTGAGATGGAACAAATACATTGAATCAACGGCTGCATCTACCGCAAGGAGAGTTGGGACTCTGTGTCGCGTCAGAAAGTTTTTCTCGCCCGAGTCTATACTTCAAATCTATAAATCAACCATTCGACCTTGTATGGAATATTGCTGCCATATATGGTCTGGAGCCCCGCTGTTCCTCCTAAGCTCTTCGACAAAATCCATAGACGGATATGCAATGTGGTTGGCCTTATCTGGCATCTCGTCTACAGTCGCTCTCTCGGTCTTTTCTACAAATATTTTCACGGTAACTGCTCCGACGACCTACTTTCGCTAGTTCCCAGACTGCATGAATTTAAACGTGCCAATAGGTCCGCATCACATTCCCAGCCGTTCACTGTCAAAACGGTTAAATGTAGCCGTTTCTTCTACTCAAACAGCTTCATGTCTCGCACCACTCGCCTGCGGAATTGCCTTCTTATTACTTGTTTCCTTGATAGCTACAATCACAAACATATTTAAAAGTAATGTCAGTCGAGATGCCTTGATATATTTCCTGTCCTTCTATTCATTCTTTCCTCTATCACGCCTCTTTATTCTCGCTCCAACTCTCTGTAACCCCTTGCGTGCTAGTGGCATCTCGCCATGCTTCGGGTGAAATGCTTAAAAAAAAAAAAAAAAAAAATTAATATTACTGATTTAAAAATCAAAATAACCCCTCGTGTGCTCGTGGCATCGCACCGTGCTTGGGGTGAAATGCTTAAGAAAAAAAAAAGGAAAAAAATTAATGTTACTGATTTAGAAAGCAAAATAAGGCCTCGCGTGCTCGTGATATCACTCTTTGCTTGGGGTGAAATGCTTCGAGAAAAAAAAGTAAAAAATGAATGTTACTGATCTAGAAATCCAAATTTATATTTACTCGTATGATCTTCCTTAGTGAAAATCGCCAATCGTTTAAAAATGATGAAAACATTTAAATGCAATGTCAATCGATATCTACAGACCCTCTGATTACTCCTTCCGCTCATTATTCATGTTTCTCTTCCTAATTCTCCCACACGCTGTAACCTCTTGTATCTTAGAGGCTTTATTGCCTTGCATGGGGTAATACCCTTAAAAAAATGAGGGTGTGAAAGTTACTGACACAATGGAGGTGATGAAAAGATGAATTGAAAATTTCAAAAGGAGAGTTTAAAAGAATAAACGTAAACACCAAAATGCTTACGTACTAAAGACAGGTTGTGGAAAGCCATAACTTTTATCTTCTTTTGCATTTCTTAACACTGAGGATAAAAACAGTTGTGGGCGCCAAAAGTCAAGGGTCAAATAACGAGCGATAAATGCTGACCTTAGCAAAGGGACTCGGCTAGGGCTGCAAAGAGAAGGCTTTCCGGTTTGCAATTAACTGACAGCGTATCGCTTACAGTAAGAAATCCCGTTCAAAGTTTGGTGTCGGGTTGCGTAAACGAACGCGCGAAGTCAGGGAATTAGCCAGACACCTTTAACCGGTGAAGGTGGTTCGTTTTAAATCAAGTTTTGATTTGATTAAAATATTGACATTGTTTTAGAATGTTAAATTCTTTTGTATATATTATGTCTATCTGTCTACCTGCCTGCCCATCTATCTATCTATCTATCTATCTATCTATCTATCTATCTATCTATCTATCTATCTATCTATCTATCTATTATCTATCTATCTCAGTCTATTCGTATCTATCTATCTATCTATCTATCTATCTATCTATCTATCTTAGTCTGTTCGTATCTATCTATCTATCTATCTATCTATCTATCTATCTATCTATCTCAGTCTATTCGTATCTATCTATCTATCTATCTATCTATCCCAATCTGTTAATATCTATCTATCTATCTATCTATCTATCTATCTATCTATCTATCTATCTATCTATCTATCTTAGTCTGTTCGTATCTATCTATCTATCTATCTATCTATCTATCTATCTATCTCAGTCTATTCGTATCTATCTATCTATCTATCTATCTATCTATCTATCTATCTATCTATCTATCTTAGTCTGTTCGTATCTATCTATCTATCTATCTATCTATCTATCTATCTATCTCAGTCTATTCGTATCTATCTATCTATCTATCTATCCCAATCTGTTAATATCTATCTATCTATCTATCTATCTATCTATCTCAGTCTATTCGTATCTATCTATCTATCTATCTATCTATCTATCTATCTATCTATCTTAGTCTGTTCGTATCTATCTATCTATCTATCTCAGTCTATTCGTATCTATCTATCTATCTATCTATCTATCTATCTATCTATCTATCCCAATCTGTTAATATCTATCTATCTATCTATCTATCTATCTATCTATCACAGTCTGGTCGTATGTATGTATGTATGTATGTATGTATGTATGTATGTATGTGCGTTTACGAATACCAGGATGCCGACAAAGGAATTCTAACTACCACGCAAACAGCACATCATTTTTTGTTAATGAATGCGAAAGTCGTAAGTACTTGAACAATAATAACAAAATATGAACTTTGGATAGTTTATCCACAACTTCGAGTACAAGACTCAACACCTTCTCCAAAAACTGGAGAAATTGAATAAAAAATTAAACAGAGAAACCTCGCCGTTTTTTTTTTTTAAATCAAACTTGTTCGGATGAGTACTTGCTGCCTTAATATATCTTATGTATGTATGCATGAAATTAGTATCAATGGTAAAAAGAGCTTTGGAACTGGTTGTGATAGAGTCTGGCCCGGCCGATGCCCCAGGGGTCCGCAGCCTGGCCCGGTCGTCATCTTGCTCCTGCGAAAAAATGTAAGCCAATGAACATCGACTTTTTGGGATGGTCGGACATTGTTGGATTTACAGTTATCTGTAAGCAGGATTAAGACGACATGTTAAAAAGCACGGCAACAAAGTTACAAGAACTGTTACCATATATGTTCATGTCTGGCACATCTGTGTCAAAGAATGCACTTCTTTGGCTGGACCAAAAATACACATAAGAGCCGCTCATCGATGCCATTTTCACGGGTATTCAAACAGTAGCAATGATCATTACGAGTTTGCAGCCATCATGCGTGTATATATCTATATATGTATATGTATGCATGTGTATATCTATATATGTATATAGATGCATTTGTATATCTATATCTATCTATCTATCTATCTATATATATATATATATATATATATATATATTTATAAACACATACACATGCATATAAACATATACGTATATACATGCATATATATATATATATATGTTTGTATATACATATATATATGCATGTATGTGTGTATATATGTATATGTTTATATGCATGTGTATGTGTGTATATCTATATATATATGCTTGAATATGTACATCTATGAATGTTTATGCATGTATGTGTACATGTGTGTATATATATATGCAAAGTATATGCATGTATGTGACTATCTATATATATATCTATATATATATATATATATATATATATATATATATATATATATATATATCCGTGTGTGTGTGTGTGTATATATATATATATATATATATATATATATATATATATATATTTGTGTATTTACGCAGCAATCCTTCTTTCATGCACATTTCATTAAAAACGATTGACAAGGTGCTTTTATTTAATTTTTTATATAATTTATCGTGCGATCTAATAATGTTTTTCTTTTCAGATGATAAATTATATAATATTAACTTTGAACATGGACATAATATCTTGACCGTGTTTTGAAACAAAAAATGAAACATTTTTATAAAACATACATATAACAATCTATTTCTAATTCTAACAGTTAAAATATAATCCTTGAAAAAGGCTAAATGTATAGCCGAAAGCGCTCGGATAAAAAGAACATTCGGACAGTTTATATAATTTATCATCTGAAAAGAAAAACATTATTAGATCGCACGAGAAATTATATAAAAAACTAAATAAAAGCACCTTGTCAGTAGTTTTTAATGAAATGTATATATATATATATATATATATATATATATATATATATATATATATATATATATATATATATATATATATAATATAAAAGATAAAGGTATGTATGTGTAGATATGCGTGTATGTATATGCCTGTATATCAGCGTTTGTATGCCTATATAATACAACATGTAATGCATGTGGAAATCTATGTATGTATATACATGTGTATGTGTGATAATACAACATGTAATGCATGTGAAAATCTATATATGTATATACATGTGTATGTGTGATAATACAACATGTAATGAATGTGGATATCTATATATGTATATTCATGTGTATGTGTGATAATACAACATGTAATGCATGCGGATATCTATATATGTATATACATGTGTATGTGTGATAATACAACATGTAATGCATGTGGAAAAATGTACAAAGGTGCAGCAGGATTAAAACATCATGTTAAAATACATGGCAACAACGTTGCAGGAACTGTTACCAGTGACGTTCATGTCTGGCCCGTCTGTGCCAAAGAATGCATGTCTTTAGCTGGACTCAAAAGTCACATCAGAGCCGCTCATCGATGAGTTCTTGTACGGGTATTCAAGCAATGGCAATATGTTCACAGTTGTATATCTATCTGGGAAATCAGATCGACAAACATGGAAATATGTCATTGCAAATCCTGTCGAGAATTTTGAGGACAGCCCGATAAACTATACACAACAAAAACGTGTCGGCAGATATATGAAAGGCGTCAGAACCCGGAACGAAGGAGTCTCTTCCGTGTGATCAATGTGACCGTATATACTTTTCAGAAGCAGGTCTACTCGGCCATACGCGATAATCATACACGTACAATCTGCCGTAAAGTTTGTCGATCAGCCAGCGGACTCACAGTACATTTCCACGGCCAGCATTTAGAAAGGCACGCTGTAGCGGGAAAACTAACAGGTCGGCAATGTGGGGAGAACGACAGGACTCTTGCAGTTCTCAAAGGCCATTTGAGACATTATCAGTGACGAAGGGATGCTAGGTAAAAATGTGTGCAAAAATAAAAAGTAGATTTGACAGCAACAGATAGTTTACTCGGTCACGAGTAGACTTCCACTATCTATCTATCTATCTCAGTCTATTCATTATATATATATATATATATATATATATATATATATATATATATATATATATATATATATATAGACAATATTAGTGGTAAATATACACATACATATGCAATCATACATACATACACATACATATATATATGTATAAAAATAATTCCAAGAGGATATGATCCAGGTAGAACTCAATGTACAGGAAAGAGTAAGGATATAATAAAAAGACTTAAATAAATTATGACCATGGAATATTAGTGTTTAAGACTTTTTATTATATATATATATATATATATATATATATAGAGAGAGAGAGAGAGAGAGAGAGAGAGATAGATAGATAGATAGATATATATGTATATATATATATATATATATATATATATATCAGTATCTTCATTATCTATCTATCTATCTATCAGTCTATTCATTATCTATCTATATATATATATATATATATATATATATATATATATCAGTATGTTCATTATCTATCTATCTATCTTTCTATCTATCTATCTATCTATCTATCAGTCTATTCATTATCTATCTCAGTCTCTTCATTATCTATCTATCTCAATATGTTCATTATCTATCTATCTATCTATCTATCTATCCTATCTATATATCTATCTATCTATCTCAGTCTATTCATTATCTATCTATCTATCTATTCATTATCTATCTCATTATGTTCATTATCTATCTATCTATCTATCTATCTATCTATCTATATCTGTTAATATCTATCTATCTATCTATCTATCTATCTATCTATCTATCTATCTATCTATCTATCAAGGAAGCGTGCGAAACAATGTCAAGCCTTACCAGTGAGCAAATCAAAGTACTATAGAGTACCCTGGAAACTCTCCTGATTTAAATCCAATCGAGAATCTGTGGTCAATCTGCAAGGAAGGATTCGTGGTATGAACATACGAATTACTAACATATACACTGGGTTATGTTTCATTGGAAAAATACGGAAAATAATGAATAATATAAAAATGGAATAATTATTCGTTTTGTTTGAGTTAATTTGCACAAAGGTGTAAACTGTTAATAATTTTGCATTCTGAATTGTTCTTCTTTAAGACTGGTTGCCAAAGACGGCTTGAAAACCCAGCCTATGCGGAGGGTGAAAAGATATTTCCATAGTTTTCCCAAGATTAACCATTGCGGGAGTGAATGTAACGAACTGAGCTTGGATTTCAACTCACCTCGTTCTGAGACGTTAAATTACAATCTTACCTTCATACACCAGGTGTAAGAGTAAAATTGTCCAATCGTTAGATTAAGCTTTGATCCGTTGTATCTTAGAAATGATTAAAGATATCTCCGAGTTTTTTTTATAAAACTATTGGACTCTACCTTGGACAATAAGAATGTATTTATCTCTTAGTTGAAATGATGATTGCTCTTGCTGTTGTGACTTCCCGATACAGTCTTCCTCTCTACTCTTCCCTCTTTTTTAAGCTTAACCATTCACCGTTCTCTTGATGGTTCTTGAATGGACTTTGAAGATAGAAGCCAGAGTATGAATGCTAGTACCATTACCATTCGTTTCGTCTCACCATTGATCTGTCGGGAAGGTATAGTGGGACTGATACAAAATGATTTTAACCTGCTCTCATTCCAGCTGAATAACTAAAGGGATTTTCAGTGATTCTTACGACAAGTAGAGTCAAGATGGCTAAACATCTTATCTGAAAACCTGGAAAAAAGAAACTCAATTGGTTTATTTATTTATTTAGATATTAAACATTTTGTGGGGTGGACAATTATCGCATGCTGTTACACGATTTGGACAATTTCTTTGTTACATCTGGTATAATCACGTTAGGAACTTTTTTTTCAGTTAAATATTAACCAGGTTTTTGCGTAATAGGTCACATATAAAGTGTCTTGTCATGACATATTTATAAACGTACATTTTGGTGTATCTTCTTCTTAAGGACGTTGGCGATTATGACTCTCCGAAATTTCCTGTCTTTGTAGCACTTAGAATATTTTAGCAATTTTTGCTATATCTCATAATATCAGATCTGCCAGTGAGTTATACTGTCTCGCTCGGTAAGTTATGCGATAAACCTCTGTCCTTCTTACTTTCAATCTGTCCTGTTAGTGTCTAATTCTCCAAGCCGTCTTTCCTCATTAGGTGCAAGAGAAATTTTAATTCTCTCTTTCTTAT
>OZ038503.1:80525826-80590826 GCA_964036315.1 Acanthosepion esculentum | reverse complement strand
CTTTATCCCATAAATATAGCACACTTTAAGACTATATATATATATATATATATATATATATATATATATATATATATATATATATATATATATATATATATATATATATATATATAGTAGCGGCCATAATATAAGGAACGGAAACAACAAAGACATAAATATGTATATTCCTTAACTTTTGTCCAGTAGCTTATTTCCTTTGTTTCATTTAATCTTTATTTAAAAAAACAAAGTATTATGTAAATTTTTGTAACTTTGTAAAATATTTATGCATTACACCCTAATCTTTATTCGGTAAAAATGTCATTGCTAATCATGCATTACTTTTTAAGTAATACACATATTTATGTCTTTGTTGTTTTCGTTCCTTATATTATGGCCGCTACTGTATATATCAGTCAGTTTGTGTCTATATATCTATCTATTTCTATTTTCGAAATCACTCAAATATTGACTTACGTAATAAAATCTGACAGTATTTCCCTACAAATTTTATCGCTTACCTATCGACACACTTAGATTTCCAGACGGCACTTAGGAGAAACTCGCTAAAACATTTTCTTTTCACACCTATCCTACTTCCTTCCTATTTCTTGCTTCCCTGCCAACTACAATCTTCAAAGATTTAAATGCAGCTTTAATCGTCATCCTGATACCGGTTCTTCTAGTGTCCTTTTCTTCACTTGTCCTTAAGACATTCTACTCATTCTCTTCCACTCCCTCTATCCCTCTGCATCCGAGTGGCTTTATCGCCTTGCTTGGGATGAAATGATTAAACAAAAATTCCTTGCCCGTTTCATTTGATGAAACACGCTTAAATCATGTGTTATTATGTATAACTACATACATCTACACGTTTCTGTATTTGTCTGTGAGCATTTGCTGCCGTACATGAGGACAGATATTATAGTAACAGATCAATATTCTTTTCTTTGTTTCTAACGAAGTTTTCTGTTTCGTAATACTCTGCTTAGCTTTTGTAAGGCATCTTCCGCTATCCCGATACGCCTTCAGATCTCAGTGTCACACTTTCCGTCTTCTGTTGGAACATTTCCCAGATAATTTTATCCTGTCTTAATAATAGCAACCCCCCCCCAAAAAAAAACAAAACAAACTATAACAATGTATATCTACAATTCTCAAAATATGTGTGGGAGGTTCTTTGCAGGGGGTGGGGCTGAAGGAGATACTGACAGACACGAGACGTCTTTTCTACTCCAATAGCTTCATGTCTCGCACATCTCGCCTATGGAACTCCCTTCCCTGTTTCTGTTTCCCTGACAAATACAATCTCCAACGGTTTAAGTGTAGCGTCAATCGTCATCTCCAGTTGCCTTGATCTATCCACTTCCTGACATCTTCCATTCCTATCTGCTCTCGCTCTATATCTCCCGTAACCTCCCCACCTCGATCGGCCCTCCGTCCTTCTCTTTCTCCACATCCCTTCCTTTACCACTCCTATCTGCTCTTCCTCCAACCCTTCTGTAACCCCTTGTGTGATAGTGGCCACCGGCCTTGCTCGGGGTGATACGCTTAAAAAAAAAAAAAAAAAAAAAAAAAAAAATGTGTGTTTGATCGGATTTTGGTTATGCGTTTCTACAGTTTTCATCAGATTTCAATGCTTTTTTGTTTGATAGATAATTATTCAATGCCGGTTTTGAGTCCAAATTCTCTGGAAAAAAATTACAATCTTGTTTTTTCACTGTGCGCAAAAATCAAAGGCAAAATTTAATGTCTGTAAAAAAAACAGCGTCCAATCAATTTAGAGAGTTGAAATCTAACGTAAAAGATTATTAGAATTATAAAAGAAATTATAAATAAATTTATCGTTTATTATTATTATTATGACGGTCCACGGAAGAGGTTCCTTCTTTGCAAGATTGAGAATGTTTAAAAAAAAGGACATTTTCAGGGCTACCCCCCATTCAAATTTTTAACACCCCAATTTAGGGATGTGCCTCAGTTTTACCCAATTGTTACTAATATTAATTTTCGGGTGGGCTGACTTTAAAATTAAACTGCTACAATTGAATGGCAAAAAATCCCAGTAATGAAATACCCGGTCGAAGACGGTTTATACTGCTAGTTGGCAATAAAATGTTTCGACTAAACTTTAGTCTTTGTCAGAGGAAATTTAAAAGTTTATAAAACAGACGTTATGGTTTATTGATGTATTTTTTTATCTTCTTAATCAAGTTTGTTTATTTTCATGCCTTTAACGATCTCCTTGCTTCCGAAATTATTCAACACTAACCTCTTATAATTTGCTATTGGCGAGTGGGAAAATATTTGTTTTCTTTATACGACCATTATTTTTTATACGACCATTATTTTTTACACGACCATTATTTATATACATTTTCCCGCTTTCGCTTTCCCAAACATGTGTTCCCATTTTTAGAGGGCAATATTTTACAAATATATAATGTAGTTGTCATATTTGTACGGTAATGAATACGAAAATAAGACCAAATAAAGAATGTTAAGAATTTTGAATATTCATGATGTTGCTTCCTGAGCAGTATCAGATGGCGAGGGCAATAAAACGGAGGGACCATTGATATGACCTGGGAGTGAGAGAGTGACGTTAGTTCGATAGGGATGTGGAAGTTTATGCTTTAAATTTGTCTCGTCATTAAATCCTTTCTGTTTTCATTCGTCTCTTGCTTTCTTTTTCTTTTTTATTTATTTTTTTCTCTTCTCTTTCTTATTATATTCACCTGTCTTTTATTAGCTTTTTTGTTTTTCTTTCTTTCTTTTTGTCTACTGCCTGTTCCTTTTTCCTTTTTTAAATTTTTCTCGCTTCTTTGCTTTCTTATTTTTCTTTCTCTCTCTCTTTCTTTCTTTCTTTCTTTGTTTCCTTCTGTCTTTCTTTCTTCGTATTTGTTTACTTTCTTTTTACTCTCCTTTTCTTTGTTTTTTATGGTCTCGTTTCTTTCTTTCTTTCTTTCTTTCTTTGTATTTTACGTTTTCTTTATAATAGTGTTTATCTATTAATATATATACATATATACATACATATATATACATATATATATACACTTATATATACATATATATACATATATATACAACATATATATACTTATATATACATATATATACATATATATATATACATATATATACATATATATACAACATATATTTACATATATATACAACATATATATACATATATATATATACATATATATATACATATATATATATACACATTTATATACATATATATATACATATATATATACATACATATATCTACACATATATCTACATATATATACATATATATATATATATATATATATATATATATATATATATATGTATGTATATATATATATATGTATATATATATATGTATATATATATATATATATATATATATATATATATATATATATATATATACATATATATATATATGAGTATATATTTTCTGTATTTAGCTATACTTTGCATTCTGTTTAATTTCAATTATCTGTCATTATCTTTCTTTCTTCCTTTCTTTTATTCTCTGTATTTTCGCTTTTCTTTCTGTCTTTCTTTCTTTAATATTTTATATTATCTTTCTCGCTTTTCATTTTCTTTTTTCATCTTTCTTTCTTTTTTCTTTCTTCATTATTATTTTTCTTCTTTCCCTTTCACCCTCGAGTGTCTCCTCCTCCGCTTCTTCTTGTTTTTCTTCTTCTGCTTATTATTATTATTATTATTATTATTATTAATAATAATAATAATAATAATAATAATAATAATAATAATAATAATATTTTTCATCTTCATCTTCCCCGGTTTATTTTCTTTCTTTCTTTAAATTTATCCAAGGCTGCTCTTTACACCGACGCTCCCCCTTGCAAACATCGTACATTCAGGTTCTTTTATTTCTCATTAGAATTTAAACGTGATATTTAAATTAGTTTTCTTTCATTCGTTCACACTGTCCTAATCTAGACCCTTTTTGGGGGAAAAAAACAAAATTCTACGGCCTTTCGCCATTCAGACGCCATTAGTGCGTTTTATAAACAATATTTCCTCATAACAGGCAAAAGTCAATGTATTACTAATGTTTTAACGATTAAGGAAGTCATTTTACAGACAATTTATTCGTAGTTACAAATCATCTACAATTTAGAATCATTTGTGATGTTCCCATAGACGCCTTGAAATGCAATTGCATTTAACAAACGAAATAAAAAAAATATATAAAAGGATGAAGATTAAACTTGGCCGGACGATCCTTCATTTTTGAAGGCGAAACCTGAGCAAGCTTGGTACAAGTTGGGGGTCAGGTTCGATTCCTGCCAGGGAGCACTTTTTTTTTCATTATTAATATATCTCGAATACGCTACCGGTCTTAAATACCATAGTTCAAACAGATATACCAATGAAGATATTGTTATCGTGTGTCATGTCTACTAATGTATTCTTTTCTCAACAAGGACTGGGCACCCTGATATTATGTGGTCATCTTCTTTCTCTTTATGTGCCGTGTCACTTCAGGACGTTGGCGATCATGGCTTTCCACAACTTCCTATTTCTTGTAGCTCTTAGTAAACTTTGCCTTTCTGTTATTTACCTTCAACCCTGTTCCGTCAACCATTTACACGAGCACTTTATGTATTGTACGAATTGATTTACTCTGTCCCACTTGCACTCTGTGAGGATCAGATTTTCCAAACCTCCCATCCTCTTTATATTCCCCAGAAACCTTAACTATCTCTTCCTCATGATATATATTAATTTCCTTTTTGTTTCCATTTTCTCCAAACATTCGTTATTACTCATATTTTCGCTCCCCGATATCCTCAGTATGCTTCTGTAGAATTATATTTATGTTGCTTTAAATATCCTCTTCATCTTTGAGGTCCAGTTGGGTTCGTATATTACACTTGCACATAAATACCCTTGTAAATAACCCCACCCCAACTATGGTTTAATTATTAAGACTTGTATCACTAAATCACTATGATCCGCAAAAAATACTTACAATCGAAAAAAATATTTTCTAACTTACAATAACATACAAAGGGTGATAAGCCTTAAAAAACGAATCAATCAATCTAAAACGCAGTTGAAAAAAATGGGTCGTCTATTAACTTTCATATATATATATATATATATATATATATATATATATATATATATATATATATATATATATATATATATCACATTAAACAGTATTGATAGAGGATAGAGATATTTCAATAGGCGCTTCGTTTATCCTTTTTAAACACCATATATTTTTGGCTATTGTTCTGAATATTCGAGAAATTCGAATTATTTATTATTCACTAAAAATAACGTTTAAAATAATAAAAAAAACAATCGGATTAATAAATAGAAATACATTACTTCTTTATATATATATATATATATATATATATATATATATATATATATATATATATATATATATATATATATATATATATATATATATATATATGGAATAACGATATATACATTTTTATGACAAGAAAAACTTTGAAAGAAAGATGTATGATAGAGTAGAAAAAGTTTTCGGACTTTCGATGAAGTCCTAAGGGACAAAAGGCGTCTGAGAACTTTGCTCTCTCTTTTTTTCTAGACACACAGATATATATATATATATATATATATATATATATATATATGCACACGATACGCTCCGTTTTTATTTTAAACAGCATTTCGCCGATGACCCGAACATCCGAGAAATCTTAATAAAGAAAATGTGCTCTCCGGCAGGGATCGAACCTGTGCCCGCTTTTTTAGTGGAAACCAAAACACCAGATGCCTGCGTATAACTTAAATAACCCGTAGTGGAAATCATCATTATTTCTCGTTGTATTTTGTCATCATAAAATGATCGGATTTCTATACTTAATGAAACCCAATCTTCCTTTGTCTCTTTCTAGATGCTTTTATATTTTATATTTTAAATTCCAAACCCGGAGATGCCGTAATTAATTCTATTTCTTTCGCTCATGCAGTGTCAGGCTTTGTTGCTTGCTAGTTTTCCTACCTTTCAAATATCGACTTTAACGTGGTTTCTTGCTTAGTTCAGCGTTGCGACAAACTCGTGTCATCTGTGTTGCAGGAATTAGCACAGATAAACGAAAGTGAATGTTTATAATTATATGGTCTATTGGTATAACTTGAGGCGCCAGCATTAATATCATAGACAAGTTTGCAATTAAAACGTGGTTATCTAACTTTAAGCGGGACTCCAGTCAAGTGGGTGGCTTTTTTTTCTTTTTTTTGTTTTTTTTCGCTAATGACTCAGCTTACCGGTCTTGTTAGGATGGGCGGTCGGGACGAATAACGACTCTGATGGTGCAGTCTGTGTTATGGGGTTTAACAAACGGTGGAGCGAGGAAGTGTGGGTATGGCCTGGACATGTTCATTGCCGATAAGACTTATCGTAGATCAGTATCAAATTGTGTGTGAATAGAGCGTAACACTTGAAGCACTTATCTATCTTTAAAGAAACAATTCATCTTTATAAGATGTTATTTTTGGGACGAAAGTTTCGTGCATGGCGGAAAGGAAAGACAGGCTATTAATTAGACCGTATATCTTACGATGTATAACACCTGGTGCCTTGCCGGTGATTGCCATTAACAGAGACACTGCTAAGAAAGACTTAGATGAAAAATTGTCATCATTGTTCTGCAACCTTCTATAGTGGACAATTTATTCTATCTTATAACGTCCACTGTTTTTCGTTTTTCCTCTTTTTTTTGTAAAGTGGCTGTGTCTTGCTTTTGAATCGGAATAAATCGTTTACTCGCCAGTAATTTACAATCGACTGTTGAGATGCATTGATACGCATCAAAACACGACGGCAACTGTGTCGCGATTTTGACATTGTTTTCGATGTAATATCCTAAAATAAAGAATATTGCTCTACTTTGTATTGAGCCCTTCTTAAGTTAAATGTGACGATCGTTGGAATTGGATTCTATTCGTTCCCCCTCTTACCTATATATATATATATATATATATATATATATATTATTGTCATCCACAGACAGACTGTTTCGCTGTATCACAGCCCTTCAGTGTGGCTAGACGTCCGGTTGCCTCTAGCTAGGATCGAAACCCGACTGAATTGGCGTCAGTCGCAAATTGTACCACTAAGCCGTCGGTGCACGGCAGGGATAAAGGTATTTATTTTTAGATTTAGATAAACACACAGTGACTGACAGGACTCAATTCTGCCGAACACTATATATATACATATATATATATATATATATATATATATATATATATATATATATATATATATATATATATATATATATATGAAGAGAGAGAGAGAGAGAGAGAGAGAGAGAGAGAGAGAGAGAGATGGGGGCGATCTGAAATATCAAATATATATATATATAAAAATATAAATAAATACTTTCACAGAAAAAACATTCAATTTTTTTTTTAATTTGCAACTTTCAGTTGTTTTCTCCATATATATATATATATATATATATATATATATATATATATATATATTGTCATCCACAGACAGACTGTTTCGCTGTATCACAGCTCATCAGTGTGGCTAGACGTCCGGTTGCCTCTGGCTAGGTTCGAAAACCGGCTGAATTCGCGTCAGTCGGAAATTTTACCCTGAAGCCGTTGGCGCACGGCAGAAAAGAAGGTGAATTTAAGCGTATTTATTTTTAGATAAACACACAGTGACTGAGAGAACTAGATTCGATTTACCGAAGAGGTTTGCATTATTAGCCGTAACAGTCACTGTTTCCAAACCCACACATCCTCCCCAGAGAGCTCAACCGAAATAAATTTTTCAGGAGCATATATATATATATAGTGAAAATAGGAAGAACAGTAAGATATGTAATCCGGTGTTCTTATTGATATTTTTAGTTTTACTATTCATTTTATTCCGAGTACTTTCGACATTAGCATATTCTCATCATCAGCCTCTTGTTTCTCCTAAGACAAAAATTGTTGTTTTCATCCGAAAATTAAATTTTCATTTGTAAAGTGAAAAACACTAAATTCTTGAAGCTATCTATATTAAAAATTGAAAGCAACCCTTATTAAAATCAATTATGAATATGGCACAAACTTTTTAAAATGTTTACAGTAGATAGTTTGAAATATCTAGATTTTAACTAATAGTTTTAAATAGTTTGCATTTATATATTTTGACATTTCAGTAACTTAGTTAACTTCCTTGACGCTGACATCATAACATTTAAAAATCCTACACTACATAACATTAGCATTTGTCACTTCATAAGTAAAAATTTAATTTTCAGATCAACACAATAATTTCGTCTTAGAAAAATGATGAACACGACAATTTTTTGTCTTAAAAAAAGAAAAACAAAAGCCTAATGATGACATCGTGCTAATGTCGAAAGTCCTCGGAAATAAAATGAATATGAATCAACATGTTCATTTTCTTTCCTCCTAAGAAAGTTGTCCGTAATTACGAGAGGATTCTATTAAAAATAAGTAAACAAAACTTGAAGAGGCACGATGAAGTAATGGCGCGGATAGAGGAATCGGAGAACCGAGTTCGAATTCCAGTCGAATCCATTACATTCCATTACTGGCTAATACCATTGGCAAAGGTATTAATCCTCTTTTTCCTTATTTCTAATGGGTAAATAGCAGGATATACCTTGGATGGCGACCAAATAGATAGATAGATAGATAGATAGATAGATAGAGTTTCCGGGCCAGTACTTTGATTTGCTCACTGGTAATGCTTGCCAGTGTGTTCGTGCAGAGTTACAATTTCCGTACATTTCCTTGGAGTAAAATCCATTCTAGACAATGGCCGTAGGATAACTAATCGACAGTCGAGACAATAGTGTCTGGGCGTGATAAAAATCTGATGCAATCACGGATGACGCAATATTTTTCAAGGCCAAACAAATTTCATCATACATTCCGAAAATATATTCATATTACTGCACACCACTACAGATGACCTAATCTGAGGAAAAAATATAAATCGATTACACCCTGTCACTCCAGTGGGTCTAAAACTCACTGTATGGTGAAAGAAAGGAAAGCGGTTGTTTCAATTAATTTGCGCGCAGCTGTGGGTTATTACCTATTTGCATCTGTCCCTCCTGTTTCCTGTATATTAAATTAGCTAAACTAATTATTATTTCTTAATGTACATGTTCCCTTCTGGATGGAAGAGACCATGGGTCTCCACAATTTACTATCGTTTGTAGCTCTAATTAATGTCTGTCTTCTTACTGTTTTCCTCTGTTACTGTTTCGTCATCCATTTACCAAAACTCGTTTGGTCGGTTATTCGCTGTTTCACCCAGTCTCTCCCACGCTCTGCATGTCCTATGTGTCTTAAACGCTATAGACCCTTTTTCCTTATTTTTCTTCTTTAATGTGCCTTGTTCCTTCTGAACTTGAAAAATCATGGCTCTCCACAATTTCTTATCCTTTATATCTCTAACTAATGCTTATATCACTACTGTCCCCATTGTTTTTTATTCTCCTAAGCGTTTCACAAAACTAGTTACGTAGGTCACTAGCTGTTTCTCTTTCTTCATCTGGACTTCGGTATGTGAGTATCAAATCCAACGAGTCTTCTTTCCCCAGTATGCGTTCAAGAAATGTCTCTTTCTGTTCGGAAGCAAGAATCTCTTTCTGTTCAAATTTTCTCACACGTTTTATTCGTAGCATTCTTCGATAGAAATAAATCCATGTTGTTTTAAGTCTCTTCTTTGTCTGCGAGAAGAATACTATTACTGTATACCAAGAAAATAAGTGTTACCTAATACTAATCGGAGAAATGACTTATCTTTATGACTTATCTGTGCGACGCCTGCCGGGAAAAGTCTCCATAGCCAGAAAAGTAACGGCCGTGTAAGCAAAAATACAGACAGCAAATGATAAGAAAAGCGAAATTTATAGGAGGCTTTTATTTGATTTTACTCTCAACTGAGAGTGATTTAGGTTAGGTTAATAGGTTTACAGCCATTTCCTCCATCGTTGGTTTTTTTTAATGTCGAATATAAGTCTCACAAGGAATTAAAAATCACAATGAATCTTCAGAATGGTAGATACCTGTTCAATTTGCACTAGAGTCGAAGAAACTTAGACAAATGACCAGTTTACACTGGTGTAAAAAATAGGTAGACATATGTACAGTTTAAACTAGAGTTTAAAACGGTAGACATATGTCACATTTACATTAGAGAAAAACAAAGACAGAAACATGCCGATTTACACGGGAGTGAAAAAAAATGGTTAGACAAGGGCCCGGTTTACACTAGAGTAAAATCAAAATGTAGATACATTTCATGTTTACACTGAAGTCAAAATCTAGACACATTGTCGGAGTTAGCTCCTCCTCATTTCCTTAACCCTTCAACAGGGGTCTCTCTCTCCCGGGAGTATAAATACAGGCTGACCTTTCGCCTCTTCCTCTTTTCTCTGCTTACGCGCACGTGCGAGCAACTATCTCGACTTCGGCCTCAGGCCGCAACCTCGCACGTGAGGCGAGGTATATAAAACTTTCTCTTAAAATTTCCAATATGTGAACTCTTATACACAACCAGCGTTTCCCATATTCTGGGAACACGCTAAAACAAAATTCACCCCGTACGGACATTCAACTCAACACACACACAACTTTCCATACAGACTGTAACATTTTATTCATGTCTTCAATGTATTTGTAATTCGTGTATTAATCTATTTGTTATTAATATATATTTGTTCGCATACATGTATATCGGTCTTGTTTGTTTCTTTGGACTCCATTAAAGTCCAACATTCTTATGTAGCTGGACCGGCCAGCGGAAGCCTTAACCTAGAGATAACTCATCTTCTCTTCTCACATTCACACCGCATGGTCCACTACAACATAATCGGTTTACACTCCAGTAAAAAAAAAAATGATAGACACAGGTCCGATTTAAACTCGAATCCCAAAAAGTTAGACAAAGGCCAGGTTTAGTAACAAAAAAAAAACAAAAAAAAAACGTAGACACAGGTCCGATTTAAACTCGAGTAAAAAAAAAGGTAAAGACAAAGTCCCCGTTTACACTTGATTCACAGGTAGTTTCGTCTTACGGCGCAAATTGCTACAAAGTAAAAAAATATTAACCTAAAAATCGAACTCTGTTCTCAAATAGCCTCACCACGTCGAGAGTTTCATATGGTTGTCATGGTGGTTTTCTAAGCGTACCTTAGATATGGCACAAGGTCATTCACATGGGAGTCATTTCCTGGCGTCAATCTCGTTCAGAAATATCTAAACTCTGTGCTTTCACAGATCACTAGAACCGAAAGTGTGTGGCACCGAGTGAGGATCGAACTCACTCGTCAGTCGTAACTGTTCCATCGAGACACGCTTGCTAATCATTACTTTTATACTTGTTCCCATACGATCACCGAAGTTAAACAACATTCAGCCTGGTCATTACATAGATGGGTGATTGCCTGACTCGGAATCGATAATTGGAGAACCGAGTTCCGATTCTTGTTGGGTTTGTTATATTTACTTACGCGAAAATATCTTTACGAAAGGTAGAAATCTACCTCCACAAAATGATAAATACTCTTACAATCTAAAAATATTCTCTGGCTTTAAATAACCTCCGAATGCCGTAAAAAACAACAACAAAAAAACCCAAAAACGAATCAACCAAAGAATTCAATTCTGCTACACTCACACAAGAATCGGATCAAACAAAAAATAAAATATTCTTGTCATATCTGGACCAGTTAAAAATCGTCTCCTTGGACTTTCCCAGAAACGAAACGCCGCAAGCCCCTCACGACACTCTCACTGTTTCTATGGCAAGTGTTCTTACAAGCTACATTCACTTTATATTCCATTAGTAAGGAGTAAGTTCCACACGGACAGTTTCTTCTCAATAACTGCGGCTTTTTGGAACAGACACATGACGGGATGTTTTCGCGATCACACACAATCATGTCGTTTTCATGTCTAGGGTTAACAGTAATCTGTTCCTCGCGAACTGTATTTCTTGCTTTTTCTTACGCATACCCACCACACAGTAGCTCTCAAAATTGTGCGGGAATTGCTGGGTATGACGATATGCTACATCCGGCAGCAAGGCATCTGATCGGGAGGATGGAGGTCTTCAGGAAAGTGGAACGACCTCTTAATTGCTGTTGTTCCCCGGTCCAACCTGATCCGGGGTCGTAGCACATGTTAGGGTTCAATCTATGGGTAAATAGTGAACCTACAAACAAAATAAAAAATGCTATGCAACACACACACACACATACACACACACACACACACACAAAACAAACATAAAACATATGTATATGTGTGTGTGTGTGTGTGTGTGTGTGTGTGTGTGTGTGTGTGTGTGTGTGTGTGAGTGTATGTAGACATTTTATGTCATAGCTTTCATGGAACAAAGATTATTACCTATGGTATTTTGAGTTTGATATTCATTAATTAATATATATATATATATATATATATATATATATATATATATATATATATATATATATATATATATATATATATATGTATATATATATATATATATATATTATAGTTACCTATATATATATATATATATATATATATATAGGTGACTATACTCGTGTCGAAAAACCTACGAATTCTTGATTTAACAATAGCCAAATCAATCTCGAAGGGAAAAAAATGTTTTAAAAAAGGAAGAGCCAGGAACATGAAAGTCTGTCGAAAATAATCGCACAGATACAGGTTCAAGGCCCAAAGAAAAAACCCCGATACGAGTAAACAACTAACTAAAGAGCTCGATACAAACGTAGAACAAACCTAGTCAAACCTAATGAGCCAGACAAACCTACCAAGGTTTCACCTAGGCAGATCGTCAGGGTCAGCAAAAGAAAACGGCGTATATATAGGCGACGTTTTCTTTTGCCTCTTTAGCCAGCTGACCCTGACGATCTGCCTAAGTGAAACCTTGGTAGGTTTGTCTGGCTCATTAGGTTTGACTATATATATATATATATATATATATATATATATATATATATATATATATATATATATATATATATTCTGAAATGGACAAAGTCCGGCAACTATTTTAAGACATGTTTCATGTTTATACTTTCTTTTATTTATAGATACAAATATTTAAGTAAATGCTCTGTTTTATAATAAACAGAATTAACAACATTTACCGGCGTGAATGTCCGAGAAATAAGAAAATATAAAAATGTCTTAAAATAATTTTCGGACTTTTCATAATGTGTGACGTCATTTGATTACATTTCGATACGCATCGTGCAGATATGAATGTTGTAGTTTAAAAACAGTAACATCGACCTTGCTAACTGAACGCTCCTCTGTGGCGAACTCGGTAAAACAGGTCAGGCTATATGACGGTTCTGTATAGTATACAGGTTCGATTCCTACATAAATATGTCTTTATATATATGTATAGGTGTGGACGGAATAAATTCCAATATCCAAAAGGATTATATTATTTGTTAAAAAATTATAGCATAAACATAATAAAATAGCTGTTACATAAGCCACGATGTAGTTTTTTCCTCAGTTTCTTTAAATAATTTTATAATATTTTAACCTTAATACAGGTTAAATTTAAACCTTAAAATTGGTAATTGTATATATATATATATATATATATATATATATATATATATATATATATATATATACGTAAATTGATTAACGATCATCGAGTTGAAACAGAAAGCTCCTATCAATATAAGAATTGTAAATATTTCTCATAAAATATATATTTTAAAGTCAAATATTGGTACCTTCAAGTATTCGCTAAAAAATGAGCAGAGAAGACGAAAAATACATTAAACTTAAAAATAATTTTTATCTCTTTGTTATTGTTAAGAGATAACACCAAAGATTTTTTTATTATTAAATTATATTTTTAATCGTTTTTAAAACTTTCGAAATTTAAAAAAAATATTGGTTTTCTTGTGTCAGCTGGAGATCATAGATTAATATAAAGAATTTTAAATTCTTCGGATATTCTGATTTGAAAATTCTTGCAAAAAACAGATAATTGTCGGATTCCAATTAAACTTTCATGACTTATTTATAAATGAATTATGTTTTTTAAAGGTGTCTTATTTAGAAAAACTTGGTATTTTGTTTACATCTGTTCACCTCCCACTTATTTAATTCAATAAAATTCCGAAAAACTGTCTTTCTGTAGCGCTTAATGGTTATATTAGTAATAAGTTCTAGTCCTCGGAGAATTATAATCATTCAATTTATTTGGTCATACAGGACCCCAGATACAGAAAGTCTGCTCTGAAGCGTAAAATAAAAAACGCGATAGAACTAGGGCATTATTTAATGAGAAAACTTTTAAGTGATTTTTTGTATAAAATATATTATGGACATTATTGTCTTAAGACAGAAATTATCGCTTTCATTTAGAGATACATATATAAATACATCCAGATAATTTAGCTAACATCCATATTTGTTACTTAATGCCAATGTTACAGTGAAAAAATGATTTGCTTAATAAAATGTGACATACTATATATATGCAAAAATAACTGAGCACTTATTTGCGTGTATCATCGATTTTAGCAAAAATACCAGATAATCCTATATTTCTCTTTCATTGATAAGAAGACCAGAGTGAATAGATGTCACTTTCTGATAGCATCTGTCTTGGCTCAATTCACTCGTCAGAAACAAACATTCGACCCAGATCTAAACTTGATGAAATTAGACGCTGATCTCGGATCAAGTGCCATGTCAAGCTTCAGTACTTCAGTTTTTATTCTCTCAAGCAACTCCTGTCTGTTTTACTATCTCCATTTTTTGCCACTTCTGAGTTTTATATTCTCTCTTATTTCGTGTATCTCTAGCCTCTGTGGGGATCAAACTTTTTGAAGTCGGGGCGTGCTTGAAATCCTAACAATAATTATTGTTTTTTTCTCTCTTAATCTATCACCCATACGCCCTCTCTCTTTTCCCTCTCTCTTCGATCATTCCTGACTCAATCCCTCTCAAATTTGCACTCTCTCAATCATGATCTCTCTCTCTCTCTCTCACGCTCTCTCTCTCCCTCCTTTTCTAGTACACAATATCCCAGTCACTCTTTATCTCTCATTCTCCCTATAAAATTTTCTACCTCCTCTATTTTATTTATCACTCTCTTTATTCTTAATTCTCTTTCTCTCTGTTTGTTTCTGTTGAATTCATTCACTCACTCACTCACTCACTCACTTAATCTCTCTCTTTGTCACATCTCTCTTCATTACTCACTCGCTATATAATACTCTATGCAACCCTTCTCCTCTGTATCTCTTACTCTCTCCCTATTTCCTCTCCCACTCTCTATCTCACTTGACAGCGGCCATCGTCTTTCCAGGACAAAGGCTACCGCCCGGTTCACACTCCTTACATGTCTTATGAACAGGAGCAGAGTTTTATTCCTCGCTTCCTTCTCCTAAATTCTTCCCTTTCTCTTTTACTCCCATTAGCTCCGTACGTCTTAGTATCATTAACGACTTGTTTGGGATGAAATGGCTAAAAAATTACTCTTATATATATATATATATATATATATATATATATATATATATATAAGCTTTTCACGGCTGGAAGCCACTAGCACGCAAGGGGTTCCAGAAGAGGATGGGCAGATAGGAGTGGTAAAGGAGAGGATGTGGAGAAAGATAGTGGATCGATCAAGGCAAGGGGGTTACAGAATATTTGGAGCGAGAGCAGATAGGAATGAAAGGTGAAAGGATGTGGAGAAGGGAAGTGGATAGATCAAGGCAACTGGAGATGTCGATTGACGTTACACTTAAATAGTTGGAGATTGTATTTGTCAGGGAAACAGGAATAAGGAAGGGAGTTCCACAGGCGAGATGTGCGAGACATGAAGCTATTGGAGTAGAAGAGACGTCTACATCTAACAGTTTCAACAATGAAGGGGTGGGAACGGGATGCCAGCCTCGTAGGCTTGTAGGCGCACTATATACAAATTACAGAAAAAATATGTTAGAATGAAGTCAAATATTACAGAAAAGAGATAACGCAATAAAAGATATAAAATGAAACATACCTTCAGTTTATTCATTCATTTGTTTAGAATACAATAAGTTATCCCGATTGACATGTTTAAGATAAAGTAACTAATTTATCGAGGGCGCATGGATAGCGTCTCGGTTTGAGGAATCGAAGAACCGAGTTCGAATTCGAGTCGATTCTTACGTTCTAATAACCTTGGGAAAGGCATGAATCCTCTTCTTCTCCCACCAGCTATGGGTAAATAGCAGAACAAACTGGGTTCTATAGCCTTGGATAGCAACTGGTCTACTGCAGAAGGAAAGGGCAACCTACTGCAGGAAAAACAATCTGCCTAGTCAATCATGTATCGAAAACTACATGATCGCCTAAGCGTGTATCACGCATGGCACATAACTGAATCGGAGAGCCGAGTTCGAATTCCAGTCGAATACATTATATTCACTTAGGTGCTAATATCCTTGCGAAAGGTATGAACCCTCGTCTTCTCCCCCCAGCTATGGGTAAATAGCAGGACAAAACGGGTTCTATAGCCTTGGATAACAACTGATCTACTGCAGAAAGAAATGGCAACCTACTGCGGAAAAAAATCTGCCTCGTCAGTCATGCATCGAAAGATACATGATCGCCTAAGCGTGTATCACGCATGGCACATAACTGAATCGGAGAGTCGAGTTCGAATTCTAGTCGAATATATGATATTCACTTATGTGCTAATAACCTTGGGAAAGGTATGAATCATTTTTCTCCCCCCTCCCAGCTATGGGTAAATAGCAGGACAAAACGGGTTCTATAGCCTTGGATAACAACTGATCTACTGCAGAAAGAAATGGCAGCCTACCGCGGAAAAAAATCTGCCTCTTCAGTCATGTATCGAAAGATACACGATCGCCTATGCGTGTATCATGCATGGCAAAAAAACGGACGGACTGAACTAATTTATCACATTTGCTCATAAACAAATAAGTGATTAATTATGAATTATAAATTACTATGAAAGTATAAATAAGATGACTTTTAAATAAATAATTCTCGTCATCATTTTATGTTACATGAGACATCTTTCTCGAACAAGTCATAGCGAACCGACCAGCAACTCCTATCAGTTCAAGACAGCAAAACAAAAGCTTCCTGTCATTGAAGCTTTCCTCGAGGGCTATCCGTAACGAGACGGGTACCGCAATATAATAAAGTAAATATATTTATTTCTCATATCTGGACACGTATTTATCTGGAATGACATGATGGACCTAGACATCTAGGGCGTACCTGTGCCCCTAGGCACACCATTTGAGAGCCACTGGTATAGAGAAACTTATGTAACCTGTGTCAATTTGTGAAATATTTCCCCAAATATTTCACGGCCTTTTTGATTTGATGGTGAGTCGCGTGAGGTTGGGGGGCGGCGTAAATTTACTTTCGACCCCAACATCTTCTTCGTATATTTTCTGTTGTCAATACCACTTTCCTGTGGATCTTATCGTCTGCTCCCATCAAATAGAGACTGAGTGATTGTCATAGTCATTTTTTTTTCTTCTACATGTGTGATCAGTGACTATAAGAACAATTAATGGATTATATTTTTAATCCGATTTTCATTTTGATTTAAGTCTTATTTTAGGGGCTACTCGTATTTGAAATAGACGATCCGATTTATTTTAAACATTGTGTATTATATATGATTTCTCGACTGAGCAGGCTGAAAGAGGTTATACCCAATGGTCAAAGTTTAAGTTTGTGTGTGAGCGCCAGTGGGTGTGTGTGTGTAAATGACATCCCCTGTAATTTTTGTGTTACGTTTTGCTTCATTAAACGCTACAAACTGAGTCATATGCGATGTCATCGGGTGACTGTACCGGCCAACTATGAAATGTCATTAAATACTATCAGTTTATGTCCCATTTGTAGAAAAGTGTGCAAGTCATGTGTTGAACCGAAGAGACACGCAAACATTCACAAAAATAAACCCAATGACAATAAAATGTGCGTGTCTCGTGTCTGTCAACTTTGTGCTAATTCTCTTTTGTAGCCCAGTTTAAAAAAGGAGACAAGGGTTTGATGCAGGTGGGATGTGAAACCTCAGGTGAGCACTATGGCGGCATCGCGAAATCTCCCGACGCACTAAATCACGGGTCTGCAAAGCTACCGTCCACTCAGTGTAGCTATACGGTACGTAGACGTGACATCTCAGCAAGACCATCGCCTCCCGCGTTCATGGCTTCGCGTCCCGCGCCGTCAAGATCATCGAGCTCCGATCTTGCGCCCAATGAGGATCATCCCCCACCAGAGCATTGCTCAGCGCCCTTTTCGCTGGTTCGGTCCCATCCTCTGATGACCTGATGGCCAGGGCTGGTAGCACATGTTAGGGTCCCAGCTATGAGCAAATAGTGAACCCCCAAACAAAAATAAAATATTATAAAAATATAAAAATATATTTTTATATATAAAAAATTACCAACAATACGTATTTATAATAAAATTACCAACAATACCTACCTATATGGTAAATGTGAATGTCAGTGTGTCACACTTTTTCAATTAAAGGGACACAACTTTCTAACTTTCAGTAGCTCATGCTACAAAAATTTGGGATCCCCAAATTTTCATTACTGCGATTGTTTTCGGCGATTTTTGCGTGATTTTTTGCGACGAATTGTTTTTGTACGGTAACAAATTTTGTAACTTGAATATAAATTTGGGAATAATCGAAATTAATTGCGAAATCCAGCGAAATTCACCCATGAAATAGAAATAATTGTTTGTACGGAAAGTAAGGACCTACGCACATCAAATTGTCTTTAGATTAAGTGGCGGCAGAAGTATTATCGTTGAACTTTTAAAAGTTAAGCTTAAATATTAATGCAAGACTTAGATGCAGCGATCAATTTTGAGTTCTTCTGTAGTTCCTTGTTGCCTATCTCATATATGTAAATACTTACGGACTCAAACTCCTGAACAAGCCGAAAACCTAATCAAGGGCCCTCCGCATGAGCTAGCTTAAATGCCGCTCGATTATCTAGTTTATAATAAAATTACCAACAATACCTATTTATAATAAACTTACCAACAGTAACTATTTATAGTAAAATTACCAGCAATATCTAGTATAAGCCATAAAATTGTGTTGAAAATATTTAGATGTCGTCGTTAAATAAGCCGTAGAGGTTGACATGCAAACAAAGACAATCAACAAACCTGATGAGCTACCAAAGTCATCTACCAGTTCAAATCACAATCTGCAAACTGGCGACGACCTTGCGGCTGAACAAGCAGCCGCTGTAAGGACGTCGTCTGCCATGATGCCCCACAGATCAAGCTGACGCTAAAGGATGTCCCGACGCTCTGTCAAGACCGTGACAACTGGAGGTACAAGATAGCTCTCGTGGGATCAACGCTAAATTTAGCAGAAACAGCAGCAGTTTCAAAAGCCTTATCCGTTCTAAGCTGAATCTTACAATGATCTGTTTACAATGGTCATACTCGACATCGATTTGGCAGTCAACATCTACGGATGACAGAATCTATCGTTGAAAATATTGCAAGGATATTCTTGTCTATCGACGAAACACACAGTGGCTAACTTTTTTCCCATATTGTCATTCACTTACCAACTATTATTTTGTTACTGATGTAATGGAATAACCCGGCACCCCCATGAATGATTACACTATAGGTAGTAAGTACCTATAAAGTCGACTGTCTACGATAGACGGGGTAGAAGTGAGAAGAGTTAGAGAGACGAAGCAAGCACGTCCGACCTTCCAATTAGTGACACTCACTACTAGACTGACCTGTGTGTATAACTGTACCGTATTTCATATTTTACGTGTTGTGTACAATAAACCTTTCTTCTAGTATCCACCTGGTGTTAAGTATTTATTCCCTTAGCACGGAATATAACAGTTACTTAGATACGTCGGGATATCTAAAGAATTAATGGCATTATTTTTAATCCGAAGCTCTTAATGTTCAAACGTTACGAAAGTGGGTACTCGTTTGAAATAATAAAAAATGTCCGACTAAAAAATAAATCAATTAATTCTTAAAAAATTACATTTGTTTAGGACTCGGGTACAAAATGTAGCAGATATCGGGAAAAATATCTCAGTGGGAAAGTATGTTTTGTTTAAAGGCTAAAATTGAAATGCGGCGTAGTGACACACTGTAGCCCAGGGTTAAAGCATTTCAGATCAAGCAGTAGTCTATTCTATAAGGAACGGAGAGCAAATTCGTTCCCTCTCGGAGAGCACCTTTTTTTTATTAGGATGTCTCGAATGCACGGGTCGGTATACGTCACTCTTTAAAATAAATATAGAATGGGGCGTCTATTTCAAATACGAGTATCCACTGTAACAATGTTGGAAGTAATATATAGAGATCGTAGGCTTTATTTTCCATATTTCCGCCAGATCAAACATATACAGCTAAAATCTACCATGTTACGTCCACACTCATTTCCTCCAAATACCATCGAAAAGAATCAAGTTCCACTCCGACAGCTTCACAAGAATCGCTAATCTACAGAGGAGACTCCCAGGGAGATAATTCCTTGAACACTACACTCCTTAGCAGTTTAAATACAGGGTCAATATTTGTCTATATTCCATATGCTACTACTTTATCTTACCTCCCTACAACGCATTCAGTAATTGGGGCTTGTATTCGGTGAACATTAGTAAAAGAAAATGTTATACATATTTGGTATTAATTACTCACCTGAAATTTAGATTGATTCTTCTTCATCTCTGTACCATGTCCCGTCAGTATATGGTCAGTCATGGCTCTCCACAGTTTCTTGTCCTTTTTTGCTCTAAGTAAGGCTTGTCGTTTTATTTTCTCTCCTCAACTTTTTTTTTGCCAACCATTTAAAAAATCTCGTTAGGTAGGTTATATACTGTTTTCCTATGTCAGTGTTGCTTTCAGATATGTCCAGTGAGTGTCAAATTCCCCAAACCCTGCCTTCTTATTTTGTTCCTTAGAAATTTAAACGTTCTAATTCTAAATATATGTGTTCTATTTGATTTGATTTTGATAAAACTAGGTCGTACAAGGTAGTCTCAGTATCCTTCTGTAGAAACACGTTTTTCTGGCCTAAAGTCTCTTCATCTTTTCAGTATTCACTGCCATATAGAACGACCGATTTTACACAACATTTCAGTAAACTTTTTTCTTAATTTCTAGCGAAAATTCTCCGGTTTCTTAATACTCTGCTTAGCTTTTGGAAGGCATCTTTCGCTATCCCAATACACCTTCAGATTTCGGTGTCACATTTTCTGTCCTTTGTTAAATCGTTTCCCAGATATGTAAATTTTTGTACTTGCTTAATCTTGGTGTCTCCAATTTGTAATTAGCATGTTGGGCTCTTCCCTTTTACTGACAACTATGTCATATATATATATATATATATATATATATATATATATATATATATATATATACTCGTGGCCCGATGATTCCATCAAGCATGAAACAGACTGTCGCCTCTGAGTGTTGACTTCAATGTTCACTTTTATATTTACACACGCCCTATCTCTGATATTGAGCACTTTATCCCATAAATATAGCAGACTTTAAGACTATATTTCTTCATATATATATGCACTCTCCAAAATTATTCTTACTGTTAACAATATCACAATTGTAAAAAAGACTTCTTTCGGTTTACACTTTCGATGTCTAATTATTACCTGGATTTAAAAAACTTAACTAATTTACTACCTGATGATGATCGGACGATACGATTGAAAGCCCTGGTCAGTAGAAAAATAAGACCACTCAACACCAGAATTTATAAACAAGGATCGTACCATTCAGTAACGGATATGATGTTGATTATATTTTATTATTAAATGTTGTTTGCGAGAGTGACTCTTGCCATAATCAGCTTCATTAATTGTTATTCGTATGAATGATTTATGTTATATATATATATATATATATATATATATATATACACGTATTTAAAAAAATTGTAATTTGCTTTCTTGATTTTTATTCATTTCGATATGTTTGACAATCTATGCTCAATCTTTATTTTATTTTATTATTTTTTTTTTTTTACAGATGAACACTTCTTTCTTGACAAGCCCGGCCTTCTACCTGGACTCCCAGCAGCTTGGTCGGTTTGGCGACCGATTACCTCCCCTTTAATGACAGCAGCAGCAGCGGCGGCAGCAGCGTCCAGCTCTTCTGGAGAACGTTCCATCTATTCTATCTATGGCGGTTTCTATGGACTCGCCCATACGGCTGCTGTACAATCATCCGTAGCTTTGGCTAATGTCAGCCAAGGACGTATGGTCACGTCAACAGTAGCTAAAGACATGTTGTCTGCTTCGCCAGCCACGTCACAGACCCAGTCAGGGACTCCAATGACGACAGGGATGTACCACCCGAGTTTTTATCGGTACCACCCCTATATGATACCGGATCGGAAAGCGTTGTCTTAACAAACCTTTCGTTACCATGATGATCTTATAACTAATCCGTAAAATATGAAGTACAATTTAGAGCTTAATTAGTCTTAAGTTGTCCGTTTTTTTTTAGATGAAGCATTTTTATTATCAACTTTTTTAATAGTCTATACTTTATCTTATTTTTGTTGCTTTTCTCCTTGTATTACGACACTCAGGTTGTTGTACATTCTACGACCGTTAATCAAGCGGAATAAATCGGAAATTAAAAGAATTACTATAGCTACTTGATAAAATTATAATGACGTTTATCAGTTAGCTTTCGTAGCCTAACTGTTATAACTCTCAATTTTTTCAACGTTAGTTGGCCCTAGTTCGTATTTCGTCAGAAAATAATTGATTATTTTCGATCTATGCGGCTTGTTTGATGGTCGTTATCATGATGATCTTATAACTAATACGAAAATACCTAACTCCAATCTAGAGGTTAATTAGCTATGAGTTTTTTGTATATTCTTAGATGAAGCATTTTTATTATCAAGCATTTTTACTAGTCTTTTCTTCATCTTATTTTTGTTGCCTAGTATCACAAAACTCAGGTCGTTTTACATTCTACGACCCTTAAACAAGCAGAATAAATAAAAAAGATATTTTAGCTAGAAATGGAAATGATGGGTGTCGATTAGTTTTCGTAGCCTAATCGGTATAACTCTTAAGTCTCTCAAGGTGACTGGTCGGAGTTGGCATTTTGTCAGAATCTAGTTGATTATTTTCGTTCTATGCAGCTTGTCTGACGGTCGAATATGAAACGACGTGAGTGTTTCTGTAATATACATATATATATATATGTATATATATATATATATATATATACATATTAAATGCAACAAAAATAAGTCAGACAAATTGAAAGAAAATGATTCGCCATATTTAAACAATCACAATTTAAATATTCCGCGAAAAGTCAATTTAAATACATTATATGAAATCGAAGACCTACATTGACCAATAATGTGGATAAATTGGTCAAATAATTGGATTAAGGGCTCCATTTCTGCACACGGGAAAAACAGTAGGCGTAATTACACGTCATTATATTAATACAAATTTAATTATATAAATGTATATATTCATGCAAACACTGTATAATATATCATATATACGTGATATTACAGTACTACGAAAAATATAATGGTTCTCTCACCATAAAACCAATGTATTTTTGCAAACACCAAACCAAAATTTAATGTATAATTTTAACTGGTTTACCACCAGAAGCCTTCGCAGATTCCAACCAAGTTTAGAAGAGATTTCGAAATATTTATGATCTGTTTTTTTAATTCCACGTTAACTGCCTGCTTTCGGGGCTGTCGGGAATTTGCGATGTCCTTTGGGGAAGTCGAAAAAGATGGCAATTGAAGTATGACAAAGATACGAGGAAGTATAGAGCACAGCTGGAACTACTGTGGAAACCAAACCTTTGGAAAAACAAAAAACAAAACAAAATCAAGCTTTAAAAGGCCGGTCCAACTCGGAAAGAACGATGGTTGCCATTTTCTTTTCATCAATAAGTTAAACACCTGTAGCATGCGAATCACATCAGTTAATATAAAATTTGCGCTCACAGTCCGTTAAAGAGGACAAGTGAACCAGTTGGTTGACCAGAGAGATGTCCTCTTAACCCCAGTTACACATCCACCCATTCATTAGATGCCAGTGGCTGCACACGACATGCTAACATGTGAACGACCCAGCTGATCCTAGAGTGTGCATACGTGGGGTAAACCGGATGGTAGCTAATTATATAAGCGCCCACTCTATCGAGATGTATAATCCATTTTCAGAGAATTCTTCAAAACCACACAGCACTCGCTTACGATAATTGCCTGATTCAAGAAACAGAAATATCATGTGTGATAAATTTAGCCACGTGTTCGTCTTAGTCGGCACGGGATAAATTTGCATAACAACTCCACTCCAACTGTTGGATGATGTTTCTTGAGTCTTGTTGACGCATGTGTCGCCATATTGCAAATCGAGGCTGGGGCTGCAATCAATTAACGTAAAGTAGTGTTGCCCACCATAATGCGTAATATCCATTCCTAAGCAGGTTCAGATTCCAGTCACACTTAGGTTGCCACATGGCCAACGACTTGAGGCTGTGTCAATTGACTGGCATTCTTTACAGTTTCTGACCACTGCCTTGACGGCCACCTTGGATGTTGTAGGGTAAACTCGTCTCACAAAATACAGCATTTGCCTGATGCCAGGATGTCCACTCTGGCAATGTATGAAACTTATTTGATCAGGAGAGGTTTCATTCACCATGGAAGCACATATCAGGTATGTTGGTTTGATTTCCTTCTTGATCACATTATACCATCGTTGTGGTACTCTGGTGAGCTTATCCGCTTGATTCTCACTCGATGTTACTAAACTTATCGTGGTCAATAGGTTATACTCTTAAATCAGTTTTTCAAGAGTACTCAAATACCTCCGGATCAGCATCTCACTTGCCGCCTTAGTTCGTATTCTGGCTTTGCCAGTGAGCATGTTTGATACTCACCAGTGCCACTCTCTTAATTTTGTTCATGTAAATACCCAAGGCAGGTAGTGCTTCATTCATAACTCATTTAGGGAAGAGACCAGCGCTGACGTCTTGTCCCCTTTCTCTTTTCCCCGGACACAATGAAGGAATGTGGCCTACTTCTTGAGACCAGAAGCAACGTGAACTGCATGGCTGACGGGCATCTTCTGGTTGAATCCGAGAGGGCAAAGTGCAATATTATCCATGTTTTTAGATTCGACTAAGAATAGCAAACCTGTCCTCTTTCGAGTTAAAATAATCAAGTTGCAAAAAAGAAGAAAAAAACGGTTTTATTATGAGAGGGCCTTTAGCCCCATATAAATTCGACGTCATATATATATATATATATATGTATATATATATATATATAGTAAAGATAATAAATCATTTGGTATATAATCCATATGGATTGTAGTAATATATATTGAAACTGATCCACGGAAAGAGCTCAGTGTATATATTATAAAAGAGCATATAAATATTATTCAAATTTCGAAATCACTCATGGGTTGGGGGATAGATCTATTACAACGGAAGGAAAAAACTTCGTCAGTCTTATTCAACCCCGGTGTATAGAATAAGACTAACGAAGTTTTGTCGGTTGAAATAGATCTATCCCCCATATGAGGTAATTTGTTTTTTATAATACTAAAAACACACACACACACACACACACACACACACACACACACACACACACACACACACACACACACACACACACACACATATATATATATATATATATATATATATATATATATAATTACTTCCAAAAAAGATTCTATATTTACTTAGCAAATGATTCCAATTACCACAGGCACAAGCACACTTACACACACAACATATATATATATATATATATATATATATATATATATATATATATATATATATATATATATATATATATATACTAAAGTCAGTAACTCCGTTGTTATATAATCCAAGGGTATCCTAATAATATAAAATATTAAAACGGATCCACAAAATGAGCTCAATGTATTTATTATAACAGAGCCATTAAATAGTATTAAACAACAAAATCCATAATTACCTCATATATGGGGGGATCTAATTCAACCGAGGAAAAAAAACTTTGTTTGTCTTATTCAACCAAGGTGTAGAGAATCTATAAACCAGGGTTGAATAAGACTGACAATTCCCTATATGTGGTAGTTTTGGATTTTGTGGTGGACTACGATATATATATATATATATATATATATATATATATATATATATATATATATATATATATATATATATATATATATATATATATATAACACTCATGTGTATAGATAGATTCCGACACGTCTACATTTAGTTGTTGAAAAACAGCCGAAAAATTAAAAACAATTTCATTAGAGAATAAAATAACATTGGAAAATGTGTTTGTGAGTCACTATACAGAATACGACATGTGTATCTCTTACCAGTTGTGGTAGCACCTGTTTGGGTCCTAGATATGGGTAAATAGTGAACGCCCAAACAAAATTAGAACACTGATGAAATTGTAAAATTACATTTTATAATGCAATGACCAACAATATTTATTTATAGCAAAATACATTTCATCTGCAGTTGAAGGCGTGTAATTGCGTTGAAAATATTTAGATTTTGGCCTTAAATAACCCCTAGAAGTTGATATGCCGCTAAAAAATCAACCAACCAACATGAAATAATTCTTTCATGGTATTAATCCATATAATGTAGTACAATTTCTGAAAGAAATTAAACTGCATTCTAAAATATAACATTAGCATAAAACACGCATATCACCTCTTCTAGTAATTATGGCAAAACAAACATGTATATGCGTAAAATCTGAGTATCATCTGCCATGTATTCAACTGTGAAAGCAGAATAACATATATTCTATTACTTCAATTCTCCTAAGGAAATTTAATTTCGGCATTAAATGACTTATAAGAATTTGATATGCCGTTAAACAAACAAGCACGTGTATCTGTAAACTTCTACGCTATAAAAGATATATATCTTGAACTGATGACACTAGTTGGCAAATTCTTTGTTTAAAAGATGGTGAAGGGTCCCAAGATTTATACGACAACTGCAGATGAGAAAAACAGACCCAGTGAAAGGTAAAAGTAAGACAAAAATAATTCATAATATATAATTAAAAATCACATGTGAAAACTTAACAATCAATACTTAATTTTTGACTGCCTGAGTAAACTAGTGTTAATATAACAGTGTTGATATAATTCTGATGGACATTAAATGGGGGATCATATTTCTATTGTTTTAACCAGTGGCCGTTTGGTTAGAACGCTAGCTTTCGGAACCTCAGGCCCTGGTTCGAATCTCATCATGGTCGATTAAGGCAGTGGAGAACTTGGAGAGGGGAATTAACTGATAACTGACATCCATTAAACATGGCACGTGGAACTAGAACAGTCTACCCCAGTGAGCGAAATAAAGGGTTCAGTTCGACATTCCAACCACCTGAAGAAGGCCGGAGCGTACAACGGCCGAAACGTTGTAATAGATATGTTAACAAAGATGAGGACAATAGTCCGAATAATGTAAATAGTGTACATAATACTTCATCTCAGAAATATAGACAAACACAAATGTGTCTGTGCAGGTGTCTACAACAGGGATTGGTCGGCCTCCCTAGTAGACAGGCATAAGTATAGTAGACGAGAGATCAGCTGGAAAACTACTGAGAGAATCATATGTGAAAATATTCGAATAATAGAAAGACATCCAGTCTGTTGTGTGCCACGCATGATACACGATTAGGCGATCATGTATCTTTCGATACATGACTGACCATGTAGATTTTTTCCCCGCAGTTGGTTGCCATTTCTTTCTGCAGTAGAATAGTTGTCATCCGGGCTATAGAACATGGTCCGTCCTGCTATTTTACCCATAGCTGGAGAAGAGGATTCCCAAGTGTATTAACACGTAAGTGAATGTAATAGATTCGTTTGGAATTCGAACTCGGCTCTCCGATTCCTCTATCCGAGCACTATCCATTACTCCACCGTGCCTAACATGAGTACATTTAAGTCAGTATAATTAAGATTCTGCTGGATATAAAGTGGGGGAGGATCGTTTTTCTTTTTTTTTTAAACTCCTTCCCACCGAATTACCTTATATTATAAAATCATTGGAAAATATTTTAAAAGTCACACATTTGAAAATCTTCCAATAGCAAAAATATGGCGTTATTTTTTTATAACATAATTAAAAATCTACTGTAGATAATGTCGGGGATCCTTTTTCTATTGTTATGAATTAATAAACTGATCCATAAAAAAATACTACATATTAAATTAATGACAGGAAAAATAAATTTAAAGACCTACATGCGAAAACCTCTAATATTTTGAAAGACTTATATATGCGTTATATCCGCATAAGCTGTGCTGCTTACTCTGTAATACTCTATCTCGAGTGGCTCTCGGTCCTTGTACAGGTTGAAGTCAGAAATTAAAGAACGATTCTGACTTTAATCCAAAGAATTTCTTAAAGAATATTGTTTTATACTTTGAAAGTGTTATAAACATATAACAGAAAATCTGGTCAGCTCGAGTTGGTTGTATATGGCGCTGTAAGCACCAGGAGTTGCGTCCCTTTCCTCAATGGGCTGTTGGGAGAAGACCTTCTATTTAGGTGGCGCAGACTATTTGCATATGAACGATACTGGGCAGGTATTAGCCAATATTCAGCGTGGGTCTGGGTCTGGATGAGCTATATAACACCAGTGTTTTTCTCAGTTGAGAGAATCACTCTCGACGTGTGGACGTGCGAAGACCAGATAAGACGAACACCAGAAACAATTTTTTGGGTAGAACGAAACAGTTGATTCCCTTAAAACAAAAGGGCTGAGCAGTACATCGTAGGGAAAAGAATTTACCATAATAAGGCTTTGTTGTAACGGATTGCCAGGCAAAAAAGAAGAAAAATGATCGGTCAGAGAAGATAGAATATAGCTGTTTAGATAATATTTTTTCTCATTCACCTTTCAAACGAGCCAATTGCTCAACGTAACATTGGTTTAGTAAATGTTTCTCCAGGTTCCAGTAGTCTATAATTAAAAAAATAGATATTTAAATACTGCCAACAAAGATCACTCCCAATAGAATGTGTTTAAACTATGATCTTGAAAGCAGCTCTGAATTTAAACGTTTTTTTTTTCTTGGATTTTTTATTTCAGTAAGGCATCAATATTTCATAACCAGAGATTGTTTTCTTGGAGAATGTTTTTCTGTGTTTAGCAAGAAGACGAAAACAAATCATAAACAATTTTCTTTTCCTGAAAACAATATATTATCCATTTTTTTAGAATTTCTTATTTTCCTAAGGGTTGAAGAATGACGCTACAAGTAATACGGTATTGAATAAAGTTCAAATACACTTCTCTGATTTCTCTAAGATTGTAGTTAACCACTTAACTCATCCATCTTTATCATATTCAAAAACGACATCCATATCGATCACGAAATTAAAGGGAAATATTGAAATACTCACATATGTTTGTTTCTGTAATTTCATGAAACGGTTTCTTTGTTGTCTAAGAGGTGAAATGCAGAGAAAGCACTAACGACATTTCTAAGATTTCCCTAACACCGCACAAAAAGATACCGTTTCTGCATAAACTTAGCCTTGTATCACATTATGAAATGGACAAAATCCGACAATTATTTTAAGACATTTTTTATGTTTATACATTCTTTTTTATACATACAAATATTTAAGTAAATGCTCTGTTTATAATAAACAGTATTAACAACATTTACCAGCCTGAATGTCCGAGAAATTGTCATTGTCTCTGTGGCTCAATCGGTAAAAGCACGTCAGTCTATATGACGGTTCCGTATAGGATACAGGTTCGATTCCTGTCGGAGAACACATATTTTCTAAGAAAATTTCTCGGAGATTCAGGCCGGTAAACGTTGTTTAATATTGTTTATTATAAACAGAGCATTTACTTAAATAATTGTATCTATAAAAAAAAGAATGTATAAACATAAAAATGTCTTAAAATAATTAACCTTGTATATAACGGCATTCTCAGATAAATCATTCAAATTGGCTTCTAGCGAATAACCATGTAGATCTTAGAAAGGAAAGTTATTCTTCGAGCCTTGTTGATTGGCGCTACAAAATCACAGATGAAAAACCTAACTAAGAAACAGAAATTGCATCACTTGAGGAATTTCAACAGGAGAAATAGCGAAAATGGATAGCGCATGAAAATCGAATAGAAAATAATAACAATCAAAATGTTTGATATTCCACACCACAACGAACAAAAGGTTAGAAAGGAAACCACTGTCAGTGATTGAAAGTAATAGTTAGTGGAATCGAGAAATATATTTTTCTGAAGCATTGTTTTAATAAAATGATTTCGTAAATTTCATGTAATAGTAGCACTGGTTGCTCTGTAAACAAATCCCGGATATTTCCTTGAAATAAACGGCTATTATCATCAACAACGATATTAAAACTTGAAATCCAAAAAAAAATATTCGTATAAAATGGGAGTGTCTTTCCGAAAGAAATGCCTCCTATTTTTATATTGGCCAACAACATCTTAAGCGGATGTTAGCGGTATCATTGTAGAAGTTGAGCCTTCCTATCAATAACCCATATTGTTTTGTTTTTTTGTTCCTGTAAATAGCAGTATGGTAAAAATGATGTCCGATGTGTAGTTGTGACTATAGAAGAGGTGTATCGTTGTTTTCGTGTATGCAGAGAGGAAAGCACTTAATGACATTCACTGACGCTCGCGGAAGAGTTTGCGAAGAGCAGTTAGTGGATATGAGCACAGTTAGGTTGAGTAGGCAATATGTTTCGGCAGTGATAAAGATATGTGGGATAAGCCACATCTTGGGTGGCAATGCACAGCTGTTAACACGTGTAAGGTTAGCGCCGTTAAAAATGTATGTCCGATTTGTCCGACAACTTGCTCCCTGTTTCCGTTGTAATTTAATGGAAACATTATATTCGGAGCGTCCTTCTTCGCCTCTTCTCGATTGACAAAACGTGTCGCTAAAAAAAATAGAAGAGCTACCTAATTAAATCCTTTCAACTCCACTCTGCTGAACTCCACAACTTTAAAGATTTTCTTTTTTTATATATTTAAGAGAATAAAAATCATCTACCTACAGATGGAGACGGAAACATAAAAGCAAATCATCTTTAAATTCGGAAATTGCAGTGACCAAATCCGCCAATACTTTAATAAAATTACCATTAATTTCTTTTTGATAATAAAGAAAACACCAGAGTATTATAACATGTAACCCCTTGTGTCTTAGTGGCTTTACTGCCTTGATTGGTATGAACTCAATTTAAAAGGAAAAGATCCATGAAATTGTTGTATATAATATGCGTGCGAGAAAAGGAAAATCGACTAAATATGCTAATGTCAGCTACACATATTCACAAACATATATTCTATCTCTTCTGTTTTGTTTCATATTCGCTTCGCACACATATTAATTACTCCCTCTGTTCCGAAATAGTTGTTCCATAACCGGAAATCTCATGTGGAATATACTAATTCTTAGTCGAATTGTTTGCCGTTTACATTAACAGGTTAGCATTGATGTTCCTCAAGTTTTTATATTAGCTTATTCAGGTAGAATAATTTGAAGCGCAAATTATATCACTTTTTCACCACATTAAAATTGTATTTTTTTTTCAGACCACCCACTGGCAAGAGATTATGATGAGAGAAATGCTAAACGAAATTGCAAGAAGCACGAATTGACAAATAATGAACGTAGTGCTGTGTTGCAATCACTGCTGGAAAGATCCACAGATCGTGTCCTGAAGCGTGGTGCAATAAAACAGGTTGCAGATGAATTAAACGTAACTGAAGAACGTCTGGGTTTGCAAATTGAATTAGTTTGCCAGCCTCCAAATAGTCCTGATCTCAATGTCCTTTATCTGGGTTATTTTAATACAATTCAATCAATTCAGCACCAGCAAGCTCCAAATAATGTTGACCAGCTCATTGAAGCAGTGGAAGAAAGCTTCAGTAAACTTCAGAAGTCGAAGCTTAACAATACTTTTCTAAGTTTGCAGTTAGCAATGGAACAAGTTATTTTAGTTGACGGCGATAACAACTATAGACTCCGGCACATGTCTAAAGAGAAGCTTTAAAGAGAAGGAAAACTTGAAGTATCCATTTCTATTTCTGACGAGTTGCAACAAAAACTGCTTTTGTTAAAGTAAACCTTCCCCAGTTATTTTTTTTAATTTAACTGTTTATGTATATCAGTTTCGATATATTTCACACTTATTTATATGACAATTCACTAATATAACTCATTTACTGTTGAGTATGGGAATAAATGATATTTTTTGTTCTTTTTTGTGTTTTTTTATATCTACTGGAACAATTATTTTGGAAGAACATGAAAATTTTTTTTGGAACAACTATTTCAGAAAGAATAAATGAAAATTCCAATTTGCTGATATATATATATATATATATATATATATATATATATATATATATATATATATATATATATACATCTGCTAAGAAGAATTTGGTAATCCGTATAGGTAGTCCCAAAAAGGATGAAATCCTGAGAGCTCAATGTAAATCCAGAGCTAATAATTTAAAGGAAAAACAGACCACTTTAAGGCTCCATGTAATAATTTATTTCGCCAAGCCCTTTATTAAAAGGACATTGGCTCATCAGACTTCACTTCCATACGGTGAAATGAAAAATGAAAATTGAAATGAACCTATACACTTTTGACGGGTAGTATTTAGTTTATGTAATTTAACAGAGAGGGTAATGAGGTGTAGTGTGAGAGACATGATCGAATTTAGAGAGGGTTTACTTTAATATTTCTATCTATCATACTTAGTATTAAGATAGGGGGGGGGCAGACATTAACAGAAGTGACATATTGAGAGGGAAGGGGAAGTAGAGAGAAATAAAGAAGGGAGGGGGAAGTAGAGAGAAAGAAGCTGCCATTAAGTTTTGCTAAGCGACAGTAGGAGAGATAACTTTAGCAATTTATGTAAAAAATATTTTAATGTTTGATAGTAATTTAATTATATATTTTTTTTTCTCAGAGTTAACCTGTAGAATATGTATAAAGGTAAAAGATAATAGGAAAAGGGTATTATTAGCCGACGCATATATATATATATATATATATTGCCATCCAATGACACACTGTTTCGCTGTATTACAGCTCATCAGTGTGATAGACATCCGGTTGCCTCTAGCAAGGATCGAAATCCGGCTGAATTAGCGTCAGTCAGAGATCTACACCTAAGCTGTTGGCGCACAGCATGTATGAAGGTGAATGTAAGCGTATTTATTTTTAGATAAACACGCCAGATATTGAGAGAACTGGATTTGTTTTCTCGAAGACCATTGCATTAGTAGCAACCTCACACTTTCTCCCCCGAGATTTCATATATATATATATATATATATATATATATATATATATATATATATATATATATATATATATATATATAGTTAAATTCCCAGATCAATTCGGTGGACAAGACAGATTGGTAAAATCTTAGATTTTGCCGACGCGTTTCGTCTTCCGACTTTTTCAAGGCAAAAATGAAATCGAAATATCTCTGTTGTTATAGTTACATTAAAAATCCAAATTTAAAAACATAGACGCTTCTGTCCAAGCCTTTTTTCTGGTTAATATAATCTCTTACTATAAAGGTAATTTACATTAACCAGAAAAAAGTCTACCATATATATATATATATATATATATATATATATATATATATATATATAATCTTTATATTTAGTTTATAGACGTTTGAGTACACATGTATCTATTTTAAACGGTATAATTCCCCTTTAACATTTTTTTGAGAAATAAATGAATTACTCTTTAATAAAGACAAGCAGGTAGACGAAAATAATACGTTTTATATCTTCTTCTGTGGTGTGTTCTTTAACTCGTATATGAACAAAATATAACATTTTCGTAAGAAGATATAAATGTCGGATTGTAAATAAAAATACAGTAATTAGTTAGAAATTATATATGTTTAGTGCAAACGACTATGATATATAGACTGTAAAATTAATGTCTACCGTCCTTGAGTTTGAAAGTCAATAAAGAAAATATGCCTCCTGCCAGGAAAGAAGCTAGCATTCCCTTTTAATTATAGGATAATGCATTTAAGCATTGTATCACTTTTTCTTTATTATGACTTTCGATATCTAGGCTAGTAGACATTAATTTTGTTAAATTTATAACACACAAAACATAACGTTTATAAGCATAAGAATGTAACAGACCGCCGCTGGGTGTCAACATCCACCTTTATATTTACATCCTAATATCACGCATTTCATCCAATACATATAACATACCTAAAAACTATACTTTTGTTACGCGCACGCACACACACACAGACACACGCATATATATATATATATATATATATATATATATATATATATATATATATATATATATATGTAAGTAATTGATTTGGGGATTTAGGCTACTTTTATAGTAATTCGTGGAGCTAAGAATCCTGAACAGAATGCAGAAAGCACTGGACGGCCGTTTCGTCCTATCGAGGACTCTGGATAACTCTGTATACTTAGATGGGTATCGGTGAACGAGTGAGTAGCGGCGCTATATCGAGTCTAGTTTATGCCTTCTTCGTCACTTGTACATTTGGTAGGACGTTCGCGTTGTATCGAAACGATCCGGATTCGATTCTCGGTAGTGGATGCGCACTGCTGATGAGTCCCAGATAGGACGAAACGGGTGTTGAGGATTCTAAGCTCGACGAATTACTATAATATATATATATATATATATATATATATATATATATATATATATATATATATATATGTATAGTTAAACCTAGAGAGACAGACAAACCTACCAAGGTTTCACCTAAGCGGATGGTCATATATATATATATATATATATATATATATATATATATATATATATATATATATATATTAAAAATGATAATCCGTACAGAATTTCCAAGAGGATAAATATCAAAGGAGAGCTCTATGTCAGAGACAGAGCAAAAGTATTAATTAATGAATATCAAACACTTATAATCCCATAGGTAATAATTTGTATTTCATATATATATATATATATATATGTATGTAGTAATAAATATCAAAAACATAAAATACCATAGGTAATAATCTTTATTTCATGAAAGCTATGAAAATATCCTTGAATCTTTCAGACGTGCAAAACTAAAATATCTACATATATATATAGCATAATGAGAGGCCACGTATACTTTCTTGATATGTATATAATATCTGGATAAAATAAATGAAACATCCAATTTTGTTTCATTTATTTTATCCAGATATTATATATATATATATATATATATATATATATATATATATATATATATATATATATATATATATATATATGTTTGTGTGGGGGGATTAATTTATTAATCCGACAGATTTTAGAATATACGTATTGAATAGACGCTCCGTTTATTTATTAAACAGTATATTTTTTATTTACGTACACCGGCCTGAATATTCGGGAAATCTGATAGAAGAAAAATATGCGCACTTCGACAGGATTTTTATAAATACATACATACATACATACATACATACATACATACATATATATATAGTATATATATATATATATATATATATATATATATATATATATATATATATATATATATATGTTCTTTTAAATCAAATATGTGGCGGAGTTCAATGTATATCAATAATTTCCATACCTGAAGATGACTGAATGTACAGATGAAAGTACTCGCGTATTAAAGAAATATCTTATACAGATTATAATTTTAAAAACTAGGAACATAACATTCATCGAGTGGTTAGTAGGTTAATGCACCTTTTAAATTTTTCGCTATTTTATATATGATTAACTTTACTAATCTACTTTTTGTGTGAATGATTCATTGTAATATATATATATATATATATATATATATATATATATATATATATATATATATATATATATATATATATGCGCGCACACGCACACACACACACACACACACAAACACACACACATATATATATATATATATATATATATATATATAAAGAAAATGTCTCCGAATATATTCTAGATCAAATACTTCCTGATTTTAAATTGCTAGGTCCCTTCAAGCTATCGAGTCTCTCCACAACTTCCTTTTTGCTTAATATCTGTAAAATCTCTACCATTCATAATTCTGAGTTGACATTCGCCGAGGTTTCTATTTAACCCATATTTCGCAGAGCAGAAAAGTGGACCTTCTTGCTAACTCATATTTCGTCGCGAGAGATGGGGAATGGTGAGTAAGTTGACTGTTTCATACACACACACACACACACACACACACACACACATATATATATATATATATATATATATATATATGTCTATATTTCTGAGATGAGGTATTATGTACTTTATTTACATTATTCGGACTATTGTCCTCATCTTTGTCGCCATATTTATTACGACGTTCCGGTCTTTGTATGCTCCAGCCTTCTTCAGGTGGTTGGAATGTCGAACTGAAGCCCTTTATTTCGCTCACTGGGGTAGACTGTTCTAGTTCCACGTGCCATGTTTTAATGGATGTGACTTATCAGTTATCTCTTCAAGGACACATCGCACAGTGGATAAAGGCGTTGGTCAGATCCAGTGACAGGACCCAAAGAGTGTGAGTTCAATACTCAGTTAAGGCAGTGGAGAAATTTTAGAGGAGAAAATTAACAGGGGATAACTGATAACTGTGAGCGAAGCTAAGGGTTCAGTTCGACATTCCAACCACCTGAAGAAGGCCGGAGCGTACAACGGACGAAACGTTGTAATAAATATAATATGTCGACAAAGATGAGTACAATAGTCCGAATAATGTATATATATATATATATATATATATATATATATATATATATATATATATATAGACAATATATATATATATATATATATATATATATATATATATATATATATATATATATATATATATATATATATATATATATATATATATATATATATATATGGTTTTGTGTATGTGTGATTAATATCCTCAGAATATCCGATACAAATCGAGAAACCAGTTTTCACACATGGCGGTGAAATTTATTACGTAAATGTCTCGATACACAAAATATCTTTTTATTTTTTAATTCAGAACAATTTCTTTAATTTTGAAAAGTTTGATTTTTCTGTCTTTAATAAATTTATTGGTGAGATATATACACCCTGTAAGTTTCAGTCAATGACTTATTGTAATAAAAATCTTTGATATTTCCGACGTCATAATGTAATATAATTTTTAAAACATTGAAATAAATATATTTCCTCGAAAAGAAAAAATGAAATTAAAACTGTATTTAATAAATGACCTGAAATTGTGCAAACTTTTATTCCAATCAAAAAAAGAAAAAACAATTCTTGCAACTCACCAATATTTAAACATCTTTTCTTTTTCTTTTTTTGAAAAATGCATGTGATTATATATGTGACCCCCAAATAAAAATAAAACTGAAGACACTAATTTCCCAGTCTATAAATGGCGTGTTGTTTTATTTTATTTTGTTTTGTGTTTTCTTTTTAAAAAGTATAATTTCTTGGCTTGATAAAGTATATCACAAAGAAATGTTTGAACGCCTACTTAATATTGAGATATATAAGAAGGATATTAAAATAATCCGAACCTATACTGGCAGCGAACCACTTTCATATTGACAGAAAACGAATTCAGTAAATATACAAAAATAGAAATGGTTTTAAGACAAGGATGTGTCTTCTCACCAGACTTATTCATCATATACAGTGAGGCAATACTGAGGGAATTAGAAAATCCTACCAGGATTAATTTTTGGCGGCCACAATCTTAAAAAATAAGATATGCAGTTGAACCAGTGTTGATAGTAATCACGGGAATGACACTGCAAATCACACAGAAAATCGTAAATGAAAACGAGAAGAAAGGATTAAATAACACACTAGATACATTATGCGGACTATTGTCCTCATCTTTGTCACCATATTTATTACAACCTTGTAAACTCCGGCCTTCTTCAGGGGGTTGGAATGTCGAACTGAACCCTTAATTTCGCTCACTGGGGTAGACTGTTCTAGTTCCATGTGCCATGTCTAATGGATGTCAGTTATCTCCTGTTAATTTCCCTCTCCAAGTTCTCAACCGCATTAACCAGGTATTTATCTCACACATTTTGGGTCCTGTCACTGGATCTAACTAACGCCTTTATCTACTGTGCCATGTGACCTTGTGAAATAAAGGTTTCAGTTTGACATTCTAACCACCTGAAGAACGCCGGAGCGTACAACGGCCGAAACGTTATAATAAATATGACGACAAAGATGAGGACAATAGTCCGAATAATGTAAATAGTGTACATAATACCTCATCTCAGAAATATAGAGATATACTGAAGGGCCGAAACGTTGTGATAAATATGGCGACAAAGATGAGGACAATAGTCCGAATAATGTAAATAGTGTACATAATACCTCATCTCAGAAATATAGACAGATACTGAAAGGCCGCAACGTTGTGATAAATATGGCGACAAAGATGAGGACAATAGTCCGAATAATGTAAATAGTGTACATAATACCTCATCTCAGAAATATAGACAGATACTGAAAGGCCGCAACGTTGTGATAAATATGGCGACAAAGATGAGGACAATAGTCCGAATAATGTAAATAGTGTACATAATACCTCATCTCAGAAATATAGACAGATTAAATAGTAATTGCAAGAAAACAGAATAGACGGGTGTGAAGAAAATGACCCAAATACAAATTACAAATTGGATATAGCAAAATCAAACAAGTGCACAAACTCTGGGGAGTGTTTAGCGGATAGCGAAAGATGTCTACCAAAAGCTAAGCAAAGTATTAAGAAACAAAAATATCCGTTATACATTTACTGTTCACTTAAACAACTTCTATTTCATTGTATTTGTGTCTAGAATTTACTTTTTTAATACCTTATCTTTTCTAATAAGTATATTAAACATGTATTGGTCACAATATGTATATGATGTATTGTGTCAATTCTAGTATATAAGTAGGAAGTGTATGTGTGGCATTATATTTAACTTATGTGGAGAAATAAATTACCGTATTTTACGGCTTACAAAACGCAATTTTTTCCACTAAAAAATAACCTGAAAAATACGCGTACGTCTTCCAAGACGACTATAAGACCAGGCTCAAGTAAGCTTGGACAGTCATCTAATTGGCTTGACTGATAGGGACGTAGATTTATATGTTGAGTCAGTACACTATAATGTTAGTAATCTATCTAATTCAACCTTTTATATGATGTAATCTCAGTACTTAGGTGTTACAAGTATTTGCCAGATTATAAAACTTGCCTGACGAAATTAAGGTTATTGCGCAGCGTAAAAGCTGGATGGACGAAGCGAGAGTCAAAGTGTGGATGGAAAAAGGTCTGGGTGGAAAAAGTCTGGATGGAAAAAGGTATGGATGGAAAAAAGTCGGGATAGAAAAAGGTTTGGATGGAAAAAGGTCTGGATGGAAAAAGGTATGGATGGAAAAAGGTCTGGATGGAAAAAGGTCTGCATGGAAAAAGATTTGGATGGAAAAAGGTCTGCATGGAAAAAGTTCTGCATGGAAAAATGTTTCGGTGGAAAAAGGTCTGGATGGAAAATGGTCTGGATGGAAAAATGTTTGGATGGAAAAAGTATGGATGGAAAAAGGATTGGAGGGAAAAAGGTCTAGATGGAAAAAGGTCTGGATGGAAAAAGGTCTGGATGGAAAAAGGTCTGGAAGGGAAAAGTTCTGGATGGAAAAAGGTTTGGATGGAAAAAGGATTGGAGGGAAAAAGGTCTAGATGGAAAAAAATCTGGATGGAAAAAGGTTTGGATGGAAAAATGTCTGGATGGAAAAAGTTTTGGATGGAAAAATGTTTGCATGGAAAAAGGTCTGGATGGGAAAAGATTTGGATGGAATAAAATCTGGATGGAAAAAGGTTTGGATGGAAAAATGTATGGATGGAAAATGGTTTGAATGGAAAAAGGTCTGGATAGAAAAAGGTCTGCATGGAAAAAGGTCTGCATGGAAAAAGGTCTGGATGGAAAAAAGTATGGATAGAAAAAGGTTTGGATGGAAAAAGATCTGGGTGGAAAAATGTCTGGGTGGAAAAAGGTTTGGATGGAAAAAGGTTTGGATAGAAAAAGGTCTGGATGGAAAAAGGTCTGCATGGAAAAAGGTCTGGATGGAGAAAGGTCTGGATGGAAAAAGGTCTGCATGGAAAAAGTTCTGGATGGAAAAAGGTTTGGATGGAAAAAGGTCTGGATGGAAAAAGGTCTGGATGGGAAAAGGTCTGCATGGAAAAAGGTTTGTATGGAAAAAGGTCTGGATGGAAAAAGGTCTGCATGGAAAAATGTATGGATGGAAAAAGGTTTGGATGGAAAAAGATCTGGGTGGAAAAATGTCTGGGTGGAAAAAGGTCTGGATGGAAAAAGGTTTGGATAGAAAAAGGTCTGGATGGAAAAAGGTCTGCATGGAAAAAGGTCTGGATGGAGAAAGGTCTGGATGGAAAAAGGTCTGCATGGAAAAAGTTCTGGATGGAAAAAGGTTTGGATGGAAAAAGGTCTGGATGGAAAAAGGTCTGGATGGAAAAAGGTCTGCATGGAAAAAGGTTTGGATGGTAAAAGGTCTGCATGGAAAAAGGTCTGCATGGAAAAATGTATGGATGGAAAAAGGTTTGGATGGGAAAAGATCTGGGTGGAAAAATGTCTGGGTGGAAAAAGGTCTGGATGTAAAAAGGTCTGCATGGAAAAAGGTCTGCATGGAAAAATGTATGGATGGAAAAAGGTTTGGATGGGAAAAGATCTGGGTGGGAAAATGTCTGGTTGGAAAAAGGTCTGGATGGAAAAGGTTTGGATGGAAAAAGGTCTGGATAGAAAAAGGTCTGCATGGAAAAAGAGTTGAATAGAAAAAGTCTGGATGGAAAAATGTTTGGATGGAAAAAAGTTCGGATAGAAAAAGGTCTGCATGGAAAAAGTCTCCACGAAAAAGGTTTGAATGGAAAAAGTTCTGGATGGAAAAAGATCTGGGTGGAAAAAGGTCTGCATTGAAAAAAGGTCTGCATGGAAAAAGGTTTAGATTGAAAAAAATCTAGGTAGAAAAAGATCTGGATGGAAAATGTTTTGATGGAAAAATGTCTGGATGGAAAAATGTCTGCATGGAAAAAGGTTTGGATGGAAAAATGTCTGGATGGAAAAAGGTCTGCATGGAAAAAGGTCTGCATGGAAAAAGGTTTGGATGGAAAAGGTTTGGATGGATAAAGGTTTGGATGGAAAAAGGTCGGAATGGAAAAAGGTTTGGATGGAAAAAGATCAGGGTGGAAAAAGGTCTGCATGGAAAAAGGTTTGGATGGAAAAAAATCTGGATGGAAAAAGGTCTGCATGGAAAAAGGTTTGGATGGAAAAAGGTCTGGATTGGAAAAGGTCTGCATGGAAAAATATTTGTATGGAAAAAGGTCTGGATGGAAAAAGGTCTGCATGGAAAATGTTTTGGATGGAAAAAGGTCTGCATGGACAAAGGTCTGGATGGAAAAATGTTTGGAGGGAAAAAGGTCTGCATGGAAAAAGGTTTGGATAGAAAAAGCTCTGTATGGAAAAAGGTTTGTATGGAAAATGTTTGCATAGAAAAAGTTCTGTATGGAAAAAGATTTGGATGGAAAAATGACTGGATGGAAAAAGGTCTGCATCGAAAACGGTCTGCATGGAAAAAGGTCTGGATGGAAAAAAGCTTGGATGGAAAATGATCTGGGTGGAAAATATCTGGATGAAAAATGGTCTGGATGGAAAAAGTTTGGATGGAAAAATGTCTGCATGGAAAAAGTTTTGGATGGAAAAATGACTGGGTTGACAAAGGTCTGTATGGATAAAGGTCTGGATAGAAAAAGGTCTGTATAGAAAAAGGTCTGCATGGGAAAATGACTGGATGGAAAAAGTTATGGATGGAAAAACGTTTGGATGGAAAAATGTCTGGATGGAAAAGATTTGGATGAAAAAAGGCCTGGATGGAAAAAGTTTTGGATGGAAAAAGGTCTGCATGGACAAAGGTCTGGATGGAAAAAGGTTTGGAGGGAAAAAGGTCTGCATGGAAAAAGGTTTGGATAGAAAAAGCTCTGTATGGAAAAAGGTTTGGATGGAAAATGTTTGCATAGAAAAAGTTCTGTATGGAAAAAGATTTGGATGGAAAAATGACTGGATAGAAAAAGGTCTGCATCGAAAACGGTCTGCATGGAAATAGGTCTGGATGGAAAAAAGCTTGGATGGAAAACGATCTGGGTGGAAAATATCTGGATGAAAAATGGTCTGGATGGAAAAAGTTTGGATGGAAAAATGTCTGGATGGAAAAACGTTTGGATGGAAAAATGTCTGCATCGAAAAAGGTCCTCATGGAAAAAGGTTTGAACAGGAAAATATCTGGGTGGAAAAAATGTCTGCATGGAAAAAGGTTTGGAGGGAAAAAGTTCCGGAGTGAAAAGGTCTGCATGGAAAAATGTTTGGATTGAAAAAGTCTGGATGGAAAAACGTCTGCAAGTAAATATGTTTGGATGGAAAAACGTCTGGATGGAAAAAGTTTTGGATGGAAAAATGTTTGGATGGAAAAAAGTCTGGATGAAAAAGGTCTGCATGGAAAAATTTTGGATGGAAAAAATCTGGATGGAAAAGGTCTGCATGGAAAACGTTTGGATGGGAAAAGATCTGGAAGGAAAATGGTTTGGATGGAAAAGGTTTGGATGAAAAAAAGTCTGCATGGAAAAATGTTTGGATGGAAAAAAGTTTGGATGGAAAAAGTTCTCCATGGAAAAATGTCTGGATGGAAAAATGTTTGGAAGCAAAAAGGTCTGCATGGAAAAAGTCTGGATGGAAAAAGATCTGGGTTGAAAAAGTCTCGATGGAAAAAGTTCTGGATAGAAAAAGGTCTGCATGGAACAAGGTCTGCATGGAAAAAGGTTTGGATGGAAAAATGTCTGGATGGAAAAAGGTCTGCATGGAAAAAGTTTTGGATGGAAAAGTTCTGGATGGAAAAAGTTTTGGATGGAAAAAGGTTTAGATGGAAAATGGTCTGAATCGAAAAAGGTCTGCATGGAAAAAGTTTGGATGGAAAAAGGTTTGGATGGATAAAGGTTTGGATGGAAAAAGGTCGGAATTTAAAAAGGTTTGGATGGAAAAAGATCAGGGTGGAAAAAGGTCTGCATGGAAAAATGTCTGGATGGAAAAACGTTTGGAAGCGAAAAGGTCTGCATGGAAAAATGTTTGGATAGAAAAATGTCTGGATAGAAAAAGTTTTTGATTGGAAAAAGGTCTGGATAGAAAAAGGTCTGGGTGGGAAAAGGTCTGCATGGAAAATGTTTTGGATGGAAAAAGGTCTGCATGGACAAAGGTCTGGATGGAAAAAGGTTTGGATGGAAAAAGGTCTGCATGGAAAAAGGTTTGGATAGAAAAAGCTCTGTATGGAAAAAGGTTTGGATGGAAAATGTTTGGATAGAAAAAGTTCTGTATGGAAAAAGATTTGGATGGAAAAATGACTTGATGGAAAAAGGTCTGCATCGAAAAAGGTCTGCATGGAAAAAGGTCTGGATGGAAAAAAGCTTGGATGGAAAACGATCTGGGTGGAAAATGTCTGGATGAAAAATGGTCTGGATGGAAAAAGTTTGGATGGAAAAATGTCTGCATGGAAAAAGTTTTGGATGGAAAAATGACTGGGTTGACAAAGGTCTGTATGGATAAAGGTCTGGATAGAAAAAGGTCTGGATAGAAAAATGTCTGCATGGAAAAATGACTGGATGGAAAAAGTTATGGATGGAAAAACGTTTGGATGGAAAAATGTCTGGATGGAAAAGATTTGGATGAAAAAAGGCCTGGATGTAAAAAGTTTTGGATGGAAAAGGTCTGGATGGAAAAAGGTTTGAACAGGAAAATATCTAGGTGGAAAAAATGTCTGCATGGAAAAAGGTTTGGAGGGAAAAAGTTCCGGAGTGAAAAGGTCTGCATGGAAAAATGTTTGGATTGAAAAAGTCTGGATGGAAAAACGTCTGCAAGTAAATATGTTTGGATGGAAAAACGTCTCGATGGAAAAAGTTTTGGATGGAAAAATGTTTGGATGGAAAAAGTCTGGATGAAAAAGGTCTGCATGGAAAAATTTTGGATGGAAAAAATCTGGATGGAAAAGGTCTGCATGGAAAACGTTTGGATGGGAAAAGATCTGGAAGGAAAATGGTTTGGATGGAAAAGGTTTGGATGAAAAAAAGTCTGCATGGAAAAATGTTTGGATGGAAAAAAGTTTGGATGGAAAAAGTTCTCCATGGAAAAATGGCTGGATGGAAAAATGTTTGGAAGCAAAAAGGTCTGCATGGAAAAAGGTTTGGATAGAAAAATGTCTGGATAGAAAACGTTTTTGATTTGAAAAAGGTCTGGATAGAAAAATGTCTGGGTTTGGATGGAAAATGTCTGAATGGAAAAAGGTCTGCATGGAAAAAGGTTTGCATGGAAAAAGTCTGGATGGAAAAAGATCTGGGTGGAAAAAGTCTCGATGGAAAAAGTTCTCGATAGAAAAAGGTCTGCATGGAACAAGGTCTGCATGGAAAAAGGTTTGGATGGAAAAATGTCTGGATGGAAAAAGGTCTGCATGGAAACAGTTTTGGATGGAAAAGTTCTGAATGGAAAAAGTTTTGGAAGGAAAAAGGTTTAGATGGAAAATGGTCTGAATCGAAAAAGGTCTGCATGGAAAAAGTTTGGATGGAAAAAGGTTTGGATGGATAAAGGTTTGGATGGAAAAAGGTCGGAATTTAAAAAGGTTTGGATGGAAAAAGATCAGGGTGGAAAAAGGTCTGCATGGAAAAATGTCTGGATGGAAAAACGTTTGGAAGCGAAAAGATCTGCATGGAAAAATGTTTGGATAGAAAAATGTCTGGATAGAAAAAGTTTTTGATTGGAAAAAGGTCTGGATAGAAAAAGGTCTGGGTGGGAAAAGGTCTGGATGGAAAAATGTTTATATCGAAAAAGTCTTGGATGGAAAAAGGTCTGGGTGGAAAAAGGTTTGGATAGAAAAAGGTCTGGATGGAAAAAGTTCTGAAGGGGAAAAGGTCCGGTTTGGAAAAGGTCTGGATAGAAAAAGGTCTGTATGTAAAAAAGTTTGGATGGAAAAATTTCTGGATGGCAAAAGGTTTGGATGGGAAAAGGTCTGGATGGTAAAAGATTTGGATGGAAAAAGGTCTGCCTGGAAAAAGTTCTGCATGGAAAAAGCTCAGGATGGAAAAATGTCTGGATGGAAAAAGGTCTGCATGGAAAAATGTTTGGATGGAAAAAGGTCTGCATGGAAAAGGTCTGGATGGAAAAATGTTTGGATGGAAAAAGATCTGGCTGGAAAAATGTCTGCCTGGAAAAAGGTCTGGATGGAAAAATGTTTGGATGGAAAAAGATCTGGGTTGAAAAAGGTCTGCATGGAAAAAGGTTTGGATGGAAAAATGTCCTGTTGGAAAAAGGTCTGCATGGAAAAATGTTTGCATGGAAAAAGTTCGGGATGGAAAAATGTTTGGATGGAAAAATGTCTGCATGGAAAAAGTTTTGGATGGAAAAATGTCTGGGTGGAAAAAGGTCTGTATGGATAAAGGTCTGGATGGAAAAATGTCTGGCTAGAAAAAGTTCTGCATGGAAAAAGGTCTGCATGGAAAAAGGTTTGGATTGGAAAATGTCTGGATGGAAAATCTATGGATGGAAAACGGTCTGGGGTGAAAAAGTTCTGCATGGAAAAATGTTTGGATGGAAAAAGGTCTGCATGGAAAAATGTTTGGATGGAAAATGGTCTGGATGGAAAAAGGTTTGGATGGAAAAAGGTTTGCATGGAAAAAGGTTTGGATGGAAAAAGCCCTGGATGGAAAAATGTCTGCATGGAAAAAGGTCTCGATTGAACAACGTCTGCATAGAAAAAGGTCTGCATGTAAAAATGTTTGGATGGGGAAATGTCTGGATGGAAAAAGATATGGATGGTAGAATGTTTGGATGGAAAAAGTTCTGCATGGAAAAATGTTTGTATGGAAAAAGGTCTGGGTGGAAAAAGTTTGGATGGAAAAAAGTCTGAATGGAAAAAGTTTTGGATGGAAAAAGATCTGTATGGAAAAAGGTTTGGATCTAAAAAGGTCTAGGTGGAAAAAGTTGGGATGGAAAAAAGTCTGGATGGAAAAAGGTCTGGATGGAAAAATGTTTGGATGGAAAAAGTTTTGGGTGGAAAATGGTCTGGATGGAAAAAGGTCTGGATGTAAAAGTGTCTGCATGGAAAAGGTCTGGATAGAAAAAGGTTTATATCGAAAAAGTTTTGGATGGAAAAAGGTCTGGGTGGAAAAAGTTTGGATAGAAAAAGGTCTGGATGGAAAAAGCTCTGGAGGGGAAAAGATCCGGTTTGGAAAAGGCCTGGATAGAAAAAGGTATGCATGGAAAAAGGTCTGCATGGAAAAAGTTCTGCATGGAAAATGTATGGATGGAAAAAGGTCTGGATGAAAAAAAATCTGGCTGGAAAAATGTCTGCCTGGAAAAAGGTCTGGGTAGGAAAATGTTTGGATGGAAAAAAGTCTGGATAGAAAAGGTCTGGATGGAAAATGGTCTGGATGGAAAAAGGTCTGGATGTAAAAATGTCTGGAAGGAAATAGGTCTGGATGGAAAAATGTTTATATCGAAAAAGTTTTGGATGGAAATAGGTCTGGATGGAAAAAGGTATGGGGTGAAAAAGGTTTGGATAGAAAAATGTCTGGATGGAAAAAGGTCCGGTTTTGAAAATGTCTTGATAGAAAAAGGTCTGCATGGAAAAATGTTTTAATGGAGAAGGTCTGGATGGAAAAATGTCTGGATGGAAAAAAGTTTGGATGGAAAAAGGTCTGGATGGAAAAAGGTTTGTATGGAATTAGTTCTGGATGGAAAAAGCTCTTCATGATAATAGGTCTGGATGGAAAAGTTCTGGATGGAAAAATGTTTGGATTGAAAAAGGTCTGGGTGGAAAATGTTTGGATGGAAAAAGTCTGAATGGAAAAAGTTTTCGATTGAAAAAGTTTTGGATAGAAAAAGTTTGGATGGAAAAAGGTCTGGATGGAAAAATTCTGGATGGAAAAAGGTTTGGATCGAAAAAGTTCTGGATGGAAAAAGTTCTGGATAGAAAAGTTTTGGATGGAAAAATGTGTGGATCGATAAATATTTGGATGGAAAAAGGTGTGATCCAATCTGTTTTCTTTGTTTATTAATGATAAAATAATCCGAATTAATGCTCGCCTGTTATTAAAAGATACACGGTTCAAAATATGTTTCACTAGTTGAACAATTGACACTAAAATCTTTCAACTTATTTTATTGAAGAAGTGTTTAAATTTTGTCTCTAAGGTAGCTGACCTTTTTACAATTTACTTAAATAAAACTGGAACTTTGTGTCCATTTCTAGCAACGTGATTGTTCCAATGGGTACAAAAAACGTTAAAGACACTCTGCCTCTCAACAGGGATCGAACATGCATTTCACTTATCCCAATAAACGACATTTACGCTAGGAGTGTTTAACCACTTAGCGTATTTTTTCATAAGAAATGCCCTTAAAAATATATGTGTATCTTCCCAGACGAATGTTAGGCAACGCCCAGGCTCAAGTAAGCTTGGACGGTCACCTTATTTGCTTGACTGATAGGGACGTGGTTTTATATGTTGAGTCATTAAACTATAATGTTCGCTATCTAATTCAAACTTTTATATGATGTAACCTCGGTACTTAGCTGTTACAAATATTTCCAAGACTATAAATCTTGCCCAGTGAAATTCATGTTATTACGCAGTATAAAGGCTGGATGGATGAAGTCGTAGTTAAAGTGTGAATGGGCAAAATGTGGTCCAATCAGCCAGGTAGCCTGCTACGAAAAAATGCATTGTTAGCATCGGATGAGTTCAGTGAACACAGGACAGACAACACTAAAAATAACTAGCAAGAGAAATGAACACAATGTTATTTAAAATTCCTGATGACCTAACTTTCCAGCTGCAGCCACTAGATGTGAACATCAACGAACCATTCAAGAATACCATGTATGAAGAATGGTCTAAATGGATGGCAGAGGGAAGGCATGAAACGACACTGTATGGAAGAATAAATCAATAGCCCAATTGTGTGAATAGATGTTGAAATCCCGGAGTGCTATTAATACTAAAATTGTTGTAAAGTCTTTCAAAAAGTTTGGTTTAAGTAATGAAATGGATGCTAGTGAAGATCATTTATTGCAAATGGCTGACGGTAGTGATGACTCTGCAGAACGTTTAGAGCTTTTACATGAATCCACCAATGACAAATTCTTGGGATTTGAGGATGAATAAAATCTCTTTGATTGTTTTATATTTTTACATGCATATTTTTAACATTTTTCATTCATTTTTATGAAAATAAAACCATCGTTGGTCAATGAAAGATGTATAGTATATTTACTAACCAACAACTAGTATATCATTGCCATACAAACAAAATCGAACGAGTGATTAATATAAAGAATACATGGTGCCAGTATGTGAGTGACGCATGGCGAATGTTTTGTTGTATGAGAATAACTTTTTTTTTTTCCTTAGATATTTCTTTCCAGTATTAGGGAGTGTTTTCTAAGCCGGAAAATTGCGGTACATTTATAGCTTTTAGCAATGTTTGAGCATTTAGTTTTAAATCTCGTCTGTAATAATGTACAGAAACACCTAATCTTCACAGGTTTTTGCTTACAAAAAAAGGATTCGATATGTATTCGATAGATAAAAACTGTGTATAAAAATTATAAATGATTACAAAAAAATGGCTACTCTATGAATAAATTTGTTAGATATTTGGTTAGATCATTTCATAGATTATAATTAATAAAAACAAATAATAGATACAAGTGTATACGACATCATAATACTGGTCGGCACAAATTATAAGTTAAAATATTTGCATTGTTTATTGAAAGTTACATTAAAACAACTGCACTGTGTAATATATAACATTATAATATAGCTAAATTGTTCATGGTAATTACCGTTTGATGCAAATGAATGTCTTATTTGATGGCACATCGATTTAGTAATAATGGGCTTGTGCCTTGCATTTTGTACATATAAAATTTGTAAAGCTTCAGTAAATTATAAATATAAGGCTGTGGTATAGGCTTTCACTGATGATTGGAATTAAATTCTAACGCTACTATTTTGAACCTAAAATTAATCTTTAAATTCGTTTTATCAAAAACTGCAATAATTTGTAAAAAAAATATTTTGTGTCTTTATTTATTATGTAAAATAAATTTGATATTTTTTGTATTAGACACATTGAACTGAAAATATATTCAAAACAGAATTCTAATTATGAATCACCATGAAGCAAAATAAGGAAAACCTGTGTAAAAATTATAAAACATTATCAGAAAAGCTTACTCAATAAATAAGATTTGTTAGATCATTTGTTAGATGATAATTAATAAAAACAAAAAATCGATAAAAGTCTATATGACACCTTAATACTGCTGGGCTCAAATTATAAGACAAAATATTTTCAATTTGCATTGTTTATTTACAATTGCACTAAACCAACTACATTGTATAATATATTACATTCTAATATAGTAAATTGTTTAGAATAATATACCTTTGAAGCAAATGAAGATGTTATTTGATGGTACAATGATTTAGTAATATTGCGCATGTGCCTTGCATCTTGTCCATATACAATTTGTAAAGCTTCAGTAAATTATAAATTTCATAAAGCTGTGCTATAAGGTTTTCACTGATCACCGGAATAAAATTCAAACGTTACGATTTTCGTAACGTTTCAAACTAAACTTTAAATTTATCTCTTGAAAAACGGTAATGATTTGGAAAGAAAATTCTGCCATTATTTATCATGTCAAAGCTTCTTTCAAATTGAGTGCGATGCCACGGTTCCAAAGTCGACCTGCCCTACTATATAAGACACAAGAGCGAATAGACGTAGAGAGTTACAGAGTAAGAATCGCAGTAATATGTGGGGAAGATAACGGTTATCCCTGGGTTCAAACAGATTAAGACTGCAGTAATCAGGGAAGCATCCTTTTAGAAGTTGGTTCCAAAAGGTAGCGGTTCTTGGAAATTCTATCTCACCAATGTGATACGAATATGGATTTAAAAACTAACATTTAGAAATGAGATTTTTACCTAGAGGAACGCGGGTTCGAATCCTGTGACAGGGCGCAAATTTTCTCTAATAAGATTTCTCGAATATTCAGGTCGGTAGACGAAAATAAATATTCTGTTTAATAAATGAACTAAACGTCTATTCAAATATGTGTATCCACTAAAAATAACATTTAAGTAATAAAAATCTGTCGGATTAATAATTAAATAAATCCATTACATTTTTTAGGAATTGCTTTGTTTACGTTAGGTTAGGAAACTTAGCTATGTCTATTTTAAGAGCCAGAGAGAAATTTGTGTTTCAAGGTCCTATTCGACTTTGGTTTGTCATTGACGCATTCTGTAGCCGTCAATGCACGTCAGATATAATGATGCAAAAAAATATAAAATTTTTTTTTTTAAAAAGATTAAATTAACCGGATATCATCCCTCGTTCTTCAAACCTGAATCAAGGACAGAAAATAAATATGTGCAGAACGATTAAAATAATAAGTGTATCGAGAAAATATTTTTAAACATAGCAAGAAAAAAAAAGAAACAAACCAGTAGCTGGGAAAGCAAAATGTGAATGAACAGAGCCCGACACGCTTTCAGCACTTTGAGGCCAATCAACAGCCCTATCATTTTACAAGATTCGGATCTTCAACACCAACGTCAAGTCGGTCTACTTTACGGCTCAGAAACCTGGCGGGTAACCAAGACAAACACCCACAAACTTCAGATATTTACCAACCGATGTCTCAGGAACATACTCAATATCAGGTGGCCGGAAGTCGTCTGCAACGACCAATTGTGGGACAGGACCAGACAAACCGCAACCGACATTGACATCAAGAAACGGAAATGTGGATGGATCGACCACATCTTCCGCAAGCCCGCATCTCGTGTCATCAGGCAGGCCCTTGACTGGAATTCACAAGGGAAGTAAAAAGTAGGTCGACCAAAACAGTCTTGGCGCAGAAGTGTTGGCGTGGATGCGAAGGCAGCAGACACGACATGGGCCGTGCTGAAGAGGGTCACCCAGAAACGCGTCCGTTGGAGAGTTGTTGTCGCGGCCCTATGTTCTCCTAGGAATCAAGGGGCATAAGTAAATGTGGGGAGTGACAGATGAAGACAGCAGGGTCGGAATCAACAAAGCTCGACACGTTTTCAACAATCTGTGGCCAATCGGGAGATCGACAGCTCTCTCACTTTACAACAAGTTTCGGATCTTCAACACCAACGTCACGTCGGTCCTACTTTAAGGCTCAGAAACCCGTCGGGTAACCAAGACCAACATCCACAAACTTCAGACATTTACCAACCGATGTCCCAGGATCATCCTCAGTATCAGGTGGCCGGGAGTCGTCTCCAAAGACCAACTGTATGACCAGATAAGCCCCAATCGAGATTGACATCTAGAAACAGAAATGGTGATGGATCAGCCACACCCTCCGCAAGGCTGCTTCTAGTGTCACCAGGCAGGCCCTTCACTGGTATCCACAAAGGAAGCGAAAAGTAGGTCGACCAAAACAGTCTTAGCACAGAAGTGTTGACGCAGATGCAAAGGCAGCTGGCACGACATGGGCCAAGCTGAAGAGGGTCACCCGGAACCGCGTCCGTTGGAGAGTTGTTGTTGCGGCCCTATGGAAGGAATCAAGAGATATAAGAAATCAAAAGATGGTCATATCACGCACTTCATTCAGTATAACTCTAGCTTCAGTGGCCCTTCTGCCATGTATTGGGTGAACATTTACAAAAAAATAATAGAAGAATAATGAACTTGCTCTGATCATTAAACATATCAAATCATAATTGGATTTCCTACACGCTCCTCAAGTGACAGTACAGGATATTTGTCGGTGGCGTTTACTGGAAATCGGGGTAGAGGCAAGCGTGACCTTTTTCATGCTGCAAGTAAATGAATTACAAGGGTTAGTATTGACAGCATGAGGGCGCGTTTGTCTACGAAAGCAGTAATACATTAACCCTAACTCTCGTCTTCCTATGTGTTTACGGTCACGTCCTGCTGAAACCTTAAAGTTAAGCAACGTTGAGTCTGGTCAGTACATAAATGGGTGACCGATTGGGATTAACAGGAGTTGTAACCTTGGATGTGCGGGTGGTGTAATGGATAATGGCTCGGAATTCTTAATCGAAGAGCCGAGTTCCAATTCTCGTTGGGTAAGTTATATTCACCTACATTCAAACTCAATAAATTGAAATACGAACAAAAGACGAAGGTCGAAAAAGAAGAAGAAGAAAAGAAAAGAGAAGAAAGATCGGAAGAAGAAGAAGAAGAAGAAGAAGAAGAAGAAGAAGAAGAAGAAGAAGAAGAAGAAGAAGAAGAAGAAGTGGTGTAACTGCTAAAATAATTGAGGTGGGGGATAAACAAGAAAAAACAGCAAAAACAAAAACAAAAGAATCTAACCAGCAGAAGCTAAATTTAAGGGCCCTTATAATTAACATCACAAATGGACGGATGATATTTCTAGTGTTGCTTACACCTTTCATGCCGGGAGTAGGTCCTGGTCAACGGCGCTAATTCAATAAAATGTTACATCTTCGCTTTTGACCGGTGTTCGCTAGATGTTTTTTTTTGTGGGGGGCGCAATGAATAACATCGATCACGGAGAATTTTAACTTCACTATTTTATTGATGTCAGCATGTACTCACTATCCAGTGAACGTCGTTCCACCTCGCTGGGGAGCCGTTTCAGACACGAAATAGAACACGTCTACTTTGCTTGACGATTAAGCCTTTTAAAACCTTTCTCTATCATTCCCATGCTAGCTCAGTCAATCAAAATCGACATCCCATATTATGGCTTGTATCTGATCCCATGGTCAACCGCAGGAAGTCGGAGTAGAGATACACTTCCTCTAAAAAATAGTAGTCTGCTAAACTTTTATTTAACGCTAGGGCACATTATGAGGAAAGCGGGCTTAGAAAATTTGGAACTCCCATGAAATAGAGAAGGCAAGCGGGGCTGGGGAAAGCACGGACTCGCCTACCTAACGAGCTTGTGATTGACAGAACAAGGTTTAGGAGTGATAGCGAAAAACAAAATTACTAAAACCGACAGAGGACAGGAAATTGTGGAAAGCCATAATCGTCGATGTCCTGAAGATACATTGCACATAGGAGAAGAAGAAGAAGAAGGTGTGCTGCTGTGAATGACAATGTAAAAAGGAGTGATTGTTCAACTTCGCAAAGGTTTCGAAAGAGGGCTTAGAGAATTTAACACTCACAAAGCATATTGAAGGTAAGAAAAACAGGAAGTAACTGGGTGATCTACTTAACGTGTTTGTATGATTCAATGACACAAGAAACTTACAGCCACAGCGGATACATGACCGTGGAGAGCCATAATCACCTTAGTTTGGTTTGGTTTGTTTTACCGCATATCAACATCAATGGGTTACTTAATGCCGACAACATTTTATTTGTTGGCAATGTTTTTCTTCAAAAATCTATTTCTGGGAATATTTTTCCTTGATGAAATCTATAGCTGGTCATATTTTTTTCAAAGAATGTTTATCGTCATACTCAGGAAGTAGATGTAGTTTATCGTTTTATCCAGGACGTGGATGTAGTTTATCGTCTTACCCAGGACGCGGATGTAGTTTATCGTGATATCCAGGACGCGGATGTAGTTTATCGTGATACCCAGGAAGCGGATGTAGTTTATTGTCTTACCCAGGATGCGAATGTAGTTTATCGACATACCTAAGACGCGGATGTAGTTTATCGTCATACCCAGGACCCGGATGTAGTTTATTTTCTTACCCAGGACGTGGATGTAGTTTATCGTCTTACCCAGGACGCGGATGTAGTTTATTGTCTTACCCAGGAGGTGGATGTAGTTTATTTTGATACCCAGGACGCGGATGTAGTTTATCGTCTTACCCAGGGCGCGGATATAGTTTATCGTCTTACCCAGGGCGCCATAATCACCTTAATATTTGTAGTATTAGAAGTAGTAGTAGTAAAGAATCGGGACTTTATTGAGCTTCTAATGATTTTCCATCGGAATCGTCGCAATGATCCTCGTGGTTGATAAGCGATATGGATAGGGACATTGTCACGATTGAAATTCGACATTCTGATCAAGCTTTTATACTTTTTCAAATTCTTCTCGAAATACTTTCCTAATAAGCAGATGTTACTGTCTTTGCACCTCTAAATAGTTAATTAGCAAAATGCTCTCGCACTCCCAGAAAACTCTTAACATGACCTTTCCTCCTGATTTTTGTTTCTATGGAATCTCTTAAATTTTGGGTAAGCGTTGCTTTGAATCAGTTTGTCTCCCCGAATGTTACTGGTAAAGCCAAGTCACATCTCAAGTAAAAATTCTTCTCAGAAAGCCTTCTGGATTTTGATCATATTTGTTTAAGGTGTCCATCAAAAATCCCTACTTTTGTCTTTTACAATTTAACAACGACTACAAAACTTGCACAATTTTAATTCTTTAGATACAATTTCGGGTGAGGGGGGAAACTAAATAAAATGAGATGTCTAGCGTATTAGCTATAATTTCCATTCTTAATCGTCGGCTTCTTACAATTAAATTTTGAATTACTTCGATTTTTTCACACAAATTGATATTGATAGTCTATCGATCCATGCGTCATTTTCATTTCTGTTTCGTTCTTCTTTGAGACAAGATATACGTTTGGAAGTTGTTAATTATTTTTTTGTCGGACAATTATCTCCATAAAACTTTCTCAAAACATCAATAATGACTCCAGTTTTTTTTTTAAACGAAGCTTTACTATTATTTTATATCAGTTATATCTTTAATTTCGATGGGATGCTTCCTGATCAAAATAATTTTTTTTTTCTAAACTGACATAAAATCTCTTACCCCGATATACTCCCGTTACATACAGTTCGTAACTTTTGTTTAAAACAAACAGCCCTAAACTTCTATGGTAATTCTGGCAATCTACTCCAAGATTTAGAAGTATGGATATACAGAATATACTGAGAATATCGTGTACCGAACCTGTGAGTAACAACGAGGTTTTAAAGAAAATGGAAACAAAAAGGAAACTTATACTTAACATCTGGAAGAGAAAGTTGAAATGTCAACGGAAGGTATGCTGAGGATACCATGGACCGAACGTGTGAGTAACGACGAGGTTTTAGAGAAAATGGAAACAAAAAGGAAACTTATACTTAACATCAGGATTAGACAGTTTGAAATGTCTACAGAAGGATGCTGAGGATACCATGGACCGAACGTGTGAGTAACGACGAGGTTTTAGAGAAAATGGAGACAAAAAGGAAACTTATACTTAACATCAGGAAGAGACAGTTGAAATTTCTACAGAAGGATGCTGAGGATACCATGGACCTAGCGTGTGAGTAACGACAAGGTTTTAGAAAAAATAGAAACAAAAAGACACTTATAATTAACATCAGAAAAAAACCTGCTGAATTTTTGGGGAAGATACTGAGGAAAGAGGGCTTGGGAAATTTGATACTCACAGGGAAGATTAAAAGCAAGAGGTACGGAGGAAAACAAGGCATTACCTACCTAATGAGTCTGAGTAAATGGATGCCGGAAAAGTGTTTAGGGGAGATAACAAAAATACAAAATTTATTAAGAGCCACAAAGAACAGGAAATTGTGGTGAGCCATGATCCCCAACGTCCTGAAGGCTTGAACAATTTTATATTCACAGGTCATATTGAAGGAAAGACGGACAAAGGAAACATGCATTATCCAGCCAGCGGACTTGTGTAAATGGTCATTTAATAATTCTCGTGGAAAAGCATATTACAAAATAAAAATTAAAATGTAATAAAATTCACTTCGACACTTCGACGTGTTATAAAGGCTAAGCAGCTTGTCTAGCTAGATCAGTTACGACCGAATTTGGAATTCGATCTGCATTGGGTGCTCCACACATTTGACCTTGTGCCACATTTAATCTACGCGTATTAAATCGCTATAATAAAACCTCACTTAACGATTGGCCGGTTTAATGATCCCAGTGATACAGCACATAGAAGAAGAATTTAGTTGGTCGTATCTCTGGGGTCGTTGAACAGGTAAGTCGTTACGTGAGGTTTTATTATAAATGAATTTTTATTTTGTAATATGTTTTTTCCACGAGCATTTTTAAATGACCCTTTTATATAATTTTAGCGAATGCGCCTATAATGAGAGAATGAAAGGAAAATTAGTGTGCAAGGCCGATCCATTAACGTAAATTTATTTGCGACGAAATGTTATTGTCGTAATGTTTTAAGCGTAAACTGAATAATTAGATAAAGTAAACAATTGATTTAGTTTTGTGATCATTTCCGTCGGCTGTAAATCGAATTAGTTTCTTGCATCGATTGTTATTACTCAACAGCACGAAGCAAATAATGAGACCAGTTTAGTTTTTTTCTGGTGCAGTAAGAATTATGGAAATTAATTTTATCATCTACATTTACTATTCGACGAAACAATAAAAAAAATCAAATAAAAAATGAAAAACAAAACAAACTTAACAAACTAAAACAAAATAAGTTAAACGGTAGATTTTCAAACATAGGTTCATATACAGTCGAAGTTCTCAGATACGAACTTCAGAGTAGTTCGGTTATGAAAAACGGTCCGGATATAATGTGGCATATTTTTGGAAAGATCCTTGATTATTATAATAAAGGTTTCAACTTTTTATATTATTTAAAATTATAATAATCATAGGCGGTGTGATTAACGATGTATATATGGCGTCAGTATGAAACCGCCTTCACTGGTTAGTTGACACTAATGTATTTGAAGAGTCAAAATATGAAACATAGATTTCTGGAATCGAGTTACTGGTTGATACCTTTACGATAAAATTCTAAAGCAGTGTTTTCCAACCGGTGTTTTTGAGTTATTTTCTTTATATACTCGTAATGTTAGGATATACGTACGGCATATTGTTAGAAAGTCCTTAGTTATTATAATAAAGTCTTCGACCTCTTATATTTAAAATTACACCAGAAGTCCTCATATCTGAACTCCAGATAACAGGACGGGTTCAGATATAATGTAATTGTAATTGTAACTTGGCATAAAACAAGAACTTATCGCAATATATGAAAAATGAAGTGTCGCAAGAAAGTAAATATTAATTTACAATGTTTAAGACTCAATAAGTTTTATTTTCACTTGTATTTCTTATTTCTTTCCTAATTTTGCTTACTTTTCGCTTTTCTACTTGTTTTTTATTTAAATGAGTTTTTTTCTTCAAATTCCGATTTTTAACATCTTTTTTCATCATGTCCCCACTTGGTCAAAATGACTACTAAGATTCAATATATATTATTAGTCTTATTATTCGTTTTTGTTGTTTTTTATCTCTCGAAATTCTTTCATCGCCCTCATATATATATACATATCATAAGGAGCATACGTGGACAATATTTCTTGACTAGATACAGGAGAAGTCCTCATACCTGAACCTCAGATAATAGGACGGGTTCAGATATAATGTGGCATGTGTAATTGTAACTTAGCAAAATACAGGAACTTATATATATATACATATTAGGATTAGTAAAGTTAATGATATAAAATGGCGAAATCCTTTCGCAGACAAAATTTTAAAGTTGCATTAACCTACGAATCACTCGATGAGTGGTATGATCCTTGTTTTTAATAATTATAAGCTGTATATGGTATTTTTTTAATGCGCAAGTACTTTCAACTGTACATTCAGTCATCCTCAGGCATGGAAATTATTTTGTTTTTAGTAAAATTAAATCCGAATCGAAATATATATATATTTTTAAATGTGTTATTGTTAACGAATACAAACTTTTAGAGCATGCAGTCGCATCGCTAAGGTTGAATTTTTTTTGAAAATTTAAGAGTGCATTTTTTACTAATATGGTAATTTGAGAATTTTTTTATGTAGGAGTTCATCAGTCAATGTGGCATGAACTAAACTCCTTCAACAAAAAAATTCTCAAATTACCATATTAGTAAAAAATGCACTCTCTTAAATTTAAAAAAATCAACCTTAGCGTTGCTACTGCACGCTCCCAAAGTTTGTATTCGTTAACAATAACACATTTTTTTTTTAAATTTTGATTCGCATTTAATTTTTTCGAATATGAGGTCTTCTATTGTATGACAGTTATTCAACAAACTCGATAACTCTTTTCAGACTGAAGATACTTTTATTCAAATTAAATATAATTTTATTAAAAACGAAGTGTTATTCAAAATAAAAAAATATATTCAATTAACTGATCACTTTATTCACTATAAAGATATCTTTCTACAAAACAAAGATACACTTATTCAAGCCCAAGTAAAATGCAAATTTCAAACACTTTTCTGTACTATATAAGACGATATTCCTAAACAGAACTATTTTTGATAAGAAAATCAAAACAAACCTTCAAGCGCAAGTTTTAGTTTTTCGTTCAGATTCTGCAATCCTTGTTTGTTAATTTGCAAATTCAACGAATTAAGAGCTTCGTCCAGTTTTTCTATAATCTCTAATTTCTGACCTAAAGTGAATTTCTTTTCCTTTTTCTTCCAGTTGCAATTTCTTCTGTTTTAGACATTGTGTGTTAAGAAAATTTCAACTTGCTAACAATTATTTGCAAGAAAAGTAAAATATTATAATTTAGAATATTCCTACATTATCTAAATGGCAACCTTTACAAGTTCGGATATGAGGATGTTTGGATATGAGGTTGTCCGGATTTGAGGATGTTCGGATATGAGGATGTTCGGATATGAGGATGTTCGGATATGTGGATGTTCGGATTTGAGGATGTTCGGATGTTCGGATTTGAGGATGCTCGGATATGCGGATGTTCGTATATGAGGATGTTAGGACATGAGGATGTTCGGATTTGAGGATGTTCGGATATGAGGATGTTCGGATACGAGGATGTTCGGATTTGAGGATGTTAGGATATGTGAATGTTCGGATATGAGGATGTTCAGATATGAGGATATTCGGATATGCGGATGTTTGGATTTGAAGATGTTCGGAGATGAGGATGTTCGGATACGAGGACGTTCGGATATGAGGATGTTCGGATACGAGGATGTTCGGATTTGAGGATGTTAGGATATGTGAATGTTCGGATATGAGGATGTTCAGATATGAGGATATTCGGATATGCGGATGTTCGGATATGAGATTGTTCGGATTTGAGAATGTTCGGATACGAGGATGTTCGGATATGCGCATGTTCGGATATGAGAATGTTCGGATTTGAGTATGTTCGGATATGAGGACGTCCAGATATAAGGTTGTTCGGATATGAGGATGTTCGGATTTGAGGATGTTCGGATGTGAGAATGTTCCGAAATGAGGTCTTCTACTGTTTTACGGCTGACATTACATTTCAAGTCTTGAAAATCATAGTTCGCTGGAAAACATAGAACCGAAAGAGAGTTCTACAAGAGATAAGTGCGAAAGAAGGAAGTGCTAGAAGAGAACTTCCGGTTACATCTAGCCAATTCAACTGTAAAACGACGAGACCTAGCCGCCAATCTAGTACTGAGCTTAAATTCATAAAGTCTATATAAAATAGTGAATACTTCGTTTGAGCAGTTACCTGAATGCATTTATAGAAGAGGCAGAGAGAAGCTACATTACGGCGATGCGAAAGTGACTGAAACTAAGTTTGGAAATTGGAGGAATATTAAAAAACAAAGCAAAAAATCTATAAGGTCCATCGAAAAGTAATGTCATCAATTTAATAATTGAATCACAGAAAACATGAGAAAAATCAACAGATGAACAGAAAAGTGTGACAATTCCCTATTTTGTCTAAACTATGTTATTTCCTTCTCAGTTGTGGTGCGAGGGTAGGTCGTAAAGTAATGATTGTTCAGTTTTAATTATTATTTTTTTTTGTTTTATTAATTAACCCTAAGCAAGGCGATCAGGGGTTTAGTAAGTGTGAAAAAGTAAGAAAAAAGAGACCCATTATTATATAGAAAGAATAATAAAAGTGTAATAAGGAAGATAGTAAATAATGATTAACCTAGCATTTAAATTTTTGAAGACCAAAGTTGATTGAAAAGCCTGGAGCCAGAAGAGAGAAGTGCGAGGAAAGAAACTATTAACATAGAACTTACGGTTACATCAAGCCAGTTCAACTATAAATTGATGAGACCTTGTTGCCAATCAAGTACTGCGCTTAAATTCATAATGTCCAGGCACCATAGTGAATAGTTCCTCCGGGCAATTCCCATGAAAATATTTAGAGAAAAGTCACAGAGATGCTACTTTATCGCGGTGGGAAAGTGACTGAAGCCGAGACGCCATGTTAGGACCAATAATATTGCTGATTCTTTTTTGGATTTTATCAAGAATCTCTAAATATACAACAGGAGTATCGGTATCAATATTCAAGGCATGGACGAATGGTAAACTTATAAATTCAAATAAACTCTTAGTTTTTTTTTCTGTAATAATTTTTGATCTTCTTCCTTCACATGCTTTTGAACCATCGACAAGCAGTGGAGGAATAAACAGCAAAATCAACATTTTGTTTTATTTATTACACTAAGATTCACCCTGTACAAGGCCTAGGGGCTACTCGAGGTAGAGGATGACAAAGTAAGAGGCAGTTTACACGGATAGGTTGGAGAAGATAACGGTTAACCTTAGACGTTAATAGGTTAAGATTGTAGTTATCGGAGAAACATCCGCTTGGGGTTCGGTTCTACAGATCAGTGGTTCACAGGAAGAAGCTGCTCGGGTGGAACTTACTTCTCATCCGTGGAATACGGGGGGGGGTATACTACCATGTGAGTGGTATGGTGGATTCTAGCCGTGAAGGTTGGAATTGGCGAAACCAAGGAATGCAGTTCAAATGATCACTCTCCATGGAAGTAGCGATAGAACAGTGACAGTCTTGCCACATCTCATCTTTGAGAGAGAGAGAGATAGGGGGAGAGAAAGGGGGAGAAGGAGGCAAGGAAAGGTGGAGTGAGAGAGAGGGGAGGGAGAGGTGGAGGGAGCGAGAGAGAGGTGAGAGGACGAGAAAGAGGGACAGAGAGTGGGAGTGAGGGAGAAGGAGACAGAGAGAGGGAGGGAGAGAGGGGGAGAATTGGAGAGAAAGAGGGATACGGAGGCAGGGAAAGGTGGAGTGAGAGAGAGAGGGGAGGGATAGGGACATGAGGGAGAGAGACGGAGTGAGGGACAGAGAGTGGGAGTGGGGGAGAGGGCGAGAAGGAGAGAGGGAGAGAGAGAAAAGAGGAGGGAGAGAGAGAGAGAGATAGAGGAGGGTGGAAAATAATTCGTCACCTACAAGACTCGAAGAAGCTTTTGAACTTTTTTCAAGACTGGAAAGTGAGTACCGGGCAGTTCCCACCCAAATATGACAACGGTACCCACTTTTCGGTCTGATCTGACACTTATAAATGTAAAAGATACCCTGAGAATACAGATACTTACTGGAGTGTTACTGGGAGCACTTCTCTCGCATCTTTTGCGATGGTTCGTAAGTGTTCCATTTAAGGTCAGGTGTGAATTTAAGGGCCAAGAGACGCTCAAAGCACGGACGTTATTTTAAATACTCATCTTTTAGCAGTGAGTAGCGGCATCATTAATTTGACTAAGAGTATCTGTTATTTTGGCTAATATCTTTATATTGAATAAAATAATCTGTTCGATGAAAAAGAGTATTTTTATATTGAATACCAGTCCCTCCTTTTTTTTTTTCAAATAAAAGTACATTTATATTGATCTAATTCAAATAAAGGAAAATTATTATAAATTTGACTTATTGGGAAACAGTTTTATTCACTTGATTACGCCTTTCACCATCGTTACGTTAGATTGGCTTCCACTGTTTAGAAGGATATATATATATATATATATATATATATATATATATATATATATATATATATATATATATATATATATATATATATATATATATAATGAGAACGAATGGAATGCAATTCCAAAGTTCGCAACATTAAATTTATTTATTAACGCCTGCAATTGTGTAGCATTTCTCGACATGTTTTTGATGTAATATCCTAAAATAAAATAATGCGTATATATATATATATATATATATATATATATATATATATATATATATATATGAAGATATTTTTGAAGGTACAAAATTTTATCACAGAAATAAAAGTGTGAAGATTGATATTAACAGACATATTAAAAAAATGTTTAATATGTATGGTAATATCAAGCTTCACACTTTTATTTCTGTGATAAAATTTTGTACCTTCAAAAATATATTCATATATATATATATATATATATATATATATATATATATATATATATATATATATATATATATGGGGATGAGATTCCCCCATACACACATACACTGACACACACACAAATATATACACAAGCATACATTACACACAGTCCCCCAAAATTAAAAGATATCATACACATAACATACACATCCCCTTTCCAGCAATCAATAGAGCTGTCAAAATGACTAACGAGGTACATCTGAGACTCATGGCTCTTCTGACCTCTCTTTAAAAAGTAACTCGAAAAAAGACAGATCCCAGAACTGACCAAACTTTAACTATAAAAAAAAAAATCAGCCCATCTTCAACTACATCCTGTAGTTCACTGCTACTAACGAGCATGGATATTTTTCTCCTGATGATGACCATTCTGGCCGAAATTATTGGAGAAAGATAATGAAAAAATAAAACAAGAATATTAACTTACAACCCAGTGTGTCTTAAATTTTAATTTTTGACAATTGCTATTGATCAATACATATTGTGTGTTTGGGAGCTATTCCGTCTTTTATATCTGTTTCGCTCAGCTTTTAATTTAATTTTTCTTTTGTTCATGTAAGTCTTTCTATTTCGAGACAATTTATCTAAAAAAAATTTTTTATTTTTAGCTTAATGTGTAGGTTTTATATGTGTTTCTAAAGTTATAGGAAGTTTTTATTTACAAATAAATATCACCCTTAATAATGGCTAAAAGAATAGCCGAAAGCTAAGCTTTTGGTCAGTTTTTACGCACTTTGTGTCCAGAAAAGTAGACACTTGTACGAACACAAGAAACATTGGGAAATTTGCTTTTTAACGTCCAAACGCCCGCGCGCTAAATATATCTTTAAAATTTTCCCAAATCGTCACAATTCCGTGTAAATGTACAAGCTGAACCCGAATTAACAATTAAATTATGAAGAAACCTAGAGTTTTTGGAGTTATCGACAAGAAAAAATCGAACTTCTTGTTGGTTGTTCGTTCCCCATTACTGCCATAATGTTCACTAAATCAGTGCCGAGTACATCCGGTAGCGTAACCTTAAATTATGGCCTATTTACTTCCTTTACAGAAGTTCATTTCCGAAACCAATACGCACTACCGTAAAGTAATGACATAATAAATTTCGAATAAAAATATTTCATTTTCTTTTTAAAACTATGTATAATTATTTTTCTAATTCAAAGTATAAAATAACTACTTTAGGGGCTAATTTAAAAAATTACAAAGAGTTACCTCAAACTTTTGAACTATAGTGTATATACAAATGTATATATATATATATATATATATATATATCAGAAAAAGAGCAAGCATTTGAAGAGGACAACTGTCGAGTAAAAAATTTTCAGCACCACTTATATATCACCATGTCAACATTTGCCAACGTACACGGTTGACGGGCGCCTTCATCTACACGCTGTTACTTTCTTCCGGTCATAACTTCTTTGGTTGGTTTTACACCCCTGCACCGGTCTATAAATGTCTCTGTGGAGTGAAGGCATCACAAAAACGTCTTGATGTTGTCCATTCCCTCAGGAAATTCGATCAGATGGGCATGATCGGAAATTATTCAACCATAGTTCCTATGGTCCGAACAGGAAGCAGATTCTATGAATCCTTGTAAAATTCAATTGGAGGTTAAAGCTTTACCCGCGTAGGATACTAACTCGCCTTAATGGGTACTTTTGTTTCAACATTTCGAATTCTTTAGATTTCACCAGGAGAATAGCTGTCATTATCATTTGGTTATTGCTGTGTACGAATATACATACCCCTCGTGCTTTTCATATTTATTTTTCGGCAACCATGACACCGCTATAATTTTAACTACCTTCAATCATCTGCAACGTATATTGTTTTAAAAAGCGATGATTAGAATTGTAATAAAAAGTAAACATATGAACGTGAATGCATACATATTCTTTGTTCTTGAGAATGTTTTATTTTTTACTAATATTCACCCAATATAATAACCACTGAAGAGCATTACTGTGTGGAGTTACGTTAGCTTAGGAAAGGACAAGCGTTAGGGGTATTGAGCTGAAATAGGCATTATAAGGAATTGGAAGCCCAGTCTTAAACCGGAAACCAGGGACTCCTTTATAAAAGACAGGGGAGCAGTATGAACCAGACGATAGGCGATCCTATCTACTCTTATTGATGGAGGAGAAAAAATTAAAATGAAATAAGTATTTTGTGAATAAAATTTCAGAATTCAGTCGCAGACGTTCGAAGGACAGATCTGAAGCAGACTTTAGAAGGAACCGGAAACCAGATCTTAAATAGGAAAAAAGTGATAGACCTCTACACCTTTTCAAAAGTCCAAGGACAGGCGATCCTATATATTCCCGTTGGTGGAGGAGAAAAAATAAAATGAAATTGTCTAAAAAGCTTCAGGATTCAGCCGCAGACATGAGGAGCACAGAGCTGAAGCAGACTTTATGAAAGAACTGGAAACCTATTCGTAAACAGGAAACAAGGTATAAACTTCTAATGTTTTTTCAAAACTGTTGTGGATTCCGGGAATGGAAT
>OZ038503.1:80480826-80520826 GCA_964036315.1 Acanthosepion esculentum | reverse complement strand
GCTTTAAAATGCATACCCGTTTATTTAGAACCTCAAATCCAAATAAGTAAGAAATATCTAGTTCTAGAACTCATTACTGTCGTGCTGGGCAGCGAGACGAGCTTAGTGGTCATTCCATCATTTTAGGCGTTCTTTGTCACTTTTGTAAAAGTAATAATAATAATAGCCGTCTATTCGTTTTCGAGTAAACCCATCTGCTAGGGTGGATCGCCAATCCCTGGTGTAGACGTTTACACAAGCAAATTACTGTTTGTCCACTATCACACAGCACAGCATCGGTTTACACTGCAATTGCAATGATTTGAACTTCGCTACAGCTTATTGGAGTAAGTGCACAAATTGGCGTGAATGAGGTCAATACGGCGAAACCCTCGCTCACAGTGACTTGTGATTTGGTGTTAGCACAACTATGGAAACCTTCCAAATAATTCAGTCGACCTGATTTTACTTATAAGTCTTTGGTCAGTTAGTCGTATTGGTTTCAGCTACTTTACAATGAATCGCCACAACAGGCCGATAACATAAAGAAGCCACCTTTCTGACAAATTGAGAACATCTACTACCGACCCACAAGGGTAGATATGACACAAGGCCGATTTTTACGTGGGTCTTCCGAGCCCGTAGGCTCGGCCAAAAATATTCCCTTTCGAACCCGTATGACAAATTGACTATGATCTGTATCGAACGCCGGATCTTATGATTGGAAAACGATCGTTCTGACCAATCGACCACGCGCTTATTCTTCTTCTTCTTCTTCTTCTTCTTCTTCTTCTTCTTCTTCTTCTTCTTCTTCTTCTTCTTCTTCTTATTATTATTATTATTATTATTATTATTATTATTATTAAGTGATTCTATCGATTGTATCAAAAAATCTTTGTCTGAAAAAGTTGTAATAGTGGGGGGGGGGGAGATAAAATAAAATAAAATAAAACAATTTAAAACATTGTTGGATATCGAAGATAAAAATCTTGATTTCCTTGCAGGAAAATCGCTTAACTTCACTGTTGTCTGATCAGATTTGTATTTTGCCCTTTCCATAAAAAAAGATAAAAAGGGAATACGGATGCTAAAAATATAGACATGCAGACTAAAAGCTTAATTAAAAGAGTTTCGAACTTTATTGAATTCAAGAGAATCAGGGAGGAAGGGGTATGCCTGCCGGACTAAACATTTTGTATCAAAGACTAAATCGCAGGAAAGAATAAATGCCGCATTGTTCGTGAAGATGCCGAGATGTTCAATTAAGATAGAAAATCCCTTTAACCCTTTTGCATTCCACTTCATTCTTTCTCTTAAACAGTCGGGTTTTTTTCCCTAGCCTTTTCTTATCCCTTTTTACAAACTTTGTTGTTGTTCTACGAAAGAATGCTCGGACTTTATTATACGGTATATTTATCCGGATTGTTTATCCAAGATTTCCGATAAAAATGGCACATTCTTTAGCTGGACCAAGAAACTTAAGAGAAGTCAAGAGAATAAGAAATGATAAGGGTCCTGTGGTTAGAGGGGTAGTTATTAAAAAAGAAATGGGTTACTTTCCGTGTTACTCAGACGAAACTTATTAAATCATATCCCGACAGCGTACAGCGGGTTACGCTAGATATTTTTTTAGGAGAATTCACCCTGGGCAAGTAAAGCTACCAAGAAACAAGGGGTTATATGATGTGTGATGATTAGCAGGAAAAAGCATTACTAAGGAGCGAGACCAATGAAAGAGTATTCAGGAGGTGAGTTGATAGCGATTGACAGTGCATTTAAATTCTTAAAGATTAAATTTGACTGCAAAGTATGGAACCATACGAGAGTTCTGTAAGTGAGAAGTGCGAGAAAGGAAACTGTTGACATAGAACTTACGGTTACATCTCGTCAAAACTGAAAATTGATGAGACCTCGTCGCCAGTCTAGTATTGCCCTTAAATTCATAATGTCTAGGTACCATAGCCAAGAGCTCATCCGAAGAATTACCATGAAAATATTTATAGAAAAGGCACATAGAAGCAACTTTAAGGCGGTGGGAAAGTAACTGAAACCGCGATGTCAGTTCAGGACCAATAATATTGCCGAGTCTTCTTAATATTTTATCAAGGATCTCTAAATATATCGCAGGAGAACCGGACTATATGTGACAGAAATATCCTAAGCCTGGACGAATGGTAATCTCATAGATATGTAAGATAGATTCTGGAGAGAAAAATTGTCTGTTCTTAGCAGCAGACCTAGCAATGGATTCAATCTTTTCTTATAAAAAGGTTTTCTGTGATTTTTAACATACTGAAAATGATTTTTTCGTTACATAGAGGCGCGGTGGAGTAATGGATAACGGCTCGGATTGAGGAATCCGTTACATTCACTTACGTGCTAACACCCTTGGGAAAGGTGTGAATCCTCTTCTTCTTTCTACAGCTATGGGTAAATAGCAGGACAGACTGGGTTCTATAGCCTTGGATGGCAACTGGTCTGGGAGAAGGTCAACTCTGAATTCAAAACCATTCGGCGTCTGCATCCGGCGGCCTCTTGGTTACTCCTGCCTCTGCGTCTGTGGAAATTCTGCGGCAAGTAAGAGCATATTCCTCCCTCCACTGGGATAGCACGCGAGGTGTGGGGACCGCGTGTGAAGTTCAAACTCCCTTGTTACTCCGTTTCAAGAACTCACCGCCATTGGAATCGGGAATGGCTGTCGCTCGGTCGCCGTGCTTGGTCGGCCTTCGTTCCGGACGCGGTGAATTCCTTGGAAGGAGCCGGCTTAACCGATCCAGGGTGAATGCCGCAACGTACAATACAATCGTTTTTTTTTTTCATCTTAAATGCCTTTTAAACATTCTCATTCTCATATCGCTACAGCGTGAAGAACGTGCCACTACTTCTTTTCATAGACAAAGTTTTTGTACTTTTTATTTAACCTTCGACAAATATTAAAAAATGGCGTCGTCATTTTTGGTAATATGCACCAAATACAATCGTTTTCTTCCATTTTTGTTTTTACCTTTTGATATTGTCATATTTCGATAGCGTTGGGTTTCTTTTATTAAAAAGACAAATATTAGCAAATACGCCCTCTTTTTTCTTTTGGTAAACTGTTCACAATGTCAATATCCCCACCTTTTTTTTTACAAACGTTGCCATTTTCATATTCACGTTCACGAGTACCGTAACCCATCAGGATCGTAGGGGCACCATATACACTGCAGCCGTAGTAGCAGTGGTGAATCCTGGCAAAAACGCGGGTTTGAATTCAGTGAGTTTCCCCTATATACTGGCTGTCAACTAAGTCTATAGGACCCAGTCCGTCTTGCTATTTACCCCCTGCTGGAGGGGAATGAGACGGTTCCAAAACGACCCTTCCGTTTCCTGCGTAAGGCCATATGACCCTGTCTGTCTTGTAGAAAAGAGACGGAGAAGAGGCGGATTCAGTGGGAAGAAAAGGATTCATACATTTCTCAAAGGTATTACCACGTAATGAACCCGACTGGAATTCGAACTCGGCTCGGTTTGTTTCGTTTGTTTTGTTTTACGGCATTTCAACCTCAATGGGTTATTTAATGCCGACAAGAATTTTATTACTGGTAATATTTTTTTAAAATTGTATTGCTACTAATATTTCTTTTATAAAAAATGTATTGTTGGTAATATTTTTTTCTTCAAAAATGTATTGCTGGTAATAATGTATTGCTGGTAATAATTCTTTACAATAATGTATTGTTGGTAATATCTTCTCCTTCAAAAATGTATTGCTGGTAATAATGTATTGCTGGTAATAATTCTTTACAATAATGTATTGTTGGTAATATCTTCTCCTTCAAAAATGTATTGCTGGTAATAATGTATTGCTGGTAATAATTCTTTACAATAATGTATTGTTGGTAATATCTTCTCCTTCAAAAATATATTACTGTTAATAATGTATTGCTGGTAATAATTCTTTTCAATTATGTATTGTTGGTAATATCTTCTCCTTCAAAAATATATTACTGGTAATAATGTATTGCTGGTAATAATTCTTTACAATAATGTATTGTTGGTAATATCTTCTCCTTCAAAAATATATTACTGGTAATAATGTATTGCTGGTAATAATTCTTTACAATAATGTATTGTTGGTAATATCTTCTCCTTCAAAAATATATTACTGGTAATAATGTATTGCTGGTAATAATTATTTACAATAATGTATTGTTGGTAATATCTTCTCCTTCAAAAATATATTACTGGTAATAATGTATTGCTGGTAATAATTCTTTACAATAATGTATTGTTGGTAATATCTTCTCCTTCAAAAATATATTACTGGCAATAATGTATTGCTGGTAATAATTCTTTACAATAATGTATTGTTGGTAATATCTTCTCCTTCAAAAATATATTACTGGTAATAATGTATTGCTGGTAATAATTCTTTACAATAATGTATTGTTGGTAATATCTTCTCCTTCAAAAATATATTACTGGTAATAATGTATTGCTGGTAATAATTCTTTACAATAATGTATTGTTGGTAATATCTTCTCCTTCAAAAATATATTACTGGTAAAAATGTATTGCTGGTAATAATTCTTTACAATAATGTATTGTTGGTAATATCTTCTCCTTCAAAAATATATTACTGGTAATAATGTATTGCTGATAATAATTCTTTACAATAATGTATTGTTGGTAATATCTTCTCCTTCAAAAATATATTACTGGTAATAATGTATTGCTGGTAATAATTTTTCATAAAAAATTCATTGCTGGTATTAAAAACTATTTCTACACTTAGTTCCCAGGACATAACTTGGGATCAACTACTTGCCTATAGTTAGGACCCCAAGAGGTGCTACCCCCCTGGGTCAGGTGGACCTGGGAACACCAGCAATTAAGAGGTGGTTCCACGCTTCTCAAAACCTCCTGATGCAAAGGCCTTGCTGTTGGACGTAGTTTATTGCCTTACCCAGGACGCGATTTTTAATCGGTTAATCGAAGTTAAGTAATGCTGACTGACATTTCGGTGGGGGGTTATGATCACCAGATATTGTAATTATCCTGAAGGCTGGGTTAAAAAATTATAACTTTCTTTGTATTTGCGATAGAAATAATTTGTAAAAAGGATTAGAAAGAAGTAAATCTATATTTTTTAAGGTTTTATTGAAATTTTATTTAAGTTTCCACATGTCCTCCATCATTAGCAATACAAAGAGTAATACGCTTTTGCAGTTAACGGGAAACATTTGCAAACTGATTTACAGTAATGCCTGAAATCAGTTATTTTAGCTATACTAAAAACTAGGTACATTAAACTTTATAACATTTTTTACAGATTATTTCTATCGCAAATACAAATAAAGTTATACATTTTTTAAAGTGCACATGAACTTTATGGACACCCTGTATCATTTTAATTCTTAATACTTTTGGGAGTTTCCTTCCTAACCTTTTTGTATAAGGTAGTGTGGAATGTCAACATTTCGATTATGTTATTTTCTCTCCGAATTTCATGCTCTCTTGTCTTTAGTCAGTTGTATCTTTTGAAACTTTTCAAATGGATGGTTTCTATTATTTGGTAGAATAATTTGTGATTATATAGCGCCAATCTACAAATCCGACGAAGGGTGGTTCGCTTTAAGACACACAGGTTTCATTCGATTTACACAACTTTGTCCGCAACTTTGTCGTTGTTTTCACGTTTCGGACGTTGTGCTCTCCTGCTTTTTCAGGTGTGTACAGGGAATTCTGAACCGAGTCCTTTATTTAATCTACGGGGGTAGACTATTCTCGTTCAAATGCCCATGTCTGGGCATAACTCGTCTAATTCTTATTTTCAATACTGCTCAGTTATTGCTCGCCCGTTTCCATTAGGCAAAGTACACACTGCCCAGCTCAGGGATTGAACTCACAATCACTATGTCATCAAATTCACCAACCAATGCTTCAATCATAACAACAACAAAGATAAGGACAATAATCCCAATATAAAGATTGTAAATAATGATAACGCCTCATGCCAGAAATTAAGTCATAAGACGATTGGGTGATAATAACAACAAAGATGAGGACAATAGTCCGAATAGAAATAGTTTAATTAATGATAACAAATCATCCCAGAAATTAAGACAGAAGACGATTGGGTGATAATAGCAACAAGGATAAGGACAATAGTCCGAATATAAAGAGCTTAAATAATGATAACGCTTCATCCCAGAAATTAAGACAGAAGACAATTGGGTGATACTAACAACAAAGATGAGGACAATAATACGAATATAAACGGTGTAGATTTTTTTTTAACAATTTCCATTTTACTGTGGGAGTTTTATTTGCTTCATTTAAATACCAAAAATATTTAGATAGGAATGTTTGGTTACGATACTCATTGATTTGGGTGAAGAGAGGTGCAGGTACCATCTTAATTTATCATCATTTTTAGTGCTACCAGTATATTTTTTTTAATATCTGTATTTTCGGTAGATGAAATAATACACTGGTATCTAAACATACAACATCCTAGCCAGTTGCCCAAGACTTCCAACACCGGGACTTGTCGCTGAAGTGACCACTTCAATCTAGAGCTAGCCTTATCCCACCTTGTGATTTAAGTTTGATCATAAGGAAGCCAAGATCAAATAGTGTCAGGCATCTTTATGTCGATCTGGTTCAAGCAGGGCGAAAACGTACAGGAAAAAAAAACACTGGAATAAATTGAACAAAAGTAAATAGCTTTTATATCAGTCCTCCGTACAATAACTGGTTTATATCAGAGTTCGCATGCAATTAATTATCAGCCCAACTCGCGTCAGAATCGGAAGTGACATTATCGTTGTTGATAGTTTGAAGTCGGAGGTTTTCATCGGCAGACAATCACGTGGGCCGCTCTCCGGTCTCTGGTTTCGTCTCCGTCTCTTCTGCCTCTCTTCTACGATTCGTCTGCCGAATTCGCTTCGCTCATTCGTATTTATGGACATTCACTCAAACTGCCGAATTCGATAATTCTGGGGAATTCATTTCTTCACTTGCTCATATTATTACCTTTCACTAAATCTTCGCAGACAGCGTGGGTGGCTTATCCACCCCCTGCTGGTATTTCAACTCGACTTTCGACCAGAGGATCAACTCCAAATTTGTTGTTTACGAATAATGAAGTTTTCGTTTTAGAGCTTTCATTTAGAGCTGTGTATCACTCAACATTGCCCCCTAAGTCTCGGTCACTCTTCCATTGTTTAAACTGCTCGACATACAGTTCAAATCGTATATGTATCAATTAAGTCCTCAATTCTTCCTAGGGGTTTTTGGCATTAACCCATCTCGTTTCAATGTCTCACAGCACATAACGCTTTCTATTGATAAGAAAACTGACTTAGGCTTTATTTTAGAGGGGTAAAAACAAATAATATCAATGGTAAACTATAGATTCTGTAAGATATTTATTATTCAATGAACAATTTATGAGATTGCGACAGTTACATAATATTTCATCACTATTATTTATTCTCATTTCTGAACTAATATTTTTTATATTCTAGTTTAAGTATGTATTTAAAATTTTATTATTATGTTTTTTAATACATTTTTCTAAATTTTCAGTACAACTATAACCTAATTTTAGGGTATTTTTATTGAAAAATAAATTAAAAATAAAAATACAATAAAAATACCCTAAAATTAGGTTTGACAAAGGCCTACAAGTTCTCGTTTTTTTTAATAATTTCCATTTTGCTGTGTGAATTATATTTGTGTCTTTTAAATGCCAAAAATATTTAGATAGGGATGTTTGGTTACGATTCTCATTGTTTTTGAAGGAAGACAGGAGCTTGTACCATCTTAACATAAAATCATTTTTAGTGCTAACAATAAAAATATTTTAATATCTGGATTTTCAATAGATGAAGTAGTACCTGGGTTAACTATAGATTCTCTAATACACTTATTATTCAATGGACAATTTGTGAGATTCCGAGAGTTATATAATTTTGCATTACTATTATTTATTCTAATTTCTGAACCACTATTTTCTGGTTTTGGTTTAGGTGTTTATTTAAAATTTTATTATTGTGTTTTTTATAATTTTTCCTAAATTTTCAGTACAATTGTAACCTAACTTTAGGGTATTTTTTATTAAAAATCTTGCTAAGAGAATTATTTCTTGGAAAAAGTTTTTCAATCAAAGCAAGAAATGTTTGTCCTAACTTACGTTTTAGTTAAATGGGGTAGGGTGTACCAAATGATTTTTCAATTTCTTTTTCTTCTCTGCTTATTTTTATTATCATTTTTATATTTAATGTCGGGGCATTGATAGTCACTATTATTTAAAGCTTTATTATAAAAATTACAATGTTCATAGAATATATCCTCATTAGCAAAATTTATACTAATTCGTTTCTCTATTGATGAAGGTACATGATTTATTATAGATGGAGGGTGATTCGACTTAGTGTGGATATATAAAAGATTGGTATCTGGTTTCTTATAAAGTTGGTATGAATTTTTCATTATGTCCAGGGATACATCGAGGAAGTTTAACTTTTTTAGTTTTGTATTAATAGTAACTTTTAAATTTTGGCAGTTAAATTCTCTATATGTTAGATTTCTAATCTTGTCAGTTTTGAAGTTTGTCTTCCATACATCCATAAGGCCATCATCACTATACAATCGAATATCTTCTACATAAATTTCACGGTTGGCAGTGAGATTGTATAATATACATAATCCAACAAGATCGAAAGACTCTGAAGAGTCCAACGATCTCATTGTAATATCAACATGATCTCCTTATTTTTATCCACTGTTCTTTATTATGAATGAGAACAGATATTTTTTACATTCATAATTATGTTGCTTTCATCCTTAGTTCAGTATATACAGTGGTAAAAATCTAGAGCAACCGTAAAAAGTTGACTTGAAATTGACGGGTAATATTCCTCGATGTCGAATTGGATCAGGGTGCAATTGGTTGTATCCATTATATTTGAAAACGAATTGGTGACGTCCATTGTGTTAATCCCAGGTATTATTAATAAACAAATTAAGAAACGAATTCGACAAAAATGACAATACCTATTTTAAGATTAGAATATTAAATCTGACCGCTGCATAATTAAATATATATATAATCTGAACGTTGCATATATATATATATATATATATATATATATATATATATATATATATATATATATATATATATATATATATATATGTATATACCGTAATATATTGTTAGTTTATAATTAAGTGGCGTAGAGGTGAGAGGAATGCGTTATGAAAGTGCAATGTTTATATATATATATATATATATATATATATATATATATATATATATATATATATATATATATTACCATTTGGTAATAACTGGTAGGGATAATTAAAAGGAGGATATTAATCGATGGAGATATCAATGTAGACTACAGATAATCATAATAATAATAATAATAATGATGATAATAATCAAGAAGAAAATTTTTTGAAGTATTCTTCTTAACTATATATGTCTGAGTAAATAAATTAGAGAGATTATGTCTGCTAATTTTTAACAAAGTCCGTTCATACTCACGAATAACCTTCGAGTATTGATATATATATATATATATATATATATATATATATATATATATATATATATATATATGTAGGAATGGGGAGGATAAAACGTGTATGTGTACGCTCAAATACTTGTACGTACGTAAGTATATTTCTTCGTAAGATGTTGTAAATACAGTGCTCAAACTTATGAAACAGAGCTATAAATACATATTATGTATATTCACTAACATATATATATATATATATATATATATATATATATATATATATATATATATATATATATATATATAAATATATATGATCAGACTCGATACAGCAGGAATTAATGCATTTTTCCACTTTGTCATTAATTTTCCTAACAGTGTTCTGGCATGGATGTTTTATCATTTGCTTCCATAGTTTTATATATATATATATATATATATATATATATATATATATATATATATATATATATATAGTGTGCGTGTGTGTGTATATTTCGCAATTAATGTCAATTATTTCCAAATATATTTCCAATTTAGAAAAATTGTTATCGTACAAAAAAATCTGTCGTAAAATTCATCACGTAAAAAATCGACGCGAACAAATTGAAATTATGACACACTGAAAAATATATTTAGATAATATAATATCTATACATGTATATATGTATACACAGATAATATATATACATGATATATATAATATAATATATATAATATACATAATATGTTTATATAATATATTTATATATAATATATGTATAATATATTTAGAACATATATATATATGTATATATATAACATAATAATATATATATGATAAAATAAATAACAAACTGAAACATATATTAATCTTACATGTTTCACTTTTATTAATGCTTCTTCAGAGTTTCAGAGAAAACACACAAAATGTATTTTTAATTTTGTTTGGGTCAATTCTTGTTGGTCAGTTATGTACCCCGTGCATTAAAAGCGTTGATAATATATATTTATGACCTGGTAAGTAAAAGTAATGAGAATGTTAACTGCATGTACGAAATCGTTGTATTATACATTTTATTTTATTTGATAAATGGCAAATAGCCAATTAATCATCAGTGAATGATACGCTGAAATCTACATGCTGGATTTAATATATATATATATATATATATATATATATATATATATATATATATATATATATAGATAGATAGATAGATAGATAGATAGATAGATAGATAGATAGATAGATAGATAGATAGAATAAGACGTAAAAAGAAAGATTAACAAATGTGAACATTTGAATAGATAGATAGATAGATAGATAGATAGATAGATAAGGAAAAGATTGCAATAACCATATAGATAGATAGATAGATAGATAGATAGATAGATAGATAGATAGATAGATAGATAGATAGATAGATAGATAGATAGAATCAGACGTAAAAAAAGATTAACAGATATGAACATTTGAATAGATAGATAGATAGATAGATAGATTGAATCCAACCTAAAAAAGGTAGATTACCAGCTAAATGAAATATGTGCTGTACAATTAGTCATTATTTGTCAATGTTAAAATAAATAAATTTTAGAATGTTTACAATTTTCTAAAACCAACGAAACAAATTATGTGTAATTAATGTTTAATAAATTTGAAAAAAATACAAACATTTAATTTTACAAAGAATTCAAAAAGATAGGCTCCCTCGACAAAATTATGATTCTATTTTAACTGATTTGTCATGTATCCTTTTTTGTGAGCGAATGGATTAAATTTACTAATTCGGTTCCAGAGAATTAGCGCAAAAGATTTAAATCCTATTTTGACATGTCGTGTTTTTTTTTCGATTACAATTAACAAAGATAAATCCTTTACTTCTAACAAATGTATAAATAAATAAAGCGATATTTCTGGAGCGGCGATTAGCTCCAGAAGTTTTAGGAAACAATGTAGAGCTTAGACATTCATTCACAAAAGACCTTTCTGGCAGAATACCCACTGAAATAATATTATTTTTCAAATGATCAGACCAGGACTCGAAGAACTTACAAAGTATGCAATATTGCATGTCTTCGTCCTGTCAAATCTGGCTTGGTGCACCTGATAACGATTTTATATTCCTAATAACATCCATATAATCTGTAATGTTATGGGACGTGACCTGGCATCTCGATTTCGGCCACTTTCCCACGGCAGTTATGTAGCTTCCCGTGTTTTTCGATGAATATTTTTCATGGTAATTGTTCTGGTGAGCTTTTCTCATGGGTATCTCAAATTTACAAATTCAAGCATAGTGCTGGATTGGCGGCTCGGTCTCATCATTTTAATGTTTAAATTGTTATATGTAAGTTCTATGCTAACAGTTTCTTCTCTAACACTTATGGCTTGTGGACTCATCTTTCGGCTTCTAAAATTTCAATGCAATGTCAATCGTTGTCTAATGTCTTCCTGATTACATTTCTATTGTTCTCGACCAATTTTCGCTTGTGGAACTCTCTTCCGGCTTCTTGCTTTCCAGTCAACATTGATCTTCAAACATTTAAATGCAGTGTCAATCGTTATCTTTTTCCTTCTCATTTTATATTTCTTTTATTGTTTTCTCTCCTTAATAAGCTTCACCTTTTTCTCATACTCGTGAACACTCCTATATATATATATATATATATATATATATATATATATATATATATATATATATATATATATATATATATATCAATTATGTGGTGAAGGTTCAATTTATATTACGCGAATCATTCATACAAAAAATTCATTATCTGCTTTTCGTATGAATGATTCGTGTAATATATATATATATATATATATATATATATATATATATAGTAAAGAAAAAACTAAACTGTTGGTGAAACGAACAGAAAACGTTTTAAAACATCTGAATAATCCTAAACGAAACAAGATCTGAAACAAGAACAAAATTAAGTAAAAAAAGAAAAAAAAAGAAATAGGCCTAAAGGCAACCACCTGCCTACTTAGTAAAGTAAAGTGCTCAAAGCCTAGATTACCTAGACAGAGCAAAAACACTTGACGGCGTTAATTCCTATGAAAGGAGGGCTTTATTCGTAACCCGAGTTTCACGTGGACTTCAGATATGCATTTATGTACATTCTATGTTTATGCAAATTTGTAACAAACAAAAAACAATGAAAACGGCAAACCTTGCATTTGCTGTTTCGAAAAACGAGTCACACACACACACACACACATATATATATATATATATATATATATATATATATATATATATATATGCATTTTTGCAGCAATCTCTCTTTTATGCGCATTTCATTGAAAACGACTGACAAAATATTGTGATTTAGCAAATTATTATATTTTCTTGCATGCCTATAAGATATTTTATTTCTCTTTTGGCTGCATAGTGTGTAAGAACAGTCAAAGGGATCTCTGAGCCCTAGCTCTTTCGGATAATCTACTAAACATTATCAAGATTGCTTTTGCTTGTCTAAACATGGAGATTTTTAAATAGCAATAGAAAATCTTATTACCAGAACACAGTCAGTACTTTGTGGCCGTGTTTATAATTAACATATATATATATATATATATATATATATATATATATATATAAGTTTGTGCGTGTGTTTTGTGTCGATTGCCTCTTTCTCCTCCTCCATATGCACAGATTAGTTAAGCCGACGTGACCTGGTCGTGCAACCGTAGATCCGATTAGATTTAAAGAAGTCAAGGCCATAGAAAATTTACGTCTTGATAATTCTTTATAAGTTTCTTAAACTTGCTTTTGAAGATCTTTCCTTCCTTTGGTGCCATGCATGATTATTTCCTCATTTTTTATTCTAAAAAAATAAAATCCATTCAAAAATGAATGCGTACGGCTGATATTTTGGAAAGTTTTATAAATAAGGATGCTTTTCTCCTGTATGTTTACTCGTCAAACTGTTTAATAAAGTCTAAAATAAAAAATTTAAAATCTCAGGACAAATATTCCCGGTTCTCCATCGTGTAGAGAAATAGTTTTTATATCAATTTTTTTCATCAATCTTCTTATCAATGACACGAAGTTTATAAGGATCAATTTATTATTTATGAAACTGAATCAGCTTAAATTCAATTTGAAAAGTCAACAAGAGACATAAAAAATGGGCCCTGAATGTAAAAATTAAAAAATCCTTAAATATAATATATTTGTTCTTTCCCTGGACACATCTGAAAAGATTAAATAAAATTATGTTTTTTAGTATTTGAACGATATAAATTTTATTAAAATCTAATGAACCTGAGAATTGTTGTAATAGAAAAACTAATTCCTTTTACTTCTTTAAGCGATCATGACTTTTTCGATTCATGATTGATTGGATTCACGCAGTAGCCTGCCCTTAACATTTGTTTTTAATATTTAATCCATAGCTGGGGGTGAATAGATATATTCCTATCTATCCCAAGAGTATTTGCGTGTAAGATAATCTAACGTGCAACAATGAATTCCGAACGCGCATTGGGATAGCCAAAGATGCAATCCAAAAGCCAAGCAAAGAAATAAGAAACAGGGAAATTTCATTAGAACCAAAGAAAAGAATACTGAACTGTTACGTGATATTTGTCCTACTATATGGCAGCGAATGCTAGACAATCTCCTCAAAGATGAAGAGGAGACTTGACGCAACAGAAATGTGTTGCTACAGAAAGATGCTGAGGATACCATGGACTGAACATGTGTGCAACGACGAGGTTCTAGAGAAAATGCAAAAATGCATACTTATACGTAACATCAGGAAGAGGCAATCGAAATTTCTAGCGCACGTAATGAGAAAAGAAGGCTTGGAAAATCTGATACTCACGAGACAGATTGAAGACAAAAGGAACGAAGGAAAACAACTCATAACATACTTTGGGAGCTTGAGGAAATGGATGGCAGAACAAGGTTTAGGAAATAAAGCAAAAAGTGAAAATCTATTAAGAGCTACAAAGGACAGGAAATTGTGGAGTGTCATCATCGACTACGTCCTGAGGGGACACGGCACATAAAGAAGAAGAAGAAGAATTCGACTGGAATTCTCTGAGTTCTCATTCCGAGCCCTTATCATTCCCAAAATCCGTACATCAAAGGTTAGAGCTGATATTTTCGAGCGGTCACCCATCTAGGTACTAACCACGCTCAACCTTGTTTAACTTCGTTGTGTGTCAACATCACACGGCGGCAAACTGCCATATTCACAACGTTTCGGCCGTTGTACGTCCCGGCTTTTTCAGGATCTGTCTATATCTCTGAGATGAGGCATTAAGATTAAGTACTTTATTTACACAATTCGGACCGTTATCCTCATCTTCATTGCTATATTCACAACGTTTCGGGCTAATTCCGACCCTTTATTTCGTCCACCGGGGTAGATTGTTCTAGTTCCACGTGCCATGCCTCTTAAGGATGTCGCAGTCATTTCTCTTTAACTAAACTCTTCAAGTTTTTGGTTCACCTCTACTGTAGCCTGGTATTGAACTCACTACTCTTTGGGTCTAGTTACTGGATCTAACCAACATCTTTATCCAGTGGGCCAATGCATGAAATGATGTGAATTTATTTAAAGATGGAATCAACAATTTAGAAGTACGTTGGAAAACGTCATTCATCAACATGGTGCCTATTTCAACTAAATAAATTAGTTATTTACCATTCCAGAGGCGTTTTATTCATTACCTATAAAGTGCGTTATTTCATGTGTGACGACCTAATAAATTAGTTATTTACCATTTGAGAAGCGTTTTATTCAATACCTATAAAATGCGTCATTTCATGTGTGACGACCTAATAAATTAGTTATTTACCATTTCAGAAGCGTTTTATTCATTACCTATAATGTGCGTCATTTCATGTGTGACGACCTAATAAATTAGTTATTTACCATTTCAGAAGCGTTTTATTCATTACCTATAATGTGCGTCTTTTCATGTGTGACGACCTAATAAATTAGTTATTTACCATTTCAGAAGCGTTTTATTCATTACCTATAAGGTGCGTCATTTCATGTGTGACGACCTAATAAATTAGTTATTTACCATTTCAGAAGCGTTTTATTCATTACCTATAAGGTGCGTCATTTCATGTGTGACGACCTAATAAATTAGTTATTTACCATTTCAGAAGCGTTTTATTCATTCCTCTAAAATGCATCATTTCATGTGTGACGACCTAATAATAATTAGAATATAACATTAATAAATAAATATAAACAAATTGGAAAATAAAATTCAAAGACCATATTAAAAACATTTACTCCCTTTCGTTTATTAGGCATTAAATTACATCACTTTGCGTCCTCCATATTTTAAATTTGCTTACACAGTTCTTAATAATACTTTAGAGCGTTCTTAAATTTTAAAAGTTTGAAAACAAATAACTATATTTTTACTTCTGTTTATAAATACTTTCTGCAAAATAAATTCCTTAGATTTAACTTGATAGGAGATCTGATCAAAATATATCGGGTAAAAAGAGAACTGCAATACACATGAGGATGCACGGTGGAGCAATGGCAAGCGGCTCGGGTTGAGGAATCGGAGAACCGAGTTCGAATTCTAGACGAATCCATTACATTCACTTACGTGAATCCTCTTCTCCAAACACCCACTCCCCGACTTAGAGAAACGGTTCTATAGCCTTGGATGACAACTGGTCTACCACAGTAATGAAAGGGCAATCGAATGATACATGATCGCCAAAGCGTGTATCAAGCATCGCACATAATTAACTGACATTCAAAGTAATTCACTATTAAAGTCACACATTTTATCCAACGTCGTTTCCATTCGGTGACGCAGGTTCGAATCCTGTCGAGGAGCGCACATTGTTCTAACCAGATTTCTCGGGATTCTTTAGGCCGGTACATGTAAATAAATAAATATTCTATTTAATAATAAAAACGAAGCATCTACTCAAATATTAGTATCATTGAAGTCAACACTCTGAGGCGACAGGCCGTTTCATGCTAGACGCATTCGTCAGGCCGCGAATGTTGGATTTTTCCTCGACTATTTATATATATGGGTCAGTAGTGCTTTGTAGGTAATCTATTCTGGCGGTAATTTTTGCGGGAGTGGCTTGTTTGTTTATTTATTTATTTGGGTTAATTTATTTCACTTGCATTTCAATGTTGTATTTTATAATCTATTCGGATTTTTGATGGTTTATTAATGTAGTAAAAAATTGAGGGGGATTTGCTTAGGTCGCTTATTTAATAGTTTATTTTGGTCTGGGAAGGCAGAGTTATTTATTCGTCCAATGTTTAGATTGCTTGCCGTAGTTAATCTGTTATTTTGGCGGGGAGGGGTACAGGTTTTTATTTATTTATTTAAATTGATTATTTTTACTTGTTTTTGTTTATTTATGCTTATTTTTATTAGTTCTAACGGTTATTTTAGCGGTGGCGATTTGTTAATTTGTTCATTAATTTGGATTAATTTTTATTTGTTTTTTATTTATTTACTTGTTTTTATTTTTATTTTTATATTTTTATTTACACAATTTGACTTTCGATTGTTGAATAACGTAGTGACGATTTTTTTCATCGTTATATAGCAGTTATAGCTATTTTTACGTCCAATTTTTGGATTGGTTGATGTAGTCTATTCTATTGGTTATTTTAGCGAGATTGATTTGTTAATTTGTTTATTATTATTTACTTTATTTATTTATTTGGATTGATTATTTTTACTTGTTTTTTTATGTATTTTATTTTTTATTTTTTATTATTCTATTTCGTCTATTCTAACGGGAGTGGTTTGTTAATTTGTTTATTATTTGTTTGGGCTAATTTATTTGTTTTTATATATTATTTTATTTATTTGTATTTATTCATTTCAGTTTTCGATTTTTAAGTAACGTAAAAATTTGTTTTCATGTCTGCATTTTGAGATGAGCTCAGATCGTTTATTTATTAATTTATTGTAGTCTGGGAAGGTAATAATATTTATTTTTTTCCTCCAAGCAAAGTTTTCAGGTTTTTGATTGATTGTTGTAGGCTGATGATCTTTTCCTTATTTTCCATGATATTTCGGTGAGATTTGTGTTTTGTTTTTAATTTCCCAGATGTACCTGGAAAGCATTGTACTGTTCGGGTATTTACTACTTGTGAAAGATGTTTTGTTTGCATAGTTTCTTTGTTTCCAGGGTCCTTCTTTTATTCCTATGTATACTTGTATACTTTTTCTTCTCTTCATTGTCTGGTAATTTTACTTGATATAATAATAATAACAATAACAATAATAATAATAATAATAATAATAATATCAAACCTGCATATTAGATCTATAAGATAATATATATATATATATATATATATATATATATATATATATATATATATATATATATATATATATTTATATATATATATATATATATAAATCAAGAAGGAAAACTTATAGATCTAATATTAATATGCAGGTTTGATATTATTATTATTATTATTATTATTTCCTTTGATATCTGCCGTTTACACATTTCTTTCCGGGTCCCGGCCATTGACCTAAGGTTAGAAATGGTATCATGACACTTTCCACTGCAATATATATATATATATATATATATATATATATATTACATAGATAAAGAACTTCATAAAGTGTGGGCTGTACTTGTCAGAATAATTTTTTGTATCTCTTTGAGGATTGGACTTCCAGGGATCCCTTCAATTAGTCTACTGGAATCTTTTCCAACCAATCCTAGAGCTCCAACTACAACAGGGATTGTTGATGTTCCCATGTGCCACATTTTTGAGATTTCTATTTCAAGGTCCTTGTATTTTGACAGCTATTCGAATATCTTCAAATATACATTGCAGTCTGCAGGGACTGCCATATCAATAAGGAGGCACTTATTTTGTTTGTGGTCTTTAATAACAATGTATGGGCGGTTGGCTTTGATTGTTCTGTCAGTGTGTTTTGTGTAGTCCCAGCAGCAATGATAAAACCTTCAGTTTCAGCTTTCAACCCTGCACTACGTAGCCACTGATGGGTACAGGGTTTGTCTACGTCTGCTTGTTTGGTACAGGCAGAGTATTGGCCTTGAGGCGGTTTATCTTGCCATTGTTTCTGTATCTAGTCGGTTGCATTTGTTATTGCTTTCTTTTTTATGTATTTTCAGCTTCAGAAAATTGGAATTTGCTGTATTTCTTTCAAATTTGATCACAGACCACATCACCCGATCTACAAAGTTTCAAAACTTTAAGGAAAAAATCATTGGCCAGGTCATTCTATTTTAGTTTTACTACTATCCCTTCAATTTCTTCCTTCTTCCTTTAAACTTCTTTTACATTTTCTCTCTCTTCCCCTGTCCGTCTCTCTCTCTCTCTCTCTCTCTTCCCCCTCTCTCTCTCTCTCTCTCTATTTAACGTTTTAAAAAGAATTTCCTATTCGTTATTTTTCTTTCTTCGTCTCTCTCTTTCGTCTCTTTCCGCATGCTTCCCCTTCCTCCTAATATATCAGTCCAGATCAATTGTCTCCCTTTATTAAGAACTTTCGGTCTGAAGAGATGAATATAGCAATATTCACGAAATAAAGTATAATCGAAATGGATCAGTAACGGTTTTTCTTGATTTAATAATAATAATAATAATAATAATAATAATAATAATAATAACAATATATATATATATATATATATATATATATATATATATATATATATATATATATATATATATATATATATATTGTGTCATCCACAGACAGACAGTTTCGCTATTTCAAAGGAATTCAGTGTGGTTAGAAGTCCTATTGCTTCAAGCCGGGATCGAAACCTGACATCAGTCAGATATTCTACGCCTAGGACATCGTCGCGAGGTAGAGAAGAAGGGAAATTTTAACGTTTTTACTATAAGAATTACGCCAGCCGTCCGGTTAACTCAATTCGTATTTGAAGAGTAATGCAGTAATAGTAGTAGGAGCCGCTGTTTTTAAACACCCATTTCTCTAGAGAGCTCAACCGGAATCACCGGGGGCATATAAAGTGCCATCCACAGACAGAGTGTTTCGTTGTTTCACAGCTCTTCTGTGTGGCTAGACGTCCGCTAGCTTCAAGCCAGGATCGAAACCCGACCGATTTGACATCAGTCAGTATATATATATATATATATATATATATATATATATATATATATATATATATATATATATATAAGGTAGGGTGTGTGTGTGTGTGTGTGTGTGTGTGTGTGTGTGTGTGTGTGTGTGTGTGTGTGTAACGAATGCACGGCCAGAATTTTTGACGGATTTGCACCAAAATTTATATGCACATGCTCCAAGTAAGTGCAAAGGCCAAGACCGACGTTGCATTTCCCAACTCCCATCGATAGTGGAAATAATCGATTTTTTCATGCTTCTACGGCAGTTTTCATGTAGTTTGTGGTCATTTTCTACTGGCCAGAGTGAGAGCATATAGCTGGCTGCCACGAATAGGCAGGAAGATTCTATTGGCAAGCGTGAGGGCCAACAGCTGACTGACACGAATGTTAACTAGAATGCTAGCATGCAAAAAAGATCGATAGCTGCATTTGTCACAAGTGGGAAAAATTTAAATCTGCATGGCACTTTACTCCAATTGGCTCATTCGCTTGCTTAAACTCAACGTTGATTCAGATTCCGCTGAACTGGGTTGGGTGTGAAAAATATTTGTTGTTAACATTCTTTTTTCATTCGGTTCTTCCAGTTACGAGTCCTTTTTTAAAGCTGATCTTTTTGTGTCCATTTTGTTTAGTTCTTTTTTCGTAACAGATTTAATGTTTAGTATAGAGCTTAGAAAAAAATCGCTGTGTGAGATAGTCAAGAAGTATGGCATGTAGCAACATTAGCACGGCAAAGGGAACTCCTTTAAAGGCAAGGAAGGGCAAATATATTTTAAGTCAAGTGATAGCGATTGCTGTATGAGTCGTACGATTTTTGAATCAAGAACGGGCAACGCCGGGTCATGCTGCTAGTATACATATATATATATATATATATATATATATATGATAGAAAGCGCCAACGTTTTTGGATATAATGTGGAATTGTTTTAGTGTACATATAGTATTTTATTCTTCATATTTTGCTACACGAGTTTCCGGTCTCGTGAAATTATTTGTTTTTGGTAAAATTCAGGTAGCATCCGAGACGAAAAATTATAATGCGAATCGAAATATATATTTTTCTTAAATGTGTCATTTATAATGGATACAAACTTTTGGAGCGTGCAGTCGCAACCCTAAGGTTAATTCTTTTTTTTTAAATTTCAGAGAGTGCGTTTTTTACTAATATGGCACGCTCCAAAAACAAAATAATTTCCATGTCTGAAGATGACTGAATGTACTGCCGAAAGAACTTGCGTATTTAAAACCTTATACGGCTTATAATTTTAAAATACAATGATCATTCATCGAGTGATTTGTAGGTAAATGCACCTTTAAAATTTTGTTGGCGAAAGGATTTCGCCATTTTACATCATTAACTTTACTAATTTACTTTTTGTATGAATGATTCATTGTAATATATTATAACCTATTAATTGATTAAACAAAAATATTAAGAAACAGGAAAATTCTGTAAGAAACGTATGCTGAACTTCTATATAATATATATAGGTTAAGGAATGCTGGCCAATTTCTTCAATGATGAAGTGGAGGCAGGCAACAGACGTGTGGTTCTACAAAAGGATGCTGAGTATACCATAGACGAAACACGTGAGTTACCAGAAAGTCTTAAGAGAAAAGGAAACAAAAAAGACTCTTATATTCAGGACCAAAGACAATTAAAATTCCTAGGATGCATAATAAGGAAGGCTTGGAGAATACTTCACCCACAGGATATGTCGAAGTCAAAAATAGCGGGAGTTACGGCGGGCCAACAACCTAACGTAAATGGACAGTGGGACGTGGCTGAAAAAGATGATAAAAAGACTAATGTAAATAAGAGCTGCAAAAGATAGAAACTTTTGAAGAGACATGATTGGCCACACCTTGAAGGGACAGAGCACATTGAAGAAGGCCTCGAAACTGCAATTAAGACTTTTGATATATTTTAAAGTGTCTTCTGTTTTCGTTTATTTTACTTAATTTTTAAGTAAAGATACCAGCTTCAAGACTGCATTAGTACTTTTTCTAAGCCGAAAATGTAGAACGTTTTAAGCTTTCATTTTAAATCCTGATTAAATGAATTAAGTGGTCAGTTTTAAGGGCAGAAGTGTTTAAAATTTAAAAAAAAAAACCTGAATTAACTTGACAAGTTGATAACGAAATCATGCAAAAGTTGCCACTAAAGCAAGAACCTAATTCTGGATTAAAAAACAAACAAAGGATATTACACTATCCAAATATATAGATACGAGCGAGATACTGTTCATTCGGTTTTCTTTCAACTTCTTTCCAAATTTGAGAGCTGTTTGGAATAAATACCAGATTAGAGTCAAAGTCACACCGTAATTTCGCGAAGATAAATCAGATCTTCTCCTGCCTTCCTTCAAAGGCAAGTGCGTAACAAACAGGCCGAAATGGAAACCGCCTGCAGTGACATAAACGGATGAGATCTCCATTTTATACGCCAGACGCAGGCGTAGGATTCAAAACTGAAATTTGGATAAACATACACTATTTAAACCGAAACTAAAATACAATTTGAATAATGTTTAAAATTTTACTTTCTTCCTGTCTTCTTCAGTAAGAATTTCACCTTTTTTTTTTCTGTTTGCTTCATTTCAGTAAATTTCCTTTGTTATTGTTGTTTATTGTGCATAACTTTGTCAGACACGAAACCAGACCGACAGGGTGCGATGGGTAAATTGTCGCACTTTTATATGTTTAATTCCACACATGCGCAATGTTAGGGTCCCAGCTTTGGGCAAATAGTTGAAACCCCCACCTCCCCGCCAAAATAAAAACTGGGGTCAAAACATTATGAAAGTGTAAAAATAGGTTTTAATACCGGCAACATATTTGTAAAAATTATTACCAGCAATGAATTTTTTAAGGAAACATTATTATAGGCATTGCGTTTTTTAAGGAAAAAGATATTACCAGCAATATATTTTTGGTAAGAAAATATTACCAGCAATAAAAATCTTGTCGGCATTAAAAAAAAACAAAAAAAAACATTCAGGTTGATATGCTGTAAACCAAACCAAACCAAACCAAACTAAACCAAACCAAACCTACCAAAAACTATAAACCAAATTAAAATGTTAAAATCAATTTCTCTACAAACCGTGTATCTGAAAAGAAGACATCAATGAAACCAGACTCTCGACAACAACCCTCTTTACAAAAATATATGAACAGAACCGGATCTAAAAACTGTTTCCTTACAAAGAATATATATTCTATCGATACGGATCTATTATTAAAATCTTGTAGGCATTAAATAACACATTGAGGTTGATATGCCGTAAAGCAAAAAAACAAAAAAAAACAAACCAGATCTACAGGTAAATTGTCGCAGTTTTATGTTTTTAATTTCGCACAGGGGCGTTGATTGTTTCTGCTTTTGTCGACTGCACAGTATATTAAAGTCAGTTGGGTACCGTCTGTGAGAAAGAGAACACCATAATGAAATTCACTCTGCCAGAAATTTGAAAACGGCATGCTGTACTGCTTGGCATTCATTCCGGAAGCTTCAATACGAACATTTCACAATGTTTTGCTGTCAATCCGAGGAGATTGCAGAGGATTTGGAAAGAGTTGGATGATATATCCAGTCAGCATCATGGCGTTTGGAGTGATGGCGACGTTGTGCCTCCATTCATCTTCCTACAGGGCCTCAGACTTAACACGGACGCCTATATCAAGTGCCTTGAGGTGTTAGCGCTCAAGATGGTGGCTGCTGGAAGACCCTATGTATGGCAACAGGACTCTGTAGCATGCCACACAAGTAGGAGAACCCAGTCATGCCTGTAAAACAATTTCTTCGACCACATCTACCCTTACAACCCTCCACCTAACTCCCCAGACTGCAACCCCCTCAATTAGTATGTGTGGGCCGCAGTTGTGTTAGTTCCATTCAAATACCTTATGCAAATATATGTATCGTGCCCCAGATATGGGTTAGATATTAAGACTTGTATCTAAAAATATCATTGTTATCCTAGAAAGAAATATTAATGCAATATTAAATCGTAAAACAAAGGAGTTACCCTTACAATCCAAAAATATATTTCGGTTTTAAATAACATACAAAGGGTTGCTAGACTGTAAAGAAAAGTATCAATCAATTGTTACCGTGTCTAAGATTTCTTTCAAAATATGATGGAAATCAAATCAGGCAGATGTATTGAGATCGATTCGCGGTGGAGGCGTTATACAGGGTGCGATGGACAAATCATCGTCTAATTGATGCAAAAATGAAAATAGCACTGATATATCATTTTAACGGGTATTTTTACCAAAATTACACAAAATATCTTCAGGTTCTAAAGAGTAAATTTATTTAATATAAATCGCTATTGGCTGCAACCACGACCTCCAGACGACTTCAGAATCTCCTGCAGCTATTCTGGACGGTCTCCTTTTTTTAATTTGCTGAATGCTGCCATAATCGTTAACTTCAGTTCATCTTTGTTGTTACAAGGAGTTTCGTTGCTCTCTCGTACAACAGCTGGACCTACAGCTGAACCCGACACGCCCTAACCAACTAGTGAGCGTATCGGGTGTAACGGTAGGCCCGTCTGCCCAAGGAGACGCAGATTCGATTCATGCCCGAGAGCGCTAATTTTTTCTTTAATAAGATTTCTCGAACATCCAGGCCGGTAGACGAAAATCAATAAATATACTGTTTAATAAATAAAAGGGGCGTCTATTCAAATATGAGTATCCATTGAAAATAATGTTTAAAGTACTATAATAGAAAATGGGACCCAGACATCGAATATGCTTTCCAAACGAGAAAGGGAGCATTAAGAGTCAGGAAGATTTCGTTAGAAACTAGAAGAAATGGTGATCTGTTATGTAATATTAATTCCCTTATATTATAGAATGCTTCTTTTCAGTCGGTATCATCAAACCATTTCGTGCTGTATAATATGTGTCTACGCCAGGGCTACATACAGTTTTTGAATTCAGAGTTACATTCTCCTAGACCGGTTCCCAATCAAGGCTACAGAACCCAGTCTGTCCTGCTATAGCTGGGGGAGAACAAGAGGGTATTAGCACATAATTGAAGATAATAGAATCGGCTGAAATTCGAACTCAGCTCTCCGATTCCGAAATCCTATCCACTATTCCGCCGTGCCTCCTCTGCTGGAGGAATGCTGGGCAACTTCTGCACAGATGAAGTGGTCACCTGAAATAACAGGGAAGTGGTTCAACGGTGGAATGGTGACAATACCATGGACGTAACGACGAGAAATGTTCTGCCGAGTTACATTCCTTATCAATTCTTACCTGTAAATGTACGAACTAGTTGCCTTAATACAGAAATTTTACAGGTAAGAATTGCCATGCTATAGACCCTTCATATTCCATTAGTAAGGTGGAAGTCCATTCGAGCAGATTCTTCTCAACAGCCGCTACATTATGGAACAAACTCCCGAGACAATATTTCCCCTATTACTACAAACTTAACATCTAGACGCGACATTTATGTTTCCTAGATTTCCCGATAACCTGCACTCGTTAATTTATCCTTTTCGTACGACAACCTCTTTCAGTAACCTTCTACCTTGAGTAGCTCTTAGGTCTTGTATTTGATGAGCCTTTTTTTTTAAAAATCATTTTACCCCAAGTAATGCGATAAAGCCACTAAGACACAAAATCCAGAACGTCGAGCTGGAGATCCCATGCTTGACACAATTTACGGAGAACTGAGACCGGTCTCTCTTAAGCTGAAACAAAAACGATTACAGTGTGCCGGCCACTGCCACCGAGCGGACAGGAAAATCGTTTCATCCTTACTACTACAGCTTCCTTCTGGAAATGTCTTCACGCGAAAATTGACTTTCCAAGCAACCATAGTTCAGGACTCAGGTTTAGATATTAAGGATCTGGGAACGGCATTACAGGACCGAACAGTGTCGAAAGGTATTGTCAATTGATTTCGAACCAACGATAGAGAGATCGAAGGGTGATGATGAAGAGGCAAAAGATTTCGAGGTGTGAAAGAGAACGAGAAGAATGTGGTAAGAAGAAGGGACAATAAAAGTACAGTTATCTTTCAGGAAGACAGAAAATGGCGACTGAGGTTGCATTTACATATTTGAAGAATGTACGTCGCAGGGAACCAAGAAAACGAAAAAAGCTTTCCATAGCGCGAGAAAAATAAACTACTAGAATAGAACATACTGTTTCATCTGGCTAACTCAACAGTAGAAGGATTGAGACCTAACTGTCAATCTAGTATTCCGCTTAACTTCATCCGGTCGAGACACCGGGGAGGAAAACTCATTAGAAAAATTGCCATGAAAATATTTATAGAAAAAACGCAGGAAAACCCCGTCACGCTGGTGGAAAAAGTGACTGACGTAAGGATGCCAGTTTAGGACCGATTATATTGCAGAACTTTCTTTGGATTTTGTTGAGAATATCGTGATATATAGCAGAATCACCAGATATGGGAGCAATAAAAAAAATTACCGATTTGGAGGATTAGTTTGTTCGATAATAACTGTTTCTTATTCTGGGGTCTTTGTACCATACAAAGCTAAGTTAATATTAATCAGGAATAACGTTCGTCTTAAGAGGGTTAATGTTTTTCGTTAACAACGTACACAAAGAGTATGCCAAAAACAACAGATAGATAGATAGATAGATAGATAGATAGATAGATAGATAGATAGATAGATAGATAGATAGATAGATAGATAACAAGGAAAATAGCTTCAGACTTTGTTGTGTTGATTGAGATATGTTGTCTCATATATTTGCGATGATATAGTAATGGAAACACCTCGTGCGCCTCGGATTTTATTCAGATTTTCAAAGCTGATTTCTGTTCTTTACTGGTTAGCTTATATGGTGCGGATAAAACGACTGATCTTTGTTTTGTCATGAAAGAGGATGGAAAGAAAAGATCGCAGGAAATGTCGAAAGAGCAGGAAGCCAAAAAAATAAATAAATAACCAGATGGTGTGGCTAAGGTTGGGCGGAGAGCAAAGGTGACAGGTAGAAAAGTGTCCACAAGACCGAGAAAAGTGGAGAAAAGTGTCTTTAAGGAAGAGGGAAGGAGGGAGAGAGAGAGAGGGGGATGGATGGAGAGGGAGAGAAATGAGAGGTGAATAGAAGCTGACGCTGGGGTATGCTTATGAGGTGGAAGGTATCAGTCTAGAGAAAGTATTTAGAAAAAGGAGAATATGGATGAGTTTGAGAGAAGCAAGACATACAGATAGATAGATAGATAGATAGATAGATAGATAGATAGATAGATAGATAGATAAAAAGAGAAAGATGTTGGGGTGTAACAGAAGGTAATCAGATATAAATTCGTTCATATTTAAGCATATAAGCTTACTATACGAAGGATCAAAGCCAGTCGTTGATCAGGATAAAGTAAGCGTGAACACCATAGACTGAACTAAATATACGTATTTTATTTACATAGAAAAGCTATTCAATGATAGATTATATACATATATGTCTATGTGTGATGGTGTGTATTATTTTTAATATACGTATATACGCAGTCTATATTTTGTTTATATAGAAAAGTTATGAAACGTTGTCCACTGATACTTATATATATATATATATATATATATATATATATATATATATATATATATATATATATATATATATATAGCAGGGTGTGTGTGGGGGCGGGTGGAACCATATGTGTAATTTAAAAGATAAACAATAAGGATCCGTTTGTAAGGTGGAAAATTTTTAAAAGACAAAACCGTACGACAGTCACGATAATATTTGCAACCTCTGCCAAGAGAAAAAATTAGTGATTATGACATTTCCGAATCCAAATAACCTTTTAAACCAGAAATCTGAAGTCTTAAGTCCTTTCTTGCATATCAGAAAATTTTTCTTAAGTGCATATGAGGCTGGATAAAAAAAAGAAAGTAATTTTACCCACCCCTCACCAATACATTTGCAATACACTCGCTCTTCTTCTTCTTCTTCTTCTTCTTCTTCTTCTTCTTCTTCTTCTTCTTCTTCTTCTTCTTCTTCTTCTTCTTCTTCTTCTTCTCTTTTCCCTTCTTCTTCTTCTTGTTCTCTTTCCCCCTCTTCTTCTTCTTTTCCCCTTCTTCTTCTATTTCCCTCCTCCTCCCCCTTCTCCTCCTCCTCCTTCTTCTTCTTCTTCTTCTTCTTCTTCTTCTTCTTCTTCTTCTTCTTCTTCTTCTTCTTCTTCTTCTTCTTCTTCTCTATTGCGCCCAACGTCGTGCACTGGATTATTTCTTTTTGAAAATAAAATTGATCGTTCTTTAGTTTAAAAAAAAAATAAAACAGCGTCAGGTTGTCATTTGATATATTAAAAAAATCAATTAAAATCTTCAGACACACTGAGTTGTAGATTAATATTCTTATGTTTTTATTATTATTATTTCATTTAGTTTCCTCGACTAGTTTCGGCCATCATCGGAAGAAAAAAATGTTTCTGCTTGCTGTAGCAGTAAACTACAGAAATGAATGTCTTGATGGAGAAAATGAACTTTTGTCTGTAGATCTCATTTGTTTTTTTCTTATTTATTTGTTTTTTTAGCTTTTTAACATGAGTTTATTAACATTCCTTGTGTTGGTCAAACAGTCTCTTATAAGTTGTCATTTTAGATAAGAGCTATGTTCCCATTTTCCTCGGTCATTTCAACAGTTTTATTGGTGTCTGGGGAGGGGATGATAAGTGTGTTTGTGTGTGTTTGTGTTATTTAGTTTAGTGTGTGTGTTATTTAGTTGTTTAGTCTCTGGTAAGTGTGTGTGCGTTATTTAGTTATATATATATATATATATATATATATATATATATATATATATATATATATATATATTAGAATCTGCAACTTATATTTTATATCATAAGAAACAATTTATACAAAGAATTAAATAGCAATGTTAATGTGATTGATTGCGAAATCACTACGCTAACATAACTTAATGAGTCATTAACTTACTATCAATTCATTAAATAATATCTTTATATTCTAGTTGTTCGATGGAAGACACATGCCAATATCTTCGACCATTTTAAATTGTCATCTTCAGGGTGAAATGTTCCTATGCGTAGATAAATATATATAAATTCGATTAATAAATTTTCAAACTTCAAGCAAAATTCTCACTTGATCGATTTGAACAAGAACTCTAGCGTCTCGGCATTGCACGCTCCAAAAAATATATCCAACTGTCAATAAATAGCATAATGTGATAATATGTATATAAGAAAAATGATATTTATTATCAGCGAATATATTTTCACAAATTGGATATCCACAAAGAGTGACGATAGAGGAACATACACAAGCACACGCACATATATAAATACATATATACATTATGAAAGGGACAAAGTCCGACAATTATTTTGTGACATTTTTTATGTTTATCTATAAAAAGAACGTATAAATATAAAAATGTCTCTTACATGTATACATACACACATCACACACACACATACACATATATATATACATGCAAATATTTATACAAACACACATATTTATGCACACATATATGCACACCCATTTATATATATATATATATATACAGAAAAAAGGTATATATAAATATATATATATTATATATACAGAAAAAAAGGTATATATATATATATATATATATATATATATTATACGCAAACACACATATGCATACACACATATAGATATCTACACACATATATATATACACACACATTTGTATACACATATATGTAGACACATACATATCTATCTATCTCTTTCTCTCTCTCTCTCTCTCTCTCTCTCTCTCTATATATATATATATATATATATATATATATATATATATATATATATATATATTGTATAAATGGTACATAATATCTTTCTTGTCTTTCTCTTCTTTTATCCCCCACATCACTATCCGTTCTTGCACGGACAGCAAAGCCCGGGTGTTGGTGGTGTGTCTGGAAGAGCTTGGCACTGCTATGGAAAACTGAAAGGTTTGGCGAGGTGGTTGGGTTAAGGGGGCCGACACTGAAAGGGCTTTTGGAGGAGCTTATCTCAAGTCACCACGAGCGTTAATCTGCCTTTCGGAGATTTTGCTTACGGAACACAGGACGCATTGCTATGTTTGAGTGCGCATGCGTCAGGGGTCACTTGTCCGATGGACGCAGCCGTGTGAAGCTTTGGAACGCGACGACGCTCGAACCAACTTATGCTTTTGCATTATGTCCTGATGGTGTAGACAGCGAGGTATGTGTGTTAGCGTCTATATTTTACGTTCGATCCAATAGTTTGTACTGTACCTCATACTCAATCACAATCGCTTCGCTACACACCTACAAACACATACATGCCCATACACACATGCACACATGCACACACACACACTCACATATATACATGTTAATGCTTAAGCATACAAGTTCATATGAATTTTGATGTGTGTATATATCTATATGTTTATCTATGAATATGTAAACCTTGTTCGGTCTTCATCGAGCAGAATGCACATAGAAATAATTTTGGGCGGATATGAATGTACATCTATGTCTATAGACACACACGCAGAGAGAGAGAGAGGGGGGGCTTACGACCACGTTGAATCTCGTTAAGCAACGAAGAGCCTGGTCAGTATCTAGGTGAGCGACAGCTGGAAAATAGCAAGTGCTCTCTGCTTGGATGTGCGGGTGGTGTAATGGATAATGGCTCGGAAGCGTTAATCGGTGAGCCGAGTTCCAATTCCGGCCGGGCTCTTTATATTCGCTTACCGCCAAATACCTTTGGCAAAGGTGTAAATCCACCTCTTCCCCCCTCCAGCTATGGGTTAATTAGTAAGACTTGTATCACTAAACTATTTTTTTTTTTTCAGAAAAAGAAATTCTACAATCTAAAAATATTTTCTGGATTTAATTAAACTGCATGGGGTTGATCAGCCATTGAAAACGAATCAAACAAATTAAAAAAACAATTAGACAGACATGCACACACATGCGCGCGCGCACGCACTCACGCACGCACGCACACAGACACAGAGGCACACAGACACAGGCACGCACACAACCAAAGATCGAAAAAGCTTACGGCCACATCAGATTGAAACATCGGTTTCCGTACGCCAACCGGTGTTAATCAATGTCTGGCCTGGCCAGTGTCTATATAGGTGACCGCTTGGGAATACCAGGTGCAGTTGATCTGAGGGTAGTATAACGTATAATGTCACAGAGATTTTTTTTTTCATGTAAAATAAACTGAACAACATCCAGCTAGCATTCTAAATTTTATCTTTCTTGGTAAATTACAGTCCGCCATTGTAAACCTTCGTATTTAGAATGTTCCATCAGTTATCAATCGGGTTAAGCTGGTCACGTCATCAAATGAATCTTTAAAACCAATTTTATCCAAATATCCATTTGTTTGCTTCTCCCTGATTGATGGGGCATAGTCGTACATAAAAATTATCTTCTTACTTTAACTTCTTCTTGAAATATGGCTCCACATTGGCCTTCAAATATTAATGTAAATCTGTGATGTCAACTATCTGAAAATCGTCACCATTTAAGTCTCAAATTATACTACATTAAAACAACAGAACATTCACGCCTTTTTAATGATTGAAGCCCTTGCTGCTATAAATCAGCTGCTTTTTCTTATTCCGTATAGTCCACCGGTTTTAAGAGAATTCTTCGATGAATTAAATGATTGAACATCTGTCGATCGATTCTGTTGTGCATTTTATTCGATTTTCTTACCGATATATTTTCCAGAAGACTTTTCAATCAGTTTGCATATTTTGCCATTGGATTTAAATCAGGATATTTTGCGCTATTTTATACTTTATTGTCGTTAAATTGCCTAAAAAATAATTGTTTCACGAAGACGAGATTTTTTTAACTTCTCTCTTGTTTCTAGAAATAGCCGAGCAAAAATATTCTATACCTTAGTTTATACCACGTGCACTGGAATTGTAGAAGATTTAATGAAATTTGTCACCGTTTGATGTTAGCTTCTTCGTCTTTCTTCTTCGTCTTCTACTTCATGAAATCATGGCTCTCCACAACTTCCAATCTTGCAGAACTCTAAGTATTTTTTTAAATTTCCTGACTATACTTCCTACTGCGATCCACTGAATATAGCTACCATATCTGGGAAGGTGCTTCTGGAATCTATAGATTCTTGACAAAGAGCAACGAAAAATCCACAAAGAAAAATTTGCAGCTCTCAGTAATGCTTGTCTTTTCACTACTCTTCCCAGTTCCTGTTCTGCCACCCACTTACACAAGCTTATTAGGGAAATTGAGCTTAGCTCTCCCGAACTTCCTATTCTTTGTACTCTTAGCAATGTTTATTCTTTCACTTTCCTCCACGGTCCCATGTCTGTCATCTATTTGCACAAACTTGTTAGGTAGGTTGATCATGGCTCTCCACAACATCCTATCCTTTGTAGCTCTAAGCAATGTTTGTATTTTCATTATCCTTCCCTGTCCTTGTTCTTCCATCCATTTACACAAGCTTGTCAGGTAGGTTGATCATGGCTCTCCACAACTTCCTATCCTTTGTAGCTTTTAGCAATATTTGTCTTTTCATTATCATTCCCAGTCCCTGTACAGACATCCATTTTCAGAGGATTGTTCAGCAGGTTGATCATGTCTCTCCACAACTTCCTATCCTTTGTAGCTTTTAGCAATATTTGTCTTTTCATTATCATTCCCAGTCCCTGTACAGACATCCATTTTCAGAGGATTATTCGGTAGGTTGATCATGGCTCTCCACAACTTCCTATCCTTTGTAGCTTTTAGCAATATTTGTCTTTTCATTATCATTCCCAGTCCCTGTACAGACATCCATTTTCAGAGGATTGTTCGGTAGGTTGATCATGGCTCTCCACAACTTCCTATCCTTTGTAGCTCTAAGCAATTTTTGTCTTTTCACTATCCTTCCCTGTCCCAATTCTTTCATCCATTTACACAAGCTTGTTAGGTAGGTTGATCATGTCCAACAGTAAGGCCTTTGATCAGGAGGTTTTGAGGAGCATGGAACTACCTCTTAATTTCTGGTGTCCCCAGGTCCGCCCTGACCCAGGGTGGCAGCACCTGTTAGGGTCCCAGCTATGGGTAAATATGTAACCCCCTCCCAAATTGTGGTCAAAACACTATGAATGTGTGAAAATGTTTTAATACCAGAAATACTTTGTAAAAATTATTACCAGCAATGCATTATTCGGAAGGATAATGAAAAGACAAACATTGCTTAGAGGTGCAAAGGATAGGAAGTTGTGGAGAGCCATGATCAACTTAACTAACTTTTTTTAAAAATATTACCAGTGATATGTTTTTGATAAAAAAATATTACCAGATATGAATTTTTTAAGAAAAAATATTACCAGAAATAGATTTTAGAAAGAAAAAAAAATATTACCAGCAATACATTTTTGAAGGAATTTACCAGCAATAAAAATTGTCGGCATTAAATAATCTATTGTTGTGGATATGCTGTAAATCAAAACAAACAAACCAAAATTACACAAAAATAATTTTGAAATACTGAAGAGTAAATTTATTCAATAAAATCGCCATTGGCTTCAACCACGGCTTCCAAATGACTTCGGAATCTCCTGCAAATCTTCTGGACAGTTTCCTTGGTTAAGTCGGCGAATACTGTCATACTCGTTGCTTTCAATTCATCGTTGGTGTTACAAGGAGTTTTGTTGGTCTCTCGCTCAACTGTTGAAGTCTGGGGAGATAGGTGGCCAGATGTAAGGCGAGATGTAATCGCAAAAATTGTCTGGTAGTCATTGCTGGGTTCTCCTGCTTGTAAGGTATGGTACAGACTCCTGTCGCCAGACATAAATTCTTCCAACAGTCACTCTCTTGACCCAAGGCAGTATTACCCACTCAAGGCAATTGATGTGGGCCTCCGTGTTGAGTCTGAGTTCCTGTGGGAAGATGAATGGAGACATAACGATGCCATCACTAGTGTTCACTCCAAACACCATTATGTTGAGTGGATATATCATTCAACACATTCCGAATCCTCTGCACTGTCGTCAGATTGACACACAAAGGCCCTGAAATGTTCGTATTGGCGCTTCCGGTGCGAATGCCAAGCAGAACAACTTGCTGTTTCCAAATTTCTGGCGGAGTGAATTGCGTCATGGTGCTCTTTTTCTCTCAGACGATGTCCAACTGATTCTAGTATACTGTGCAGTCGACAAAATCAAAAACGAAAAACGCGCATGCGCAAAATAAAAATTTACCCATCGCACACTCTGTGTGTGTGTGTGTATACATGTGTGTGTGAGTGTGTATATATATATATACATGTGTGTGTGAGTATATATGTATATATATATATATATATGTGTGTGTGTGTGTGTGTGTGTGTGAGTATATATATATATATATATATATATATATATATATATATATATATATGTGAACTCAGACAATATGTACATATTGTTAGGCAATGTGTTATTGCCTGTATAATACATATTTGTCAAGATTTAGGTACCTCCTTATTTGTATAACGATAGAGATTTTGTATATATATCAACTCATATAGATAAAAGAAAATCATATATATAAAAATGTATGTATGTGTGTGTATGAGAGACAGAGATTGTGCGTGTGTGTGTGTGTGTGTGTGCGTCTGTGTGTGTGTGTTGGTGCGTAAGCGTGAGCGCGTGTGTATTTGAGGTATTCATTGCGTTTTAACTATGTAGTGTTTTGTCGTGTCCAAAGCGGCAAGACGGAATGGCTGGGATGTTTACGTCTGTTTGTGTGCTGTAAGATCAACGGTGTTATGTTTTTCCGGTTGGCTGACGTGATCCAATTCCATACAGTGGTCTTCTTCTGACATCATCCGACCGCCCGTGCACAGTCCGGCTCGCCCGAACGTTATCAACCGTCGTAGATACTGGAATCTGCCTTTATTCACCACACCGACTTGTCTCTGACATTACACACACACACACACACACACACACACACACACACACACACACACACACACACACACACACACACACACAAAGAGGCATATATATCCTTGCAGACTGTTAGTAGAATATTCAATACGCACTGTTTGATCCCTCCATGAATCCTTGAGATCGACTCACCATATATATATATATATATATATATATATATATATATATATATATATATATATAGACATATACATAGACATGTTTATATGCCATCATATATATATATATATATATATATGCGTGTGTGCAGACCCATACATATGCTCACACACACACACACACACACACACACACACACACACACACACATATATATATATATATATATATATATACACACACACACACACCTATCTCTCAGTTACTGTGTGTTTATCTAAAAATAAATACGCTTATATTCAACTTCATCCCTGTCGTATGCCGACGGCTTAGTGGTAGAATCTCCGACTGACGCCAATTCAGCCGGGTTTCGATTTTAGCTAGACGCAAAACGGACGTCTAGCTACACTGATGAGCTGTGATACACCGAAACAGTCTGTCTCTGGATGACAATATATATATATATATATATATATATATGTGTGTGTGTGTGTGTGTGTGTGTCTGAATATACAGGCACGCTCACATGCACACACACGTTTTAAGAATATACATTATTTCTCCTTTCTCTATTTCAAATCATTTTTATGCTTTCATGTTTTTTAGAGAGGATATTTTTAATCGGTATCACCCCATGACAGGCTGTGAATCTCCTAAGACACAAAGGGGGCTACTAAGTGTGGCAGAATTCGAAACAGGAACATAAATAATGAGCGGGAAGACAACAGAGTCATCAGGAGGACACTAGATAGCGATTGACATTGCATTTAAATTTTTGCAGATTAGATTTGACTTGGAGTCGTGGAGATAGAGTTTAGGTACCATAGCGAAGAGCTGATCTTTATTCCTGGACAAATATATCTAAAGATTCCCACGTTAAAATCAAGGACTTAAAGTAATTTTATTGCATTTACTATTATTATAATTAGTATTAGTAGTAGTAGGAGGAGGAGGAGGGGAGGAGGAGTAATAGTAGTAGTATTGGTAGTAGTATAAACAGTAATTATGGAAATAAAAGTCGGGGATCAATTTTCTGTTGTCATTTAGTAATAAATTTATCGCCCATGAATTAATATGCATTAATGCAGATCAACTTCGGTGTAAACCCGTATCCTCACCCCACTTGACCCACGCACTCCACAAGACCGGCCGTTTGTCCGGTATGGTCCAGTATTACGGGTTAGACGCAAGTCTCCGGTTCCCAATGTCAATCCGAAGACTAATCCACCTGAGAGTTCTCGGGTCAGAATAGGGTTAACAGAAAAATAAATACAACCAGTTCGATTCGATTTTGAAAGGACAAAAGTTTTGAAAAAAAAACCCACTAATTCTTGTTGCACAAAGTGGAATGTTTCTTGTATGAGAACAATAAGCAAACAACACAAATACTTCAGTTATTTCGGTAAAGGAGAGATGTGGCCTTCGTCTTAACCCTTTTTGGTGTGTTCTTAGCGCAAATACTATAACCTTCGATGTTCTCGTTCTCAGTAGTAGTAATAGTAGTAGTAGTAGCAGCAGGAGTAGCGGTACTTAGATGTTAGTGGCGGTTTTCGCTTCTTCATCCTCATCTTCACCAACACATAGCGGACGCTTCCTTTTCAATCTTTGACGTCTCTCAACTCAGTTCGACTGCATTCGAAGACAGACGAACCCAAATCTCTCTGCTTCCTTCGGTTGGCTCGCCTCTTTATTAGGAGAACCGGCCTCCAGCGTCCCAGACTGGTGACGTATCTGCTTCTTTAGTGCGAACGTAATGACATACTAGCAAAGTACAACTTCACTCCTCCGAGAGTAAACAATTTACTTTTTTATCGATTGTTTTCCAAGGTTCAAAACAAGACACTATTGTTTATCAAGTTGCTATTAATTATTCTGCCGTTCTCTGTAAACTAAAGAGATTTTTGTTTTAAAAATAAATTCTAGATCGAAACATCTTTAATTTTAACTTCGATTCTTATAGTGTCAAAATCCATTACTTTCTTTAAAAGTTCCAAATTATTATTGTTCCAGTAATTTTCTACTAGTAATCTGATATCCTTTGTACACTTACAAAAAGATTGTATTTCGTGTTCTAAATTAACTTTCTGTAACATTTACATTTCAAAGTCTTTACAGCATATTACATCTTGGTTATCCAAAAACGCCTCTCTGTCACTTGGTGTTTTCTGTTTGACAGCATATCCTCCTTTATTATCATTATTATTATTTCAGGGGTGATATCGTCTCTGCCACATGGGTTTTCGAACGTCTCACATGTCGAACAAATCGGTTTTCGAACGTCTCACATGTCGAACAAATCGGTTTTCGAACAGAATATTCGAGATGAAAATGCCTCGGTTATCAAAAAAAAAAAAAATAGGTTCTCGAACAACATTGCCGATCCGAACCGATTTAACCCGAACGGAATCATTTCTGAGTCGACCGCCATGTTGTATACATTCGTGTCTTGTGCTGTGCTTTTCTTTTCCAGTTTTATTGTACTGCGCTTTTTACTCTTCGGTGGTCCTCAGTCATGGCCCCGAAATAAGCTAGAATTGGGATAGAAGAAACTGTTAACATAGAACTTACGGCTACATCTGCTCAACTCTAAATTCATGGAATCTCGACGCCAGTCTAGTACTGGGCTGAAATTCAAAAATTATTGGTAACATAGCGAAGAGATCATTCGAACAATTACAATGAAAGTATTTATAGGAAAGCCACAGAGAGAAAACATTACATCGGTGCCTAACTGAATGAAGTCGAATCGCCAGATCAGTACCAATAATATTTCAGATTCTTCTTTGGATTTTATAAAGAACAATTACTGTGAAAATTTTGTTTATATTTAATTTCTGAATTGTCTAATATCTAAATACTCATGGTCTACATAAATCATTCTGGAATATTTTATTTTTGCTTTGTCAGTTCCATCATTTCCCAAATATCGCGGCTTTGCGTCTTGTGACAGTTTATCTTTTTAGGGCGACATCACGTGACAGTTCCGTGTCGTTTTTTTTTTGACTAAATAAGACGCCAACACGAAGATATAGAAAAAGAAAAATGTAGATGAATTTGCGATTAAGGCATTCTCTAGACATTTAATCGTAAGGTGATCTACAGTAAATTTGCGCCTGGTCTCTTACAACATTTTCACCATTCCTGACAGATCCTCTAATACCACAGTGTGTAATACTTACTTATAAAAATGATGAATATTTTTAGATAAAAAATAATTACAATTCCCCTCACCACCCTGTCATGTCATGTGTAGTCCTACCCACATAAGTTTAGTCCGATGAAGTCCTGAATGACGAAACGCGTCACAATTAAATTTTGTCCACATTTTCCCAATAATATCTATCTATCTATCTATCTATCTATCTATCTATCTATCTATCTGTCTGTTATCTATCTATCTATCTATCTCAGTTTGTTCCTATCTATCTATCTATCTATCTGTATATATATATATATATATATATATATATATATATACATATATATATATATATATATATATATATATATATATATATATATATGTATATATATATATATATATATATATATTCAACACAAATACATTCCTGAGAAAGTTCGTAGAACGACAATTACCAATTATTAACAACGATACTAAAAGTCAATAAAACACATCAAAATTTCCTGTTTGAAAGAAAGATTTCTGTCTATATATATATATATATATATATATATATATATATATATATATATATATATATATATATATATATCGTTAGATAGCTAACATGAAATAAAATAATAATCATAATATCATCTATTGATTGGCATACATAAAATTATATAACCCATCGTATATGAAACCAAACATAATTTCTGGCAGTAAAGTACTCGATAAAAATCTAGAGCAGTAATTATTGAATCAGAAGTAATATAAGTTCAGAATATTTATCCGAGGTCGACTCAGAGTTTCGGGATTTCTCATGCATCAGGACTCGAATATGAATTATTGTTTTAATTGCAGAGTGAGTTCTGACGAGTACGAAATCCAGAAACATCAGAGTCGATGTCCGTTAAGTATTGTAAAATTATATTACATCTCATTCAGTAAATATTATACATATACGAATTTTAATAGAGAAATGCAATAAAAAAACAATCTTGAAACTGTGTATTGCGATCCAATAACGCGGCGATTAAGAATTCATATCTAAAATAGAAGCTAATGAAACGTTTAATTAACCCATTCGCTTTATATTTTTTGGACACCAAATGGTATCTACGATTCATTTATTACCCCCGCCATTATATAAATCGCTTTTTGGTCATTTTTTTATTTTTATTCTCAAATTCCACAAGATCTTGACTTGGTTTTTCCAGATCACTTTCTCTGGTGTATGGGGATATCATTTCTCGTCGATACTTCCAATTAGGCACGAATGAAGATGAGAGGCCAATTTATCTTATCATCATCGTTATTAATAACTACTGTATCTAAAATGATGCCAATTTTTAGAAAGTTCTAATAGTGAGATACAACGAACCAAAAGTCTTGGGACAATGTATCGAGACTCAATAAAGCAGAGATGAAGAATTCACAACTAAAATAGAAGCTAATTAACCGTTTAAATAATCCGTTCCTTTTATATTTGTTTAAACATTCAATTGTATCAGAAAAGAATATATTAGCAAGGGAACTCCAATGACAAAGCCTATTTCAAAAGCCCAATTTGAAGTAAAAATAATTACTTAATAGACAAAGCTATCTGATTACCTACAATAAAAACCTTGAACAAAAATGTTGCAATCTATAAAAAAAAAAACGTAGGAATAAAGGAACTAATTAATAAAACGGTTCATTTTGTTTTGGAACTAATTATTTCCTAAATGCAGAGAAATATTTTATTTGTATAGATTATTAAAGCGACGAATAGAAGTAATCAGTCATAGATTTACCAACTTAAGTTGATTTACCTCCCTTTCCAATTTACTTAGTTAGTTCCCTTTATATATTTTAAACTTTCAATGTTATCCATGACTCATTGATTGCTCTGGGTATTATATAAATCGATTATTGATCAATATCTTTTCATGTAAAGAATTCTATGTGTTTAATATAACAGTGAAATAGAAATATGTCTCGAAAGTCAAAGATTAGCTACAGAACAAAAACGACAACGACAAAGCCCTTTTCAAGATCAAATTCAAGCAAGACAATCACTTATTGGACAAAGGTATCAGAGTGTCTCAAATGAAAGGCTGGAACAAATAAGACGGTAATCTAAGAAATGTAGTAATTGATTAATTAAACCGTTCATTTTACTCGAGAAAAAATTTTCTCGAAGTGCAGATACATATTATATATATATATATATATATATATATAT
>OZ038503.1:80388326-80478326 GCA_964036315.1 Acanthosepion esculentum | reverse complement strand
GAGGATTAAAAAATAAAAGTAAAAAGAAAGAGAGGGTGAAAAAAATAAAAGTAAAAAGAAAGAGAGGGTGAAAAAATAAAGAAAAAGAAAGAGAGGGTGAAAAAAATAAAAGTAAAAAGAAATAGAGGGTGAAAAAATAAAAGTAAAAAGAAAGAGAGGGTGAAAAAATAAAAGTAAAAAGAAAGAGAGGGTGAAAAAATAAAGAAAAAGAAAGAGAGGGTGAAAAAAATAAAAGTAAAAAGAAAGAGAGGGTGAAAAATAAAAGTAAAAAGAAAGAGAGGGTGAAAAAATAAAAGAAAAAGAAAGAGAGGGTGAAAAAAATAAAAGTAAAAAGAAAGAGAGGGTGAAAAAATAAAAGTAAAAAGAAAGAGAGGGTGAAAAAATAAAAGAAAAAGAAAGAGAGGGTGAAAAAAATAAAAGTAAAAAGAAAGAGAGGGTGAAAAAATAAAAGTAAAAAGAAAGAGAGGGTTAAAAAATAAAAGTGAAAAGAAAGAGAGGGTTAAAAAATAAAAGTAAAAAGAAAGAGAGGGTGAAAAAATAAAAGTGAAAAGTAAGAGAGGGTGAAAAAATAAAAGAAGAAAAAAGAGAGGGTGAAAAAAATAAAAGTAAAAAGAAAGAGAGGGTTAAAAAATAAAAGTAAAAAGAAAGAGAGGGTGAAAAAATAAAAGTAAAAAGAAAGAGAGGGTGAAAAAATAAAAGTAAAAAGAAAGAGAGGGTTAAAAAATAAAAGTAAAAAGAAAGAGAGGGTGAAAAAATAAAAGTAAAAAGAAAGAGAGGGTGAAAAAATAAAAGTAAAAAGAAAGAGAGGGTGAAAAAGTAAAAGTAAAAAGAAAGAGAGGGTGAAAAAATAAAAGTGAAAAGAAAGAGAGGGTGAAAAAATAAAAGTAAAAAGAAAGAGAGGGTGAAAAAATAAAAGTAAAAAGAAAGAGAGGGTGAAAAAATAAAAGAAGAAAAAAGAGAGGGTGAAAAAAATAAAAGTAAAAAGAAAGAGAGGGTGAAAAAATAAAAGTAAAAAGAAAGAGAGGGTGAAAAAAATAAAAGTAAAAAGAAAGAGAGGGTGAAAAAATAAAAGTAAAAAGAAAGAGAGGGTGAAAAATAAAAGTAAAAAGAAAGAGAGGGTGAAAAAATAAAAGTAAAAAGAAAGAGAGTGTGAAAAAATAAAAGTAAAAAGAAAGAGAGGGTGAAAAAATAAAAGTAAAAAGAAAGAGAGGGTGAAAAAATAAAAGTAAAAAGAAAGAGAGGGTGAAAAAGTAAAAGTAAAAAGAAAGAGAGGGTGAAAAAATAAAAGTAAAAAGAAAGAGAGGGTTAAAAAATAAAAGTAAAAAGAAAGAGAGGGTGAAAAAATAAAAGTAAAAAGAAAGAGAGGGTGAAAAAATAAAAGTAAAAAGAAAGAGAGGGTGAAAAAATAAAAGTAAAAAGAAAGAGAGGGTGAAAAAATAAAAGTGAAAAGTAAGAGAGGGTGAAAAAATAAAAGTAAAAAGAAAGAGAGGGTGAAAAAATAAAAGTAAAAAGAAAGAGAGGGTGAAAAAATAAAAGTAAAAAGAAAGAGAGGGTGAAAAAGTAAAAGTAAAAAGAAAGAGAGGGTGAAAAAATAAAAGTAAAAAGAAAGAGAGGGTGAAAAAATAAAAGTAAAAAGAAAGAGAGGGTGAAAAAGTAAAAGTAAAAAGAAAGAGAGGGTGAAAAAATAAAAGTAAAAAGAAAGAGAGGGTTAAAAAATAAAAGTAAAAAGAAAGAGAGGGTGAAAAAATAAAAGTAAAAAGAAAGAGAGGGTGAAAAAATAAAAGTAAAAAGAAAGAGAGGGTGAAAAAATAAAAGTAAAAAGAAAGAGAGGGTGAAAAAATAAAAGTAAAAAGAAAGAGAGGGTGAAAAAATAAAAGTAAAAAGAAAGAGAGGGTGAAAAAATGAAAGTAAAAAGAAAGAGAGGGTTAAAAAATAAAAGTAAAAAGAAAGAGAGGGTGAAAAAAATAAAAGTAAAAAGAAAGAGAGGGTGAAAAAATAAAAGTAAAAAGAAAGAGAGGGTGAAAAAATAAAAGTAAAAAGAAAGAGTGGGTGAAAAAAATAAAAGTAAAAAGAAAGAGAGGGTGAAAAAATAAAAGTAAAAAGAAAGAGAGGGTGAAAAAATAAAAGTAAAAAGAAAGAGAGGGTGAAAAAATAAAAGTAAAAAGAAAGAGAGGGTGAAAAAATAAAAGTAAAAAGAAATAGAGGGTGAAAAAATAAAAGTAAAAAGAAAGAGAGGGTGAAAAAATAAAAGTAAAAAGAAAGAGAGGGTGAAAAAATAAAAGTAAAAAGAAAGAGAGGGTGAAAAAATACAAAGTAAAAAGAAAGAAAGGGTTAAAAAATAAAAGTAAAAAGAAAGAGAGGGTGAAAAAATAAAATCTTCCTGCCTATTCGTGGCAGCCAGCTATAGGCTCTCATTCTGGCCAGTAGAAAATGGCCGCAAACTACATGAAAACTACCGTAGAAGCATGAAAAAATCGATTATTTCCACTATCGATGGGAGTTGGGAAATGCAAGGTGGGTCCTGGCTTTTCCACTGACTTGGAGCATGTTCATGTAAATTTTAGTGCAAATCCGTCGAAAATTGCGGCCGTGCTTTCGTTACACACACACACACACACACACACACACACATCCTGCTTTTTATAGATAGAGATACCACGATAATACTCTCATGATTAGATGAGCAGATCCACACGCTGTAATTTTTTTAATCTCTTGTAAAAAAAAGAATAAATGGGGCTGCCAGGGATCTTCTCAATTACCATAAAATATCTCTAGAAAATGTTCAAGGAATTTACGTCATGACGGTGGGAAAATGACTGAAGCCGGTTTGCCATGTCAGTTCCAATAAAACTACAGATTCTCCTTTGAATTTTATCAAGGTTCTCTAAATACTTAGCAGGAGCACCAGGCCATATGTGGCAGTAATATTTTAAGCATCGACGGAAGGTAGACTTGTAGAAATATAAGATAAATGCAAACGAGAAAAATTGTTTAGAAAAACATAGTGGACTAACACTCATAGCAGCTGACCTTGCCATCGATTCTGTATATTTTCCCGAGAAGGCGCAACGATTCACTCTGCTTGAGGCTAGATTTCTCTCAGACGAATGATAGAAACAGTTTTGTCTTGACAGAGTTAACATTAACAAGGCATATCTTTATTGAAATATGCGTGACTGCTTGAGAATACCAAGTGCTGCAAACTTTGATGTGCGGGTGGTGTAATGGATAATGGCTTGAAATTGTTAATCGGAGAGCCGGGTTCTAATTACAGTTGGCTTCATTATATTCACTTTCGCGCAAACACCCTTGGGAAATCTATGAATCCACCTCTTATATCCCCCTAGCTATGGGTTAAATAGTAAGACTTGTATCACTAAATTAATATTATTTACATTATTCGGACTGTTATCTTCATATTCATTGCCGGAAACACAAAATTTCGGCCGTTTTACGCTCCGGCTTTCTTCGGAGGATTGGAAATTCGAACTCAGACCTTTATTTCGTCCACCGGGGTAAATTGTTCTAGTTGCCTCTTCCAGATGTCTCAGTTATTTCCCTTTAACTCAACCCTCCAAGTTCTGTAGCCTGGTATTGAACTCACAACTCTTTGGGTCTAGTCGCTAAATCTAACCAACATATTTATCTACTGGGCCGTGTGTCATTATCTGAAACAAATTCTTAGAATCTATAAATATTTTATGGCTTTAAATAACCTAAAAAGGATGACAAGCCGTAGAAAATGAATCAATCACTCAATCGCTAGATCAATTAAGACTGAGTAGTGAGTTCGATCCTTATTGGGTGCTCTATATTTTTGGCCTTGTACCACGGTAAATCGCTATAGAATTTTGTCATAATCATTAAAGCAAAACATATATTTGAATAAATTAATTTTTTTTGTTTTCAAATTTTTATTAGAGACATTAAAATTCCAAGGGTTAGTCGATAGAACTGGACTTTAGCTTATGTTATATGCATTTCTACACGAAGGTTGTAGAATCGATCGGCCGGGACATGACGTTAACAATATAAGCGAACATGACGATTGTGTTCACTGAGAAAAACACACTTGGAATCACGGATGGATAATTTTATATATTCCAATACTTTACAAGCTTATAGATTACAATACGACACGTGCGAACGCACATTCGTATAAGATATTCTGTAATTATTAAATTTTTTTACCATTTTAACACCGATGGATTATGAGTGTCCTTGTTTTTTTATTATTATAATTTGATACAACCTATTACATAGTTCCTACGCCGCCATGTTCTTTCTCATCATTCGTCTTTCTTCACTAAAAATCTTAATGGGAAACTATCTGGAATGATATAGCCGGCAGGGACAAACGTTAAAGAAAAGATTTAAAAAAGCAAAACGAATACCGAAATAGCAGTAAGGAAATTAATGTACAAAATGCAATAAAATAGAATATGTCAACCTATCCAATGTTCCAAACATTGAAACCGAAGAGAACGGGACCGAGAGGGAAAAAGAGAAAAATATTAAAAAAAAAAATTAAAAACCTAAAAAAAAACATATTCATAATAAAATAACAATAATAGGAACGAAATTGAAAATGAGAATTTTTGTTTTTTCCTTACAAGTTCGTTTCTCTACCTCTTTGGACATTTTCGTTCAATTTGACGCCGGTGGGACGACACTGTAGTTTATTTCATCGCTCGAGAATTTTACGATGATCTATCTATCTATCTATCTATCTATCTATCTCTCTCTCTCTCTCTCTCTCTCTCTCTCTATATATATATATATATATATATATATATATATATATATATATATATATATATATATATATATATATATATCACACTGTCTATTCATGTCTATCTATCTATCTGTCACAGTCTATTCATATCTATCTCAGTCTATTCATATCTATCTATGTATCTATCTATCTATCTCAGTCTATTCATATCTATCTATCACAGTCTATTCATATCTATATATCTATCTATCTATCTATCACAGACTATTCATATCTATCTATCTATCTATCTATCACAGACTATTCATATCTATCTATCTATCTGTCACAGTCTATTCATATCTATCTCAGTCTATTCATATCTATCACAGTCTATTCATATCTATCTATCTATCTATCTATCACAGACTATTCATATCTATCTATCTATGACAGTCTATTCATATCTATCTATCTATCTATCTATCTATCTCAGCCAATTCATAATATCTCTTCCTCGCACTATATTTCTATTTCTCTCTCTTTATATATACATATATGTGTGTGTGTGTAATGGTGTGTGAGTGTGTATATATATTTATGTATATATATGTATGTATGTATGTATGTATCTATGGATGGATGGATATATTAATTTATATTTCGACAGCAACTTTTCTTTCAAACGCGTTTCGTTGAATATGACAGACAAGAAAAAATTGATTTTTTTATTAAGTTTTTCTTGTGTTTTAACTTTTACGTTTCGCGTGGAAAAGAGGAGTGTATAAATTGTGTGTAGTGCCTATTGTCACAAGCGCTTTCTGTCACTTCTTTCAATATATATATATATATATATATATATATATATATATATATATATATATGAAGAAATATGGTTTTAAGGTGTGCTATATTAGTGGGATAAAGTGCTCAATATCAAAGATAGATCGTATATAAATATAAATATAAAAGTGAACATTGAAGTCAACACTCAGGGGCGACAGGCTGTTTCATGGTTGGCGCAATCGACAGGCGGCCTGAAGATTGCATTTAGCATAAAACAGCCTGTCGCCTCTGAGTGTTGACGTCAATGTTCACTTTTATATATATATATATATATATATATATATATATATATATATATATATATATATATATATATATATGTATGCACGTGTGTGTGTGTGTATATAAATGCGTACACATATTTCACTGTGCTCATCTGCACCTGTCCTTCTCAGTTTGCTAATATCTATCTATATATATCATTCTGGTCATAATATCTCTAACTCTTTTTTCTCACTCTCTTTTTGTATATATACATATATATATATATATATATATATATATATATTGTGTGTGTGTGTGCGTAAACATATTTCGCTATGGTCATTTCCATCTGTCCATTTGTCTCTGCTAATCTCTCTCTCTCTCTCTCTCTCTCTCTATATATATATATATATATATATATATATATGTCTCTGTGTGTGTGCGTGTGTGCGTGTGTGTGTGTGTTTGTGTGTGTGTTCTTCCGAATTTATCTATGCATTTACTTCTCTTGTTCTTTTCATATCTCCCTCCCTCTCTCTCTCTTTCCACACAGACACACACACACACACCCACACACACACACACACACACACACACACATATATATATATAGTAATTATTTTTTTAAAGTATGATTCCTTCGCTACATAAGAGTTCTCATGTTTCAAAAACAGAAGCTAAATACTTCCAATTCAATTAGAGAAATTAAATTAAATTAAATTAAATTACCCAGTTCTGTTTCATCTTCAAGCGAATTTTGGAATAACTAATTTTGAAATCTACGAGGCTTTATAAGAATATATATTCGTAATATTAATTTCTATGGAGATGGAGAAAACCAATCATTTTAATACGGAGCGGTAGGGTATTCGTTTTCACTGGCAACTTTTGTATCAACATATTAGTTACTTTCGAAAAGAGGTTAAGTCAAGGTAGGGTCGGGGTTCCTTTTTTCAAACGAATGATGACATCCGTTCAACGTATATCATCTCGTCTATTTCAACGACAGAAATTTTGGGGCACTTTTTTACGCCGTTAAATGTGTATCTTTATACATAAAAAAAAATTTATCTAAAAGGATATTTTGTATACGAATACGTCGTATTGAACTACAATTTGTTTTTTGTTTTTTTGTTGACGAATTCTTAAAGGTTTTTTTTTATTTTATTGGGTTAAGTTTTTAAAAATATTGCTTTTATTGAAATTGTTTATAGACTTTGAAATTTCAAATTTTTTTTAAGCTAATTATTTAAGGCGAATGTCTGTTGGTGTCGGCAAAAAACCGTTATCTCATGTCTTTGATTTAATAAATTTTCCCTTTGTCGAAACTTTATAATGTGTATTTTTCCATGTAGGCGTATAGGACATAGGTCATACCAGGTTTTACAAGATCTTGTTGTATTTATTATTTTTCATTTTATAGAATCTGTGGTATATAAATGCACAGCTCATCCAATGAGAATCCAAACACTGAAAATATATATACAGAATCCACGAAGAATTAATTTAAAATAAGGTGGAGACAACACAAAGGCTCATTCAATAATATTAGAAATAGAAATCAGACATCCCTATCTAAATATTTTGGACATCTAAAAGAAACAAATAAAACACCAAAAGTAAAATAATATCCGGTGTACTTAATGTGAAAAGTAAATCTAAATCTCCACAATAATAATATTCCAACTAATTCGCATGTCTCTGCTGAGTCAAACGCTCCCATAGCAATATTAAATTCTGGGTTATTTCTTTTGGTCCACAGATAACCATTATGGTGTAGTATAGATTTTTGTGTATGCTTTATGATATTTATTATGCGATAGCTAAATGTTTTAGCGAATTTAATTTTGTCTATTAATGAGAATTGGCCTTTCTTGAAGATCCAATAATTGTTCGTCACATGGTGGTATTTTTTGACACTTAAGTTCATAAAACTCGGCATCTTTTAAATTGTGATACTCGTTCTTATCTTTAAAGAAGAATAGCTTTCACCCCATTCTTTTTATGACGGTCTCGATCTTGTGTAAAAGGGTCATATATATATATATATATATATATATATATATATATATATATATATATATATACAATTATATATTATACAATTATATATATATATATATATATATATATATATATATATATATAATTGTATATATCGGCAGCAATCCCTCTTTTATACATGTTTCATTAAAGACGACTAAAATCTAAATTTTTCTCGTGTTCGTTTAAGTGATTTCTTTTCTAGACATCAACTGTGTGAAAATTGACCAAATATTCCCCCGTATCTGAGCGATTTCGGTCATTCTTTTAGCCATTATCAAGGAAGTTTTTTATTTTTATTTTTAACTGAATGTATGTATATATCTATAATTATAGAACTGTTTTATTTTCAAATTGTTGGCATGTTCATAGTTAATGTTACTGAGTGTTAGGTTTGTCTTTTTTTATTATTAGTGATTGCATTATTTTAGTGATTCTTTTACATGTGAATTTTGTATATATATATATATATATATATATATATATATATATATATATATATATATATATATATATATAATGTGGAGAAATTTATCACTTAACTGAGTGGTGTTCTTTCACTCATGCCAAAATCGAAATTTTCTGACTATTGTAGGAATGCTTTCACTCTTAGGGCTGTTGGCTTCTCAAGAAGGCTGCAATGCGCTTACGAAACTTCGAAGTCGGTGTGACTGAAATAACACCATTCAAGTGATAAGTTCCTCCCCATTAAATCTATGAATGCTCTATCCTTATCTTTTGATATCAAGCACTTTATGACGAAAACCTGACTGCCTAAAATGCCTCTCCACCTGTAATCTATTGAAAAAGATCCAGTAATTTCGACACCGAAAAACCTCATACAATTTAATACACACACACACACATATATATATATATATATATATATATATACATATATATATATATATATATATATATATATATATATATACATATATATATATATATATATATATATATATATACATATATATATATATATATATATATATATATATATATATATATATATATGTATGTATGTATGTTTGTATGCATGTATGTATGTATGTAACCTACAAATACAAGAAAAAAATTCATAGACAAATTTAAACCAGCACTAAACAAATCATAACCCCACAGACATTAACACACACCATACACAGATAATAGCCGAACACATTAGTCAGACCACACGCAAGCCCGCGCCCACGCTCACGCCTGCTCCTGCGGCGCGCACGCACACACACATGGTCAATATGGAGAACAAATATATACACACATACTGGCAACAAAAACACTATACGAACCACACGCACTACACAACATACAAAGTATATATATATATATATATATATATATATATATATATATATATATATTTAAGCTTATCACCCCAAACAAGGCTGGAGGCCACTATCACGCATGGGGTTAAAGAAGGGTTGGAGGAAGGGCAGATAGGACTGGTAAAGGAGAGGATGTGGAGAAAGAGAAAGACAGTGGGTCGATCAAGGCAAGGGGGTTACAGAAGATTTGGAGCGAGTGCAGATAGGAATGAAAGATGAAAGGATGTGGAGAAGGGAAGTGGATAGATCAAGGCAACTGGAGATGTCGATTGACGCTACACTGAAATAGTTGGAAATTCTATTTGTCAGGGAAACAGGAATAAGGAAGCGAGTTCCACAGACGAGATGTGCGAGACATGAAGCTATTGGAGTAAAAGAGACGTCTACATCTAACAGTTTCAACGGTGTAGGGGTGGGAACGGGATGCCAGCCTCGTAGGACGTTTAAATTCACGAGGCCTAGGCACAAGCGAAAGCAGCTCATCGGAGCAATTACCGTGAAAGTACTTGTAAAAAAGGCAGAGCGATATCATTGTAATAAAACAGTATATATATATATGGAGAAGGAATATGTATACACATACTAGCAAAAACACAGACACGCAAAATGGAGATAGGTTTAAAACCATGCAGAAGTCATAAAAAGGTAAGAACAAAACCGTCCTACCCACTTTCTTTGACCATTCCTAATTGTTTTCTTAACCCTCAAGCAAAGGAACATTTTCTCCAACAGTCCAAGAACTTGGATTACTACCTTACATAAAAGACAATGGCAAAAAATAAGAAAACATTAGGAAAAAAAATAATTCATTTAAATAATATGTGAAATAATATAATAAACTTAAATAACCATTCTTCACCTGATGAAGCTCACAAAAACCGAAACAGCTTTAAATATATGCAAAATATAGTATAATAAATATTTTTTTTTAAATTCCACATTATAATTAAAAAAAGTTTACGGCCTCTATTTTCTCTTTGATACATATATATATATATATATATATATGTGTGTGTGTGTGTGTGTGTGTGTGTGTGTGTGTGTGTGTGTGTGTGTGTGTGTGTGTGTGTGTGTGTTTATATTATTTTAATATATTGGAGCAGCAGATCATTATTTAAATATATTTATTTCTTTGACCATTCCTAATAGTTTTCTTAACCCTTAAGTAAAGGAACATTTTCTTCACCAGTCCAAGAACTTGCATTACTACCTCACACAAAAGACAATGGTTAAGACAATGGTTAAAAATAAAAAAGATATAAGGAAAATATTATATATCCATATTATATATATTATATATTAAATATTATATATTATATATATTATAAAAATTATATATTGTTAAATATAACAGAAAATGAATGTGTATTATGTCTGATCATGAGCCGTTCTAAACTTCGTATGTTTGCTTTCATTTCAGGAAAAATAAATACAAAAGTTGTCCAACATTTGGATATTTTTTTATCATACTGTTCCTTGATCTAAGCTTTCGGCTCACATGAGCCATCCGCAGAATGGTTATGGGAACATTTAAAGATAGATATTCACCATCAAAGATGATATTCTGTTATGTTGACACAGAAGATTCCTATGCGACGATAACGGTCGCGGAATAGCAGACACAGGTCGTAAATTCATGATGCGGTTCTATGAAGCCGTACCACGGAGAGAAAGAAATAACCAGAGAATATATGTTTAGACAAAATGTAATTACATCTATGACCATTATTGTCGCATTACGATCTTCTATATCAACGTAACAGAATATTATATTTAATTGTGAATGTTTAAATATCCGTATAACCACTCTGAAGATGGCTCGTGTGAGCCGAAAGCTCAGATCAGGAAACGGCTTAATAAGAAATATCTAAATTTTGGACAGTTTTTGTCTTTATTTTCACTCGAAATTAAAGCAAATATACGGAGTTTAGAATCGCTCATGATCAAACATAATAGACATTCGTTATCTGTTATAATTAACAATATATATATATATATATATATATATATATATATATATATATATATATATACATATATATATATATATATATATATATATATATATATATATATGTGTGTGTGTGTGTGTGTGTGTGTGTGTGTGTGTGTGTGTGTGTTATATCTGTTATAATAAAGACACTGAGTACTCTGTGGATCAGTTTTAATACTTGTTATTGCTAGAATCCACCTGGATTATCTACCAATGGATCTATTACCTGAACTATATATATATATATATATATATATATATATATATATATATATATATATATATATATATTAAGGAAAAAAAATTACCTCGACATGAGTATGTTCTATTTCCAATCTATCTTCAGATCTCATAAGGAACATCAAAAATTAAATAAAATATTTTACTTGCAGGTATATATGCACGTGATCGCACACATGTATCGTTGCTAATATTTATAATTATTTAATTGATATATATATATATATATATATATATACATATATATATATATATATATATATATATATATATATATATATATATATATATATATATATATATATATATATATATAAAAGTGAACATTGAAGTCAACACTTACAGGCGACAGGCTGTTTCATGCTACACGATATCGGGTGGCCTGAAGATTGCGTCTAGCATGAAACAGCCTGTCGCCTCTAAGTGTTGACGTCAATTTTCACTTTTATATATACATATATATATATATATATATATATATATATATATATATATATATATATATATATATATATATATATATATATATGCACGTGTGTGTGTATACACGCGTACGCATATTTCTCTGTGCTCATCTGCACCTGTCCATCTCAATTTGGTAATATCTATATATATATATTATTCTGGTCATAATATCTGTCTTTTTTCTCACTCTCTTTTTGTATATATATATATATATATATATATATATATATATATATATATATATATATATATATATATATATATATATACATATATATATATATATACATATATATATATATATACATATATATATATATATATGAATTAAATAAATATAAATATTAGCAACGATACATGCGTCCATATATATACATATATATATATATATATATATATATATATATATATATATATATATATATATAAGTGACGTCAACTCTCAGAGGCGACAGGCTGTTTCATGGTAGGCGCAATCTTCAGGCCACCCGATTACGTCTAGCATGAAACAGCCTGTTGCGTCTAAGTGTTGACTTCAATGTTCCCTTTTATTTACACACGCTCTATTTCTGATATTGAGCACTTTATCCCATAAATATAGCACACCTTAAGACTATATTTCTTCATACATATATATATATATATATATATATATATATATATATATATATATATATATATACATATTCTGTATTTAGGCAGCAATCCTTCACTTATGCATGTTTCATTAAAAACGAAAGACACGGTACTACGATTAAGTTTTTTATTTAAGTTTTCTTGTGTTCAAACAAGTGTTTTCTTTTTGGGACACAGAGTGTGAAGAAAGTGTCCATATGTTCTATAATTCCAAGTTATTTTGGTTATACTTTTAACCATTATCAAGGATGATATTATTTTAATAGTTTAATTGAGTATGTGTGCTGTGTGTATGTTTTTAGCGTTATAGAGATGTTTTATTTCACGAACACAGCACATTGTGGCCGTGTTCCTTCTTACCAGGTGTCGACTCATCGCTTTTTTTTTACTTGGTAAACTCACCGTAGACTCACCACTACTGCTACAGCTGCAGTACATATGGCTTACTTAAGACCATAATGGTTTGCGGGAATCATGACGGGGACTCGTGATGCGATGACTCTCAGATTCGAACCCATAAACAAGGTTTCATATTCTGCTTTATTTTTTTTAAGCTGATTCCATAACTTCTTATAAGTAGATCAGATTACATAATCTTTGCCCTTTATGAGGTCATAAAGGCCAGTGACAACGAGGCTATTATTGAAATAACAATTAATGAGTCGATTTAATGGGGTAGACATTCATATCCCAAAATATTTTATATTCTGTACAAATATCAGAAATTTAAAGACAGAACGTTCTTTGACTCATGTGCAAAATTATGACCGTTCGAAAAATTTGCCGCTCAATATAAATCATCACAACTAATAATCAATTTAGTTATTGATTGAAAAAAGATGATCGATCCTTAAGCGTCAATGTTGTCATCATCATCATCATCATCATCATCATAGAAGTCGTAATCGTTTATTTCAACATCATTATTTAATGAGTAACACTTGAGCTGAGAACATTAAGGCCTAATCAATATATCGATTCATCAGCAAAACCATAAAATTCACCTCGAGTCAAAGTTTCCTTTTAAACCCGTCTATTTATTACCCATCTCTTACGGCCCTTGCAAAGATTTAGACATTTAATTACCTCCCCTTGATTTCTTGCTCTCTATTTCGTGAGACGCCATTTTGTCCCTTTCTTTTTTCCTCTGCCGTCTTTCCCGCTGATTTAAATTTCTCATCGCTACATTAGCTCTTTTTTATTTCCTTGTGATTTGTGTCTTCAGAGCTTTACTCTCTTTTCTTTCTTCTTCTTGTTTCAGGTCCATCCTTCCGCCATCATTTATCGTGTACGATTGTTTTGTTTCCAACAACTGGTCATTTATTTTCCAAGGAAGCGGTTCTTTTTATGCCGCCATCTTTCCTTGCATGTCTTCATCTCACTTCTTCTCTTTCCCAAATCAGATTCTTCCAACACACCGAACCTTCATAGACATTTATGGCGCTCTCATTTTCTTCTTTGTTCTTGATTCTCTCTCTTCTGCCATTTTTTAAATATTACCTTTCCTTGTCATTTTCTTCGACTTTTCCTTACTTCTCAGTTCATATTCTTCTTCTTCTTCTTCTTCTTCTTCTTCTTCTTCTTCTTCTTCTTCTATTATTATTATTATTATTATTATTGGTAGTAGTAGTAATAGTAGCAGTATTTGTAGTGTGTATGTTTATATGTATGGCTTCTATACAAACATCTTTCTTTCTTTCTATATAATTTGTATAGTGTATACAATATAATTGTATCGTGTATACAGTTTTTTGCATATTCAAAACTCCAATCCATTATTATTATTATTATTAGTAGTAGTAGTAGTACTAGCAGTAGTAGTAATAGTAACAGTATTTGTAGTATTAGGTTTAAATGTATGACTTCTATGCAAACATCTTTCTTAGTATAATAGTTTTAATGGTATTCGTGGTGGTAGTAGTAGTGGTAGCAGTCGGGGTAGTCGTAGTATGACTTCCTGTCCAGACATCTATACCTCTGTGGTTTTAATATAATTCTTCTTCTTCTTCTTCTTCTTCTTCTTCTTCTTCTTCTTCTTCTTCTTCTTCTTCTTCTTCTTCTTCTTCTTCTTCTTCTCATTATTATTATTATTATTATCATCATCATCATCATCATTATTATTATTATCATCATCATCATCATCATCATTATTATTATTATCATCATCATCATTATCATCATCATCATCATCATTATTATTATTATCATCATCATCATCATCATCATCATCATTATTATTATTATCATCATCATCATCATCATTATTATTATTATTATCATCATCATTATCATCATCATTATTATTATTATTATTATTTGTGTATGTTATGTTTCCTGCTTTGTATCCTGTATAGGGGGCTCCAAACTATGAGTTCTTAGCTATTTGTCTTACTATATGGGATGTTCCTAATAGTGCGATTTTCTGGAAATTGTCAATTCCCTTTCTCACGAGGAACGGAGCTCCGATTACTATTGGTACAGTCTAAGTCTTCATTCTCCACACCCTGTTAATCTCAATCTCCAGGTCATTGCATTTGGACAATTTCTCAATAAACTTCATGGAATTATTCCTATCAAATGGTATTGTTATATCAATAGGCATACAATTCCTTAATTTCTTTTATGATAATATCATGTCTGATGGCTTTTATTTCCCTGTCATTTTGAATTGGCATATCCCAGAGGATAGTTACATCACTGTTTTGGGTAACTGTGTGTGGTTTCGATTTTGTGCTTCTTGCATATCTTCCAGTGCACATATGTCGCTACCTTGTTACGTCTGTGGGGATATTCATTTTTTGCTAGTTCCGGACACTATGGTCGACAGTTTCATCATATTATTCGCAGATTCTGCGTTTTGCGTTTGTTCCATCCTTGATTATGTGACAGTGATAGGATCTGGTTGCGAGGCTTTGGCCCTGAGCTGCTCATGTGTTTTCTTTTGGTTCACATCTGCCGCTTTTGTTCTTTTTAGGTAGTTGCCAGGCAATACCTCCCAGGTTTCTTTGTAATTTCATTTAGCCAAGTTGTTTTGATTTCTGTTTTACTCGTTTGGCGTAGACGGTGTTCATTTTGTTTGTTTTTTTTGTCGGTAGGATTTCAGTTATATTACGCTGTATCTTGAAGAGCCCAGTTACTTTGTTCATGGAGTGGATTTGGTGTTTTTAGGAGGGGGTCTTTGATCTAATGAGGTACACTTCCAATCAGATTGTTGTCGATTTTAGAGTTAGTTCAAGTTGGATTAGAACTCGGACTCTTAAAGCTCTTGGTCCGTACAGCCTATCAACATCTGATTTCGATTGGTGCATTCTCATTTTGGTAAGCATTTGTCTGGTCTTGCCGTCATATGTTTTAATGTCATTCTACGAGGGTCATTCAATGGTGAATTTTTCGGTATAAGGATTTCTAATACAGATAGAAGCTTACTTTTTTTATTTTTTGTTTTACTTCTTTTTCACATGGATTTAATTTCTTTTGCAGATTAAAAGAAACTTTGAGAGTTTTGGCGATTAACAAAGATGGTCGACCAAGAAGCATGCCCAGGATTGAACAGCAGTCAGTTATCAAGTTTTTGGTTGCTGAAGAGTGTAAACCAGTTGAAATTCATAGGAGAATGTCAACTGTGTATGGAGCCACATGTTTCAGCCAAAAAATGTCTACAAGTGGGCTAAATTGTTTAAAGAAGGACGGAGCAGTGTTGAGGATGAAGACAGGCCTGGGAGGCCTACAGAAGTGAGGTCTCCTGAGGTGATCGAATCAGTCAATGACCTCATTCAGTCTGACAGAAGGGTGACAGTGGATGGCATTGCAAGGACTTTGAGCTTATCTGTTGGGACAAACGCAGAAGGAGTCATCTTGCATCATGACAACGCAAGGCCTCACACAGCAGCTCAAACGGTGCTAGACCATCAACGAGCTGGGCTGGGAACTGCTCCCTCATCCCCCTTACAGGCCAGACCTTGCCCCTTCAGACTTTCACCTGTTTGGTCCCTTGAAAGCGCTCACGAGAGGCACAAAGTTTAAAAGTGACGATGAAGTCAAAAGTGTTGTGAGCAACTGGCTGAGACATCAGCCCAAAGATTTCACGCTGAGGTAATACGGAAGCTTGTAAACAGATAGGAAAAGTGTGTGACAGTGCTGGGAGACTACGTTAAAAAAAAGTAAGCTTCTATCTGTATTAGAAGTCCTTATACCGAAAAATTCACCTTATTTATTGAATCACCCTCGTACTTCCATTTAATAATTTGGAAGCTATGTTACTACGAGTATAGCTAAGGTGTTGATAGGCTTTATTTTATTGGACCCATTAAGTTCGCTTTCTCGTATCAAACGCACTTTCCTAGAATATTCATTTCGGATCTTTTTTCTTCATAACTGAATGCTGTATTCCGTCTCCATCATTAATTTTTGAGTATTTCTATGTATCATATTATTTTAGATCTTTAATCTTGTTAATATCAAGGTTTAAATCTGTCGTTTTCGTTAGGTGAAACCTAACACGTACCTCTTTTCGTTAGGTGGTACCTAATACGTACCTCTTGAATCTACTGAAAACTAGACCTACGACCTTCTGCAAATTAATTATACAGGAAGACATGGAGGGCCATGATCACCTAGACTATTGTGCAAACGACGTTCCTTTGAATGGGGCCTTGGTATATTTGTCGATTCCAAACTCCATTCTAAGGTCTTCGCTGAAGGTTTTGGCAATGGTGAGTAAGTTTTTTTGTTGGTTGTCATTCTGCGCAAACGTTTTAAGATCATTAATATAGAATAGGGGATTCAGTTTGCCATTGTATGACTTGTACCCTTAGCTACTTTTGTTCATTAGGCAGCAAAATGGTGCTAATGCAAGGCAGAAGAGTAGTGGTGACAACGAATCTCTTTGGAAGATCCCAATTTTGATATTGAGTGGTCTCCATATGAATGAACCGTTTGTATAGTTTAGGTTTAGCGTAGTCTTCCAGTTCTTCATTCTCTCCGTTATGAATTTGACCGTTGTGGAGAATATATTATTATTTTATTTCCTTTGGTTTCTGATGTATACTCATTTCTTTTTAGGTCCAGAGCAGATACCTAAGGTCAGAAATGGCACCATGATATTTTCCACTGAGCAGTTTTGAAATTAAATTGCACATATTTTACATAGATAAAGCCCTTCGTACGGTGTGGGCTGTGCTTGTGAGTACAATATATTGTATTTCTTCTTCTTCTTCTTCTTTATTATTATTATTATTATTTCTGTGTATTCTGTCATGTTGGCGGAGCATAGAATATGTCAACTGTCACTTTGCAGAAGGATAAAACTCCGTAAAATGTTTGACACCATTTGGGTGTATATAGACTCAGGTGTAAAGCAAAACTGTTTCTATATTTTTAAGCTACTGTAAACTGGACCTACAACTACGTTTTGAAGGTACCATAAACAGTACCTTTTGAGTGTAATGTAGACCAGACCTATACGTACCTCTTGAATTTACTGAAAACTAGACCTACATATTTGTGCAAATTAATTAAACGTGAAGACGTGGAGGGCCATGATCACCTACATCATTGTGCAAATTAATTGAAACAAAACCATTAATTCGGTTACTATTTACTTTTTTTCGTATTTTCCAAGGAAACATGACCAGTGCATATGTTAGTGCTTTGTATGTTCATTCCACGAAGTCGTTCCTTGCGGACTGACCACATATTCTCGAGTGGATTTAAATCAGGAAAGTTTCCGGACCAGTCTGTAGTACTTTGATTTGCACATTGGTCGGGCTTGCCAGTGTGTTCGTGCAGCGTTTCAAATGTTCGTACGCTTCTTTGGAGTAAGGTCAATCGCAGACAATGGCCGTAGGACAACTAATCGACAGTCGGGACAATAGTGTCAGGAAATGATTCAATCATGGATGACGCAATATTTTTCAAGTCCAAACAAATTTCATCATCGAACCCAGAAAATAGATTCCTATTACTGCACACCACTGTAAACGACCTAATCTGAGGAAAAAATAGAAATTGATTACACCCTGTCACTCTACTGGGTCTAAAACTGACCGTATAGTGCAAGAAAGGAAATTGAAGCGGTTGTTTAAATTAATTTACACAAGGGTGTAGATGATCATGACCATCCACGTCTTCCTGTATAATTAATTTGCACATGTGTGTACATACACATTTTCAAGGTACTGTAAACAGGAATTAACTCTATCTTTTTTATTCTATTGCTCAAACAAAAAAAAACAATGTTTGCCTCGTTGCCTTTAATATAACGGACCTTTTTTTAGTCTTCTGCAAACAGAACACCGGTCTGCCTTTTGACATTAAATCGAACCTATATCTATGATTTTGACTCAAATATAAACCGGATGGATATGCACTTTGGAGATGCAAGTGTAAGCTGTAGGTATATCAACTTATTTTAAACTGCGGTAAACTAGACAGGTATATACTTTTTTTAAACTCTAGTTTAAACCAGACCTCTGATCACCTTTTTGACATATCTGTAAACTTGAGTCGTGTCTACCTTTTTAACTCTAACATAAACCGTAACTATGGATGCCTCTTTTATTTAGCTCTGCGCTAGACATCTCGCACTTCCAAAAAATGCATAGTCCCCGGGCGTCTGTCTCCCACAACCACTGAGCTGCAACTGTGCCACTCAGCGTGCTACACACCTTCACTGATTTAAGGGGTAGTGGGTGGGAGCAAAAGAAGCACGTTGCGAACTGGGTGTTACGAGTACTTAAAAAAAATGCTAGTGCAACAAACACCCCATTTGACTAACTCAGGGTTATGTGTTAACCAGATCTTTCATTTTTTTATCTACCAATATTTATCTACTGAAAACAGGACATCTACCTCTTTTAATCTAGTTGAAAACGGCCCTCCTTTGACCTTCTGACGCTAGCAGAAAAAGGGCCAGTGTCGACTTCAATATTAATTCGCTGTGGATTTTTCTATTAGATTTATATTTGGTATGTAATAATTTAACATAAGTTGATTTGTCTTTACCATAACGAACCTAACATTAATAATCATTTTAACCAACCTAACATTAATAACAATATATTTAACATTAATAAACATTTAAATTCTAATCGTACAACACCCTAGTCAGTCGTCCAAGACTTCCAACACCGCGGCTGGTCGCTGAAGTAACCGTTTCAATCCAGAGCTAAACTTATCCCACGTTGTGATTTTAGTTTGATCATAAGATCAAATCGTCGCATGTATCTTCGTGTTGCTCCTGTCCAAGCAGGGCGAAGACGTACAAGGAAACAATAACACTCGAATAAAGTGAACAAAGGTAAATACTGAAAAGGTAAAAAGGTAAATTCGGAGGACTGATATAAATATCAGTCCTACGTATAAAAATTGTTTTAGTTCGCATGCAATTAATTATCAGCCCAACTCGCGTCTTGAGTCTGAAGTGATATTATTGTTGACCTGGCAAAATCTGGTTTGCTGTTTTGGTGAAGTTTGGCACAAGGCTGAAGTCGGAGGCTTTCATCGGCAGATAATCACGTGGGCCTCTCTTCTGGCTCTGGTCTCGTCTCCCTCTCTTCTGCCTCTCTTCTCTCTTCTGAGACTCGTCTGCTGAATTCACTTCGCGCATTCGTACTTATGGACATTCGCCTAAAATGGCATGTAGGTATGGCGAAGTAGGAGCATTTCGGTGAATCCACTCCCACTTATGTCATAACTTTGAGGAATTCTCTCTCTCCACCCTCCCATATTATTACCTAACACTAAATCTCCCCAGTAAGCGTGGGTGGCTTATTCCCCCTTCTCCTGGTATTTCAACTGAACTTTCAACCAGGGGAATCAAATCCAAATTCGTTGTTTACGAAAAATGAAATTTTCGCTTTTAGGCTTGCATATCCAACGGTGTATCAATCAACATTGCTCCGTAAGTCTGGGTTATTTTTTATCATTCTTCAAACTGCTCGACATTCAATTCTAGTCGTATATGTGCGAATTAAATCCTCCATTCTTCCCACGGGTTTTTGGTATTAACCCTTCTCGTTTCAATGTTTTTTCAGCACATAACACTTTCCTATGTTTTAACAAAACTTTCCTCTGATTTACCGCGGAAACGACAAATAATATCACAAAACAACCTAACATTAATAAACATTTAACCAAGCTAACGTTAATAGACATTTAACCAACCTAACATTAATAAATATTTTGCCAAATTAAACTTAATAGCCTTTTAACTAACATAACATTAATAACCATTTTAGCAATCTAACCATAATAGCCTTTTAACTAACCTAACATTAATAAACATTTACCAATTTAACATTAATAACCATATAACCAACCTAGCAGTAATAACAATATATTTATCCGACCTAATATTAATAGCCATTTAACCAACATAACATTAATAACCATTTAACCAACCTAATGGTAATAGGGAACAATTCCTCACAAATGCTGCGGAGATTTAAAGCTACGTGTATGTGATTCTACAGAAGGAAAATGAGAATACGATGTGTGGACTGTCGAGGCAACGAAGAAGTTTTAAGAAAAATGGTTACAATTAAGACATTGGTAAAGACACCTTTTGAAATTTATATGATAAATAAAGCTGAAAGAAGGTTTGGAGAATTTGACACTCACGGTACATACTGAAGGCAAGATGGACAGAGGGAAACATCGAGCCGCCCTACCTAACGAACTTGTGTAAACGGATAGCAGAACAAGGTCTGGAAGCGTTAGTAAAGAGATAAATATTGCTAAGATAGACAAACTAGAGGAAGTCGTGGAAAGATATATTTTTATAAGCTTCGGGCTTATAAAAAAATGAAGAATAATTAATATACATAAATACTTCAATAGAATGAGAATACTTTATAAATTGTTCTGTTTTACCATTATTTACTTTTAGAAAATGAGGCATTATTTTATTTTATTTTATTTTGGTCAATGTTTTTTTTTTGTTTACTCATATCGTTATTTGACTTTTCCATGTACCATTTCTTGTTTTTATTCCTAAGTAGATTTTTGTCTTGTTCCCCTTTCACGCTCTCTTTCGTTGTGGGTTGCTTCACTTTCGCAACATCTTTTTGACGGATCTTATTAATCATTTCTTTAACCGCAAGTTCCTCATATATTTTTATCACCTACACACAATTGCCGTAAACAATAGCCGCCCTCTTTCCATTTATCTTTATCAACAGTCAACATGTCCACCCATTAAGATATCATTCATACAATCGCTGACCTCCTCGGATAAAGAACGTCTCCTCGCCCTTTTCTTTTTTCTTTTTTTTTTACTCTTTCTCTTCAAGGCGTTTCAAAGATGCACGCATGCGCCTGTAAATACGCGCACGCGCAGTCCCATACCGAATGAAGGAAACGTCTAGAATCATTTGTATTATGTGTAGCAAAACGACAAACTGATTTTTTTTATATCGATAGATATAGACAATTACATATTACGTATATTAACGTGTTTCTATCACTCAGTTATGCATTCTTTCAGACTTATTCATGCACACACGCACATAGACATGAACACACACACACACACGCACACACACACACACACACACACACACACGCATTGGTTCACTGTGATGTGCTAGACAATTTTTTCGCGCCAGAATCTATCTTACATATTTATAAGACTGTCATTCCTCCTTGATTTTAATCTTGCGGGCACATTTTGTTGGGTTGGTTGTTTTGTTTATTTGTTTTGTTTTATGGCATATCAAAACCTCAGTGGGTCATTTAATGCCAACAAAATTTTGAAATAGATTCATAGCGATAGTTTCGTAAAAAAAAGGTGTGTGTGTATGTATACATATATATTTGAACCATTTTTCATTTACTCATATTTTTGAGTACAATCAAACTTCTTTTGGGAAATTTACAATCCTGGATGGTTTTATTTTGGTTTGGTTTGGTTTGGTTTAGTTTGTTGTGTCTTACGGCATATCAACTTCAATGGGTTATTTAATGCCGCCAACTTGTTTTTTCCTGGTAATATATTGTTTTGTCAAAAATCTATTTCTGGTAATATTTTTTTCCTCAAGCTGGTAATATTATTTTAAAAAATGCATTGCTGATAATTTGTTTTGCAAAAACGTATTGGTGGTAATATTGTTTTGCAAAAATATATTGCTGGTAATTTTTTTTTTTCTTAAAAAAAAATATTTCTGGTAATAATTTTTACAAATTTTGGTATTAATGGTATTAAAACCTATTTTTACACTTTTATAGTGCTTTTTACCTCCGTTTCGGAGTTATCTATTTGCCCATAGCCGGGAGCTTAACAAGCCCTGCCAGTGAGAAAATCAAAGTACTATAGACTGGCCCGGAAGCTCTTTTGATATAAATCCAATCGAGTATCTGTGGTAAATCTGCAAAGAACGACTTCGTGGAATGGACATACGAAGTACTAACATGTGAACTGGGTTGTGTTTCGTTGCAAAAATACAGAAAAAAGTGAATAATAATGGAATTATTCGTTTTGTTTCAATTAATTTGCACAAGGGTGTATTTGAGTTCCTACGCTTGTTGTCTTAATTTTCTTAAACAGTGAAATTAATAAAAACCGGCCTAAGACTGATACGTTCTACTGAAGAAAGGCAGGAACTTAACCTGTATCCCTTTTTCCCATTGGGGAAACCCTTACTATACACGAAAAATGCCTTAACCAATTCGCCCACGTTTTGACCTGCAGAGAGATGGGCTCTGCTATGTGCCTACTTGTTCAAGACTTGTTATACATGAATAATTACCCCCACTCTGGCTTCAACCCAAATATATGGCGGGAACTGGTCGGGTTTTCAGCTGACACACCCAGTCATGGGACTGATGATATTGACAATGAGGGTTATGTAGAAACAGGTGAAATCCTTCTAATCAAGTCCCTCCCCGCCCCAATATCTTGCCTATTTATAAATTAATCGATACTGGCTCTCTAGGATTTTTTCTCTTTTATTATCGCTAATTTGCCATGAGTTGTTTAACTTGAGTTTTCACACGGTTTAGATTGCTACCCCATGCTAGGGAACCCAGTTTAAACCTGCTACTTAACACATAGTTGGGGGTGGGAATACAAGATTTGATTCCAGAATTTCAAATTGGCTCGACTTCACTTTCTGCACCGATAAACATTACACAACCAGCACATGATTTCAAAGACATGACAACTACGCCACCGCTTTTAACAGTATTATTGATAGCTGCGATTCGATTTCGGGCAATGTTACCACTTGAACTATCCTCAGATGGGGGCAGTGAGGATATAAGTTTTTAGTCCTGCAACAGTCTTACATTATCTTGACCAGATATTGCAGTTTTGGGGGGTCTTTTCCGGCAGTTGTTACAAAAATGCCGCATAATGACTTCTCCCTGTGGCGTCTTTGGTGATCGTTGAGGCCTATCTTATTTAGACGCAACCGTGTTCATTACTACGTCAGATCAAAATGTTTGGCAAAATTTACAAGGAAATTTTGAATTAAAAAGTTATATATATATATATTGATGCGTGTTTCATTAAATAATTTTACAAGTTTTGTTTATTTATTTTAAGTTCCTTTCATATTGTCTGATAAGCTTGAAAACATTATCATTGAAAGACGATTGTTTCGTCCGTGTATTGGTTGATATATTGAAATGTAATCGTCATCTTTCATAATGGCTTATGTAAGCCGAAAGCTTAGATTGGATTTAAACATGTATCAATATGGTGATTTCCTTTCGTCTTTCAATGATAATGTTATTAAGCTTATCAGACAATATGAAAGGAACTTACTTAAAATAAATAGACAAAACTTGTCTATATTCTTTAATGAAACATGCATCAATGAAAAATTGCTGCCTAAATATATATATATATATATATATATATATATATATATACGAAAATGGGGTATAAAAAATAATAATGAGCGCAATCGCAGAGCTTAAAAATCGATATCGATTCATATATATATATATATATATATATATATATATATATATATATATACTAGCTTAAAAGTAGCTCCTGCAGAGTACACTTCATTGGGCCTTACACACAACAGGTTGGGAGGAGTAGATGCGATAGGCAATAATACTGAACTCAAAATTGATTGCTGCATTTAAGTATTGCATTAATATTTAAGCTTACCTTTTAAAAGTTCAACGATAATTCTTCTGCCGACACTTAATTTAAAGACAACTTGATGTACGTAGGTCCTTACATTCCGTACAAACAATAATTTTAATTTCATGAGTGACTTTCGCTGATTTCACAATTAATTTCGATTAATCCAAAATTTATTTCCAAGTTGTAAAAATTGTTATCGCACAAAAAATTCGTCACAAAAATTCACGTAAACAATTGCCGAAAACAATTGAAAACTTGGGAATCCAAAGTTGGTGCGACTCCATATGCGAACGAACGAAAGGTTCTGGGAATTAATTTAATGTTTTTTTTTTTTATCTCGCCGATTTCATTTAGATTTTTTTTTTCGTTTTCTTGACATCACTTTTGTTAGTATATATCCCACACTGGGATAATAATTTAATAATTAAAAATAATGTTCTTATTTTACATAATGTCTTTTCAAATGCCTTATTTCATGAAAAATATTCGCTTATTATGGTTTTAGTCCTTAATAAATTACTTTTATTCGGTTATAAAAAAAAAGTTGTTTTTCTGGTGTTCACTTGTCTCAATCCTTGAATTGTCCCTACGATCAGTTGAGTCGGCGGTGTTGAGTTGTTCTGCACTCATACAGAAGGATTGATAAAACTTCAGTAATCTTTTATTTGTTTCTCAAGAAATTTTACCATTAGTGTCTCTTTACTTCTGCCATTTACGCACCCTCGATGGTTAGGTTACTCGATGTCTCCTTTTGTCCATCTTACAGATGACGACAAACTACATCCGCGTCCTGGGTATGACGACAAACTACATCCGCGTCCTGGGTATGACGACAAACTACATCCGCGTCCTGGGTATGACGACAAACTACATCCGCGTCCTGGGTATGACGACAAACTACATCCGCGTCCTGGGTATGACGACAAACTACATCCGCGTCCTGGGTATGACGACAATCTACATCCGCATATTTGATAAATATTATCAACAAAATAATTGCTTTTTTATAAAGATCACAAAAGACCAGAATGAAAATGAAAAAATATTATTACCAGCTCAAAAACAATATTACCAACTATACTTTTTTGAAAAACAATATTACCAACTATACTTTTTTGAAAAACAATATTACCAACTATACTTTTTTGAAAAACAATATTACCAACTATACTTTTTTGAGAAAAAAAAAAAAAAAAAAAGAATTTCAAAACCCAACAGCCTTTCAACCTTTTATACAAAATAACCAACTTAAATTCATAAATTAATAAGGCTTTGGCATAAATTGACCCAAATAGGAGTTGACATGCCGTTAAATCCAACATCCATCCATCTTACAGTCACTAATGTCCTGTAAGTGTTAGATCCTATAAGCACCCTTTCGTCATTATGGATCCCAGAAAATGCAACTCTTTTTCAAGTAGACGTGTTTTCATTAGAACTTGCTTGTTGTTTACATGTTCCACCCATGGTATTCTTAATATCCTTCTTTAGAATTACATTCCAGTTGGCGGAAGTCTCATCTTAATCTGTGAGGAAATAATCCAACATTCACTGCCATACAAGAGCATAGAGATCACATTGCTCTTCAGCACTCTTCTTTGTTTCTAATGAAATCTTAACGTTTTTCATTATCCCGGTTAGGTTACTCGGCTTCAATGTGCCCTGTGAGTATTAAGTTCTCCAAACCTTTCTTTCTTATTATGTATTCCAGAAATTTCAGCAGTTTCTTTCATATTGTAAGGATAAGAGCCATTCTTATTTTCTTGAAAAATCCCTTCTTGCTCCCCTATTCCATCCCCTTTATTCTTAGCATCTATGGTCTGGGACTTATACTGTTCCAGAAAGTATCTGACTCCATCTGAAACGCAAGAATCAGATCAGACAAAAAATATGATATTGCTGCCATATTTGTGTTGAAGGAACCCAATTCTTTCTTCCTAGCTTTGGCGTAATATTGTTTTTGATTAATTGATTGATTCGTTTTCTACGACTTATCAAACCATTTTAGCTTATTTAAAACCATAAAATATTTTCAGATAGTAAGATCTATATTTTTTAGATAATGATTTATTAATAAAAGTCTTGCTAATTAACCCATAGTGGGGGGGAAGGTGGGTTCAACCTAATCAGAAATTGATAAACAGACAACAAATTATAATGAGGATAAAAATTGGGTGTTCTAATCTGTATTAAAATTAATATATAACCTGATCCCTCACTTTTTCGCCACGGTAGTTTCTATACATTTATATTCCAGAGAATGTAAATAAATCTAAAACCATGCAGAAGTTGCTAATTAGACTTTCACTGATTGGGTCTTTCGTTTTCTGGGATTTATAAACCCTTTGCAAGATATTTAAAGCCAGAAAATATTTTTAGATTGTAATAACATTTTTTGGGGGGGGGGTAATAATAGTTTAATGATACAATTTTACTAATTAACCCAGCTGGAGGAGAAAAGGTGGATTCATGCCTTTCACAAGTGTATTTTGGCGTAAGTGAATGTAACGAACTAAACATGAATTGGAACTCGACCCTCCAATTAAGTGTTCGGAGCCATTATCACTTACACCACCCGCACATCTAAGCTTACCGCACTTGGTATTCCCAAGCGCTCACCAGTCTAGATAGTGACTAGGCACGACGTTGCTTAACTTCGGTGATCGTACGAGAACCAGTTTTTCAACGTGACGTGGCCGTAAGAACTCTAGCCTTGACAAGAGTGATTACGCGGCCTCGTGGGTGATGAATTATTTCCCTCCCTGTCTCCCCTCTCCAACAGATCCATTGTTGCAAGCCTATTGCTAATCTATCGCTATTTCCATGGAAAATGTTCCGATGCGCTACATTCTTTAGTTCGACTTGTTCATACATTTACAGCAAAGATTCGCCATGCCAGTGATATGAAGGCGAACCATACAAATTCCTTTCGAATTCCATTGGGAAGGAGGAAGTTCCATACATACAGCTTCTCCCAAAGAGCCACTACTTTATGCAGCAGACTCCCTAGGGGATGCTTCCTTTACCGCTACAACCATAACCTCTTCAAGACTAGAGTCAACCGTTATCTATCTTACACATCTTCATCATCTGCACTCCCATCTTTCCCCTGCTGCCTTCATACGACAACCTCATTTAATAGCCATCTACCTTGAGTTGCTCTTGCGTTATATTAATATCTAGTAAAAAAAAATAATCCTTCCGTAGAAGTCTGTTGCTTCATATTTGAGCTTTATCTGTAAAGACATTTTTTCTGCATTTACTGTCATATAGGAAGATATGTCTTTCTACCTTGATAATTAGCAGTTGAAATTACTGTCTTTTTAGATAAGCTTGAACCACGACATCTGTCACCGTCTAGAAACGCCCAGGTATCTCAGTTATGAAGCAATAAATTTTCTTGCGTTTTTATTTTTCTCTCCCCAGTTTTTGTTCATTATGATTATTATTTCAATTCCTTTAATTTCTGATGTGTACATATTTCTTTCCGGGTCCCAACCAGAGACCTAAGATCAGAAATGGCATCAAGACATTTTCCACTGAGCAATTAAAAAAAAAAAAAAACACAACATATTTTGCATAGATAAAGCCCTTCGTAATGTGTGGGCTGTACTCGTGAGAACATTTTTTTTTCTATTTCTTTAAAGCATGGGCTTCCAGGAATCCCTTCAGTGAGTCTACTGGAATCTTTTCCAACCAATCCGAGAGCTCCAACTACAACAGGGATTGTTGATGTACCCATGTGCCACATTTTTGAGATTTCGATTTTCGTTGTATTTTGAAAGCTTTTTATGAATGTGTAGTAAAAAAAATAATCCTTCCGTATAACGCTGTTGCTTCATATTTGAGCTTTATCTGTAAGGTCATTTTCAGCATTTACTGTCATATAGGAAGATATGTCTTTCTACCTTGATAATTAGCGGTTGAAATTACTGTCTTTTTAGATAAGCTTGAACCTCGACATCTGTCACCGTCCAGAAACGCCCAGCTATCTCAGTTATGAAGCAATAAATTTTCTTGCTTGTTTATTTTTCTCTCACGAGTTTTCCTTCATTATTATTATTATTATTATTATTATTATTATTATTATTATTATTTGCTATAATACTTCTTTTTATTACCTCCGAAGCGTTTCTCATTTTAACAATATTCATTCTACCGATCTTTTCCTATTTTTCTTAGAATTTTCCACCGTTGTTTTTCCTTCCTTTCATTTATCTTTTTTCTTTCTTTCACCTTTCTGTTTCTCTTCCCGCTTCTTGGCCGATGACGGCACACAACCCCCGTCATTTTCATGTTCCACTGATGTGCTCATATGAATCTAATTCTTCATTTAATCACGTTTGAGCCGAGCCCGCCTTCTGCGAAGGGTCGGAGATGACAGTTGCATCGCCACGCCTCACCGCCTACATTGACATACTGCAAATGAAGAAGAAACACACGGATCTCTCCTCGGGGCTGCATCCACCACAATCTACATACCCCGTACAACAACTGAAGCATCGTCGGTTCCAGGCTGGGGCCAAAGGTCACTGTGCACGATAAATTCTAGACTATATCGTATCAATCTTTCTCCTGGTTCGGCCAACTCTTCCGGGCAATCAGCGACCTAATAAAACCTATTATCGCGACGCAGTCTCGCGTGTAATGAACTGCTTGCAAAGAGGCGGGGGCATGTGCTCGACTGCCCGGGACTGGTAGATGCTCGCATGGAATTTGGAGGGGGAAATCTTTCAGAGCTGCTTGCGCATTCTTTCTTTGCTCCTGTCCTTATTCCATCTTTCTGTGCATGTTCCTTGAGAACGGACTATTTGATTGCAGTTGAACCCACTTTGACGTGCATGTCCCACGAAATGGTGTCGTCAGACGACAGAGATAAAGAGGAATTTGACCATGATAATGATAATCATTTTTTACACTGTTTTCATTCGAACTATTGTCCTCACCTTTGTTGTTGTTATCTCAACTGAGCAGCACTAAAAATAAGATCTAGACAAACTATTCCCCCGGCAGGTGTATATCGATCTGGTTACCCTACAGGGAATTCCGAACTGAACCCTTTATTTAATCAACGGGGATAAACTGTTCTCTTTCCACTACCCATGTCTGGGGATATCTCGTCTAGTTCTAGGAATACGGAATAATAGCTTAGTGGATTAATACGTTGGTTCATCAGTTTGGTGGCATATTAATTGTGTGTTCAATCCCTACGCCGGGTAGTACTTACTTGGCTTTTGTGGAAATAAATAGAGCCATAACTGATCAGTGCTAAAAATAAGAACTAGATGACATATACCTAGAGCTAGAATGAGAGCAGTAGATTAAATAAAATTTCCTTTTCTGAATATCTTGTAGGTTACCCAGATTGATAAACTCCTGATGAAGTCCGGAGAGCACAACGGCTGAAATGTTTTGATAACAACAAAAAAAATGAGGACAAAATTCCTAATGTAAACAGTATGAGTAATATCAAATTTATTGATGAATTTAAGCGGAATACTTGATTGGCAGTTAGGTCTCATTATTTGTGTGTAAACGTCTCTCTTGAGGGGTTTGTAACACATCTATTTATCATCTCTCAGTTGCGTCTCTGTCTTTGGGTAGAGTGCGCTCAGAGGCGACTCCGTCAAAGGACAGAGTCGCAACTGAGGAAAATTATACTGAGAGATGCCCAGCTCTGGGGAACAGCTGCTCGAGACCGCGGCCTCTCATTGCACCAGAGAGATGATTTGGTGCTCACACCGAGGCCAGGGCAACCGACAGTTGCGGGGGCTGCGGGCAATTTTTGTTCCTAGGCTGGGTGTACGCAAATCTTCTTAGTGGGGAGACAGAGTAAGTACCTAGGTCTCATTATTTTAGTGTAGAAATTGTCGAGTGTAAGCGTAAGCTTCATTTTTAATATTTTCTTTTCTGGCTCATCTTCCTTGTGGAAGTCTCTTTCGGATTTTTTTTTATTTTGTTTGTTTTCCAGTCAACTTCGATTTACAAAAATTTAAAGAAAACACAATCGTCATCTTCTGTACATTTGAATCCTGTTTCTTTACTGCCTTTATCCTCAATAACATTTTTTCTCGTACTTCGTTTTAGTACTGAACAATTATATAGCTCAACATATTCACACTGCCTCTAGGTTACCCGGATGGTCACACACCTGATGACAGCCGGAGAGCACAACGTGTGATAACAATTAAAATTAGGTCAATTGCCCAAATATAAAGGGTGTAGATAATGATAACGCCTAATCCCAGAAATTAAGACAGAAGACGATTGGCTGATAATAACAACAAAGATGAGGACAATAGTCCGAATATAAACAGTGCAAATAATGATAATACCTCATACCAAAAATTAAGACAGAAGAAGTTTGATAATAACAAAGATGAGGACAATAATCCGAATATAAATTGTGTAGCTAATGATAACACCTCATCTCAGTATTTCAGACGAAAAGATAATCATTTTATTGGATATCAAGATAGTGATAATCATATCTAGATGTTTTTCTTTTTTACTGTGAAAACAGATCCTGCGATATCCTTGTTAATCTTAAGTAATCTGATATTTATTTCACAATGCAATTTTAGATTTTAGATTTTAGATTTTAATTTCAATTAAGATACCGAAAGTGTATTCATTTCCCAACTGGACTCTAATTTCTCTTTCAGCAAAAATGCAGAACAACATCCCGTGCGGTTCTTTTTTATTTTAATCATGGCTGCAAACACCGACTGAAATTTCACTGTTTTTCTTCTATGTGCCGTGTCCTTTCAGAACGTTGGTGATCATAGCTCTCCACAATTTCTTCTGCTTTATAGCTCTTAATAAATGATAATGTCTCTTTGTTATCTCTCCACCATTTGTTCCACTATCTCAAAATCGACGGGGAGGTTATGGAGATTTTCTAAGCGCACAAGACCGATAGTATAGGGCACCCAGTAAGGAACGAACTCACTATTCAGTCGTAATTGATATAACCAGGCAAGCCAGCTAACCATTACATCACGTCGAAGTGTTCAAATGATTTTCTAAGCTTAGCTTAGATGTGGCACAAGGCCGAATGTATGGAACACTCAGTGAGGATCGAACTCACTACTCAGTAGCAATTTTCCTGTTGAGGCAAGCTCGTTAAGCATTACACCACGTCGAAGTACCCAAAGGTGATTTCCTAAGAGTAGCTTAGATGCGGCACAAGGCCGATATATTGGGGCACCTGGTGAGGATCGAACTTCCCTAATGGTTCTAGCAAGACAAGCTTGCTAAGCTTTCCACCACGTCGAGGTGCCCTCTCGTGCATTGCTTTCATTTGTCCATTTTGCCTTCAGTCTGACCTGTGTGTATCGTGTTTTCCAAGCCCTCTTTCCTCATTATGTATCCTAGAAATTTCAACTGCCTCTCCCTGATGTTAAATATAAGTATTCTTTTTGTATCCATTTTCTCCAAAATATCGTTGTTACTTCCATGTTCAGTTGATGACATTCTCAACATCCTTCTGTAGAATGACATTTCTGTTGCTTCAAGTCTCTTCGTCATTTTTGAGGAGACTGCCCAGTATTCGCTGCCCTATAGGAGGACTGATATCATCTAACAATTCAGTACTCTTTTCTTTGTTTCTAAGTTTTCCCGTTTCTTAGTACTCTGCTTAGCTTTTGGAAGGCACCTTTCGCTAATTCAAATGCACCTACAGATTTACATATTGGGCTCACCCTTTTGCTGACAATCATGCATTCCGTCTTCTAGCAATTGATATTTAGTCCTTTCTTCTCGCTTTCCTTCACTAATTTCTGTAGGTGTTCTTAGACTTGTATCATCTGTATATCTCAAGGTGTTAAGATTGTATCCGCTTTGCTTAACCTTTGGAAGGCATCTTTCGCGGTCCAAATGCGATTTCCATGTCGTACATTCCGTCCTGTTATGTTTGTCATTTTAAGAACAATAATTCAGTTTTTTTTTTCAGAAGAGTCAATGAATAAATGTAAATAAATCTTTAAAAGAATTATCAACGATTTCTTTTCACAAGTCAAATGTTTATAGAATATTTGATTAAAAAATTAACTAAAAACATTCGAAACAAAATATTCTGCTTTATTTTTCTGATGCAGGGCTTAATCTTAGGCAGCTTAAATCTTCAATCAATTTGATTTCTCTGGGGACGTATCTTTCAAAATTTAAATATTATTTAATGAAATTATAATTTAAGCTCTGAAATTTTTTAAAAAAAAGCGATTTGAGATTTTTGTAAATGTTTGTCACAAAATAGACGTTTTATTAATGAAACATAAATGCATATGTGTCTAGAATATGTCCATATATGGTCTGCTGCCCCTGCTGTTCACCTCGTGGTCCTCGACAAAAACCAGTGATGGATATGCAATGTGATAGGTCTTGATCTGGCATCTCGTCTACAGTCCTTTTCTCACAGAAATGATGTAGCTTCATTCTGACTTGTCTACAAATACTTTCATAGCAACTAGTCTAACGAGCTATTTTCACTGGTGCTCCAACTGCGTGAATTTAAGCGTGCTACGTGGAGTAATGGATAGCGGCTCGGATTGAGGAATCGGAGAGCCGAGTTCGAATTCCAGTCGAATACATTATATTCACTTATGTGTTAATACTTCTTGGGAAAGGTATGAATCATTCTCCTCCCAGTTATGGGTAAATAGGTGTGATAGAAAAAATCTGCCTCGTCAGTCATGTATCGAAAGATACATGATCGCCTACGCGTGTATCACGCATGGCACATAACTGACTGACTTTCCAGTCGAATCTATTACATTCACTTCCGTGCTAATACCCTTGGGAAAGGCAGGAATCTACTTCTTCTCCCCCAGCTATGGGTAAATAGCAGGACAGACCGGGTTCTATAGTCTAGGATGGCCAATGGTCTACCGCAGAAAGAAATGGCAACCTACTGCCGGAAAACAATCTGCCTCTTCTGTCATGTTGCCTACGCGTGTATCATGCATGGCACATAACAGACTGAGTAGTTTGGCATATCGGTCGCCCCCTTTTAATGCCTAAAGGGTTAAATTTAACCACTTCTTCTACTCCAACAGATTCTTCTCTACAACTTCCTGGCTGTGGAACTTACTTGCTTCCCTGATATAATCTTCAAATATTCAAATGTGATGTCAATCTACATCTTCTGTTGCTTTAATCCGGATCCCTTCCGCAAACACCCCTCTCTTTTACTCTTGTTTTCAATTTCTGTAACCGCTCGCGTTCTAGTGGAACTCCAGCGTTGCTTGGGGTGAAAGGCTTAAAAATACGCGCGCCCATACATTTGATAATTATTCACTCACGATTAGGTATGAAATATTTAGACCGGTGCTAATGTTTCCAATTACAAAATAAGCGGAAATTTTTTTTTTATTCCTAAAACAAAATAATCTTACCGCGGAGAAAATTATTTTTAAAATAACATTCTCGCTGAACCCCCAAAAATTAGAACCAGAAGGGAAAATTAAAGTAAGTTAATTTGGTGCGCAACTGTACGTAGTCCCTTTGATAACAGAGGGGACAAAATTCCCCCTTCCATCAGGAAAATATATTTGTTCTAGGCCGTAAACTATATGTAAAAATAAAATCAAATGAGACAAACTCGTGTTAGTAGACAATAAAAAAGAATAAAAAATTAAATATAATAATTAGTTAAAACTTAGTGAAATTAAATTAATTTAGTTACAATTAAATTATTTAAAATTATTAGAATTAGATAAACATTATATTAATTAAATTAGTAAAATGTTAAATTAAATGAGTCAAAATTAAGTTAAAGTAAATAAGTTAAAAGTTCGTCAAATTAGTTAAAATTACTTAAATTGAAATAATCAAATTAAACGATTTAAAATTAGTTCAAATATTTTAAATTAGTAATAAGTTGAATTGAATTACTTACAAATTAGAAAAAATTAAATTAGTTGAATTAATTTAAATTAAATTAGTTACAATTAATTAAAAGTTAAATGAGTTTAAAAAGTTAGTTAAATTAGTTAAAATTTGTTGAAATTTGTTAAATTGAATCAAGTTCGGTAAAATTAGTTAAATTTAATTAAATTAATTCAAAATCATTTAAATCAGATTTGCCCTTCGGGATCTTATTTTTTTGTTTATAATATTTTCTTAATTTTTTTTTACTATTATTATTATGAAACAATTTCTTTATCGCTAATTTCAAAATCTAGATAAAGTCAAAATCCAGGTAGTTAGTGACCGACCACGTCTGTTAGTTTCACGCGCTTTCGCACAATCATCAGGCGGTCAGTGGCTGTAGGTCGTAAATAGGCATTCTTATACCACCAGACGAGTCCAAGATGGTGAACCAACCAAACTCACCGGGGGAGGATTACCTATCCGGCCAGATTAAAAATGGCAAAAACTTTTTTTTTTAATTCCACCGGAAAAGGTTTGCCGGTGTGGCAAAAAAAGCGCTCAGTTCCATAGGGAACAATAACACCGAAGTAGAAGGGCTTACAGCTTCAAGCAAAAAAATAAATAAATAAATGCTAGACAAAACCGGGCCACTAAAGTTACCCACGCCGGGGCATTTACAACCAGAGAAATGGATAAGCAGCTCTTAAAAGAGTCTGCCTAAAATTGCACACTGGCAAAAAAAAAAAAATTTGCTCAATGCCATAAGAAAGGGAAGAGATTTAATATATTTAAGTCCAGGTAAGAGATGTTGCAAACAAAGAGAAGGTTTATACTTAAAATCAGGAAGAGACAGCTGAAGTTTCTGGGACACATAATGAGGAAGGAGGGCCTGGAGAATCTGATACTCACAGGTCAAATAGAGGCAAAGAGAGATAAGGGAAAGCAGCGCGTGACATACCTGATCGTGGTCTGGGGGAGGAAACAGGTGGAAAGGGCTTGCTGAGAGCCGCAAGGGAAAGAGAGAAGTGGAGAGCCATCATCGCCTTTGTCCAGAAAGGACGTGACACATAAAAAGAAAAAGAAGCAGTGTCCGACCACGACTGCTAGTTTCTTGCGCTTTCGTGAAATCATATTATTATTATTATTATTATTATTATTATTATTATTTCCTTTGATTTCTGGCGTTTACACATTTCTTCCCGGGACCCGCCCAGGGACCTAAGGTCAGAAATGACACTTTCCACTGACAAAAAATCATGACACTTTCCATTGACAAAAAAAAAAAAAAAAAATTACATACATAAAGCCCTTCGTAAAGTGTGGGCTGTACTTGTCAGCACAATTTTTTGTATCTCTTTGAGGCATGGACTTCCAGGAATCCCTTCAATTAGTCTACTGGAATCTTTTCCAACCAATGCTAGGGCTCCAACTACAACAGAGATTATTGATGTTCCCATGTGCCACATTTTTGAGATTTCGATTTCAAGGTCCTTGTATTTTGACAGCTTTTCGAATATCTTCAAAGATACATTGCAGTCTGCAGGGACTGCCATTATTATTATTATTATTATTATTATTATTATTATTATTATTATTATTATTATTATTATTATAAATGTTATTTTTGACTATTTTTTGTTTTGTTATTTTTTTAAAACTAAATTAATAGACACCGGTCTAACTTGTCCCTCTGACAGAAGTCCTAGCTTCATTTAAAAAACTGGGATAGCAACTGAAACACGCGTAACCACTAAAAATAGCGTTTATATTCATAAGTACTTATGTCAAATAAAAAATAAAGTGAGAGGACACTAAGGTGTGTCCCAAACATGGATGTTTGCTATCAGGGTTACTTGCCGAATGCGGGGTCCGCCTTTATACCCCTCCGAATTTTATCCCGATTATGTGAAATGAAGAAGTAGGGTGGCGTAACAGTTATCGGCTCGGATTAACCAATCAGACATCCGAGTTCGAATCCCGGTCGATTTCATTACATTCACTTGCCTGCTAATACCCTTGAGAAGGGTTATAACTCCATTTTTCTCTCCCAGCTGTGTGTAAAACAGCAGGAAAGACAGGGTCCTATAGCCTTGGGTAGCAATCAGTCTAGCAGAAGGAAACTGAATTCAAACTATCTGCTACCTTTTAGGTCCTGCTTTTTTAGGCAAAGCGGAGATGAAAATAACCTCAAAAACAAATCCACCTCTGAGAGGAAGGACGGGGTCACCTCAACAACCCCGTTGCAAAAGGAACTGGCAAGCCATTGCTCTATTCTGCCTTATCTAGAGATGTTTTGATCTTATTTATTACATCTCAATGATTGCTCTATTGACTATTCAACTCACAATTGCTATGTAACTAAACGCATGAATAACCCACAGTTTTATCCACTAGGCTATTCTTCTGTTGAGTCCTGAGTCTAGAACTTGGAGTCATAAACCTAATATGCCTACTGGTGATGTTTGTAACGCTGTTTGTCTGCCTTCAAATAATGTGTATAATGTAAATAATCCCTCTTCCCAGAAATTCATCCAGTTATGTGTTATATGAGAATAAAATGTCGCCACCGATACTTCAGTTTGAACATAGATCGCCAGTGAGCAAACACAGACGATACCATTATTAAATTAAGTAGACCACGTGGCCATAGAGGGAACGCATATATGTAGGAAGTAGTTAACGATTAACGATCGCTATTTCTATTCTATCCTCTATTACTATTCGGAAAGCCATTACTATTCTACCCTCTATTACTATATGGACAGCTATTTCTATTATATCCTCTAGTAATATTCGAATCGCTATTTCTATTCTATCCTTTATTAATATACGGACCGCTATTTCTATTCTATTCTCTATTACTATACGGATAGATACTTCTCCCCACTATTACTATACGGACCGCTATTTCTATTATATCCTATATTACTATACGGTCCGCTATTTCTATTCTATCCTCTATTACTATACGGTCCGCTATTTCTATTCTATTCTCTATTATATACGGTCCGCTATTTCTATTCTATTCTCTATTATATTTTAGAATTGGACATTGTCCGACAATTTATTTAAAGACATTTATATTATGTTTAACGTTCTTTTTATAGATACAAGTATTTAAGCAAATGCTCTGTTTTATAATAAACAGTATTAAATAACATTTACCGGCCTGAATGTCCGAGAAATCTTCATAGAAAATTTTCGCTCTCCGACAGGAATCGAACCTGTATCCTATACGGAACCATCATTTCGCGTGATGTGCCTTAACCTTTCGGCCACAGAGCGGCGTCTGGTTATATTATATACGGTCCGCTATTTCTATTCTATTCTCTATTATATACGGTCCGCTATTTCTATTCTATCCTATATTACTATTCGGATAGCTATTCCTATTATATCCTCTATTACTATTCGTATCGCTATTTATATTCTATCCTCTATTAGTATACGGACCGCTATTTTAACCAGGTATTGAACTCACACTCCTTGGGTCCTGTCACTGGATATAACTAACGCCTTTATCCACTGTGCCATGTGTCCTTGAAAACTTTCAGAGGGGAATTAACAGGAGATAACTGATATCCATTAGACATGGCACATGGAAGTACAACAGTGAGAGAAAAAAGGGTTCAGGTCGACATTACAACCTCCCGAAGAAGGCCGGAGCGTACAACGGCCGAAACGTTGCGATAAACATAACGACAAAGATGAGGACAATAGTCCGAATAATGTAAATAGTGAACATAATACCTCATCTCAGAAATATAGACAGATACCATACAAAGATTGTTTGCTTTTATCCGCGAGTGTTTTTGGAACATTTCTGCCTTGTATAAAAGTATATGTCAAGGATGAAGAAGAAACTCGGGGCAACAGAGATGTGGTTCTACAACGGATGCTAAGTTTACCGAGGACCGAACATATGAGCCAAGTTGAGGTTTTGGAGAAGATGCCAACAAATTGGAAACTTATACCAAACATCAGGAAGCGGCAGCTGAAATTTCAAAGACACGTAATGTGAAAGGAGGGCTTGGAAAATCTGATACTCACAGGGCGGATAAAGGGGAAAGAGGGACATGGGAAGACAATGAGTGACATACTTAACGAGCTTAAGCAAGTAGATGGTCGAACAGGATCTGAGAGAAATAAGAAAAAAATCTTATTGAGACCGGCAAGGGATATGAGGAGATGGACAGGGCACATAATAGAAATATATATATATATATATACATATAAATATATATATATATATATATATATATATATATATATATATATATATATATATATATATTATAAAATGGACAATGTCCTGCAATTATTTTAAGAAATTAAAAAAAAAAGAACGTATAAACATAAAAAATATCTTTATATATATATATATATATATATATATGTGTGTGTGTGTGTGTGTGTGCGCGCGCGCGTGTGTATATATATATATATATATATATATATATATATATATATATATATATATATATATATATATATTAAGCGTTTCGCTCCAAGCAAGGCGGGCAGCCACTAGCACGCAAGGGGTTACAGAGAGTTGGATCGAGTGTAAATAGGTGTGATAGAGCAAAGGCTGAAGAGAAGGATAGGGGATATATCTGAAGATGTCGATTGACATTGCATTTGAATAGTTAGAGATTATAGCTATCATGGAATCAGGAAAAGTGGAGAGAGACCTACAGGCGAGAGGTGCGAGACATGGAGCTATTGGAGTAGAAGAGACGGTTACATTTAACAGTTTCGACAGTGAAAGGGTATGAGCGATATGCCAGCCTAGTAGAACGCTTAAATTCATGAAGTCTGGGAACCAGCGAAAGTAGCTTTTCGGAGCAGTTACCATGAAAGTATTTGTAAAAAAGACAGAGGGACGCGACGGCTCGTCTGTGAGAGAGCGACTGCAGACGAGATGCCAGATCAGGGCAAATTACATTGTATATCCGTCTCTGGATCTTATCAAGAACCTTGAGACAAACAGAAGAGGCACCGGACCATATGGCAGCAATACTCCATGTGTGTGTTTGTGTTTATATATATATATATATATATATATATATATATATATATATATATATATATATATATATATATATGCGTGTGTGTGTATATATATGTGTGTGTGTGTGTCTGTTTATATATGTGTGTGTGTTTATATATATATATATATGTGTGTGTGTGTTTATATATCTGTGTGTGTGCCTGTTTATATATATATATGTGTTTATATATATGTGTGTGTGTCTGTGTGTTTGTGTGTTTATATATATGTGTGTGTGTGTGTGTCTGTTTATATATATGTGTGTGTGTTTATATATATATATATGTGTGTGTGTGTTTATATATATGTGTGTGTGTGTTTATATATATATGTGTGTGTGTTTATATATATATGTGTGTGTGTGTGTGATTATATATATGTGTGTGTGTGTGTGTCTGTTTATATGTGTGTGTGTTTATATATATATATGTGTGTGTGTGTGTCTGTGTTTATATATATGTGTGTGTGTGTGTCTGTTTATATATATGTTTGTGTGTGTGTGTCTATGTGTGTCTATGTGTGTGTGTCTATGTGTGCCTATGTGTGTGTGTGTGCGTGTGTGCACGCCCGTGCGTGTGTGTGCGCACGCGCGTGTATCAAGAAAGAGAGAACGTTGACTTCACTATTTCTTCTGAGAGTATTTAGACACGGTGTTTTAAAATCACTCCTGGATTTCTTTTCAAACATTTCGCCTGCAGGATTTGCTAGTCATTCATCAATCCCTGTACATTAACCAACTACCCCCGCCCGGTGTCCATCAGTCACCCTGCCACCGCTCTTCTTCTCGCTCTGACGAAGAAAAGCCCGAGTAGCGAACATGATGACTTTCTACAGCCAAAGTGTTGTTCTTCTATTTCCCTTCGCGCGGATCTTCTTCCCATTTCACGCTGCGCATCGGCCATCATTTCCCGGCTAATCGTTGTAAATCATTTGCACGCTGCCCGACTTGATCGACCCGGCTGTCGGTAAATCAGGCAAGGTTTATAACCCGTGCAGTACTCAAAAGAAAATTATATCCGGAGTGTTGTCAGTGACTGGGATAAAAAGATCGGGAGGACATCCGTTGTTGCGGCCGTAGTGGTTTCCTCCGACGGACAGTGTCTTGATATCTAGCCAACACGTTGCCGGGGGCCATTGTTTTGTTGTCGAAGAGAGGAAGCGGCCATTTTACTGGAACACCTATACACCCTACCGCACCACGACTTTCTCTCTTTTACGAAGATTCCGGGTTGGGCTGGTGCTGCTTGGTTCGAAGGAATTGATGGAATGATATTAAATAGAAAAACATGTCACGATAGTATAAACACAGCCCGTGCATTCTGGGAGCTTTACCAAAATGGGTAAGAAATAATAAACTCGTGTCTTCATTAAAGGCAGCGGGTGACGTGTTTCAAAGTGTAGACAGTTTGAGGCGGCTAAAAACAGAATCTTATTTCAGTGTGTTTGACGAAGGGAGTTTAATAGGTTTACAAGAGAGAAGTAGTAGTGGGAGTGAGGTGTAGAAAGGTGTGTGTCGGGGAATGATTAGCAAAAGGACGGAAAAGGTGACGCTTGCTTTAAGAGAGAAAGAGTGAGGAAGGGAAGAACTGAAAAAGTTCAGAAAAGAGCGGGAAAAATTTGCAACGACAAACAAAATTATTGATCAGAGAAAAGCGAATGACAAAATAGTTTCGAATATATATTAAAGCGCACCGATTGGCGATATAAATAAATAAAAGATAAATGTAGAAAGTGTGGGGGGGAATTGAGAAGGGAATAAAATGCTAGTAGTAATGATAACATTTGCCATTTCCTTATAAGGAAACATTTGGTATTGAATGACAGATTGTTTTGGTTTGGTTTAGTTTGCTTTGTTTTACGGCATGACAACTTTAATGGGTTATTTAATGCCGACAAAATTTCTATTGCTGGCAATATTTTTCATCTATATATCTCAGTATATATTGGTTTGGTTTGTTTTGTTTTACGGCATATCAACCTCAATGGGTTATTTAATGCAGGCAAAATTTCTATTGCTGGTAATATTTTTCATCTATCTCTCAGTATATATTGGTTTAGTTTGGTTTGTTTTACGGCATACAACCTGAATGGGTTATTTAATGCTGACAAGATTTTTATTGCTGGTAATATTTTTTCTAAAATGTATTACTGGTAATATTTTTTTCAAAAAAAAGTATTGCTGGTAATAATGTATAATAATAATATTTTCTTCAAAAATTCATTGCTGGTAATAATTTAAAAAAAAATGTTTTGCTGGTATTAAAACCTATTTTTGCACGTTTTGGCCTCAATTTTGGGGGGGGTAACTAATTGCCCATAGCTGGGACCCTAACAGGTGCTACCACACCGGGTCATGTTGGACCAGTGATAACCAGCAATTAAGAGGTGGTTCCAAGCTTCTCAAAACCTCCTGATCAGAGGCCTTGCTGTCTGATGTAGTTTATCGTCTTACTCAGGAAGCGGATGTAGTTTATCGTCTTACCCAGGACACGGATGTAGTTTATTGTCTTACCCAGGACGCGGATGTAGTTTATTGTCTTAACCAGCACAGTTGATTGACAGAGCAGCCTATTCCGCTTTCGGTTGAAATTTCTAAAATCTTTCTCTTAATGTTTTTATTTTTTATTTTGTTGTTCAGAAGAACAAGTTTCTCAAGTCCAGTAGCAGTTATCTCCCTTTCCAGTATTGGATGGGGATTTTCTTCCTAACCTTTTGTTTTAAGTTGTGTGGAATGTCAACATTTTGATTATGTCATTATTTTTTCTTCGGCTGATATGTGCTGTCCATTATAATTGTTGCTGCTGTTGGTGTTCCTCAAGTTATGTTGTTTCTGTTATTTGTTCGAGTTCTTTGTGAAACTATAGCGCCAGTCCAGTGGTAGCATCTTTGCAGTGTAAGTGTCGACCCAGATTTACACAGGTGAATCGGGATGCGGTACTGTACTTGTCCACGGCCTACATCCATCTCTCACACATGGCTCCAAGAAACCGCATGGTTACTGCAACGGCCACACACCGGTTAATAGCATCGACCTACCGGCTAAACTGCGTGAGGTTAGTCGGAAGCGTTTCCCGACCGACCGATGAAGGGGAACGCCTCTTCCCAACCTGCCTGTGTCAAGTGTCCATTATTAATTCGTCAGCATGGGTGTAGGCGCGGCGTCTCAGAGGTCAACGGCTTTACCAGTGGGTGTAAGAATTTCTGAGAGGTGGGACGGTTACCCCGTCCCACCTCTCAGCATCATCGGTGCAAACGGAACCGGCAAACGATTGCACTATTCTGCGTTGAATGTCACTTTGGACCACAATTGTTTGATGGAGGGGAGCCGTGTCCACGGTGACGCTAACTGAATAAATAATGATGTTTTTATTTTGTAGCAATTTGCCGTGTTAAACGAAACTATATCTGCCTTAGATCTTTTTCTTTTTTTTTTCTGTACTTAACTTTTTGTAATTGATCAAGTTATGTGAAGCATTTAATAAATCCACATTCTGAATTTTTATGATGGATTTATGGTAGGTACAATTGTTGCTATAGAAGTCATAGAAGAAGAAAAACAAAGTATAAGTTAGAAAATAAAAGAATAGAAAATGTGCGGAGAAAGTGAAAAATGAAGAAAGAACAAAGAAAAAATGTAATGTTTTGATAAAATATTAGTTTGGGTCAGAAATACGTTCCGTTTTCGTTTATAAATTTTATTCGTCAAAAAATAATATAGAATTACTTTTTATTCAATCATAATATCTTGCTCCCTATCGGCAATTGTTAACGATTATTCCTCCGAATCCCTAGCAATACACGCTTCTCAGACCAACCTTTACTTTACATACACCCTTGTGCAAATTAATTGAAACAAACGCTTTAGTTTCCTTTCTTTCACCATACGGTCAGTTTTAGATAGTGACAGGGTGCAACCGATATCTACTTTTTCCTCATATTAGGTCATTTGCAATGGTGTGAAGTAATATGACTCTATTTTTGGGGTGCATGATAACATTTTTGGCCTTGAAAATATTACGTCATCCATGATTGCATCAGAATTTTATAATGCCCAGACACTATTGTCTCGAGGGTTGATTAGTTGTCCTACGGCCATTGTCTGCGATGGATATTACTCCAAGGAAACATGAAAATTGTAACGTTGCACGAACGCACTGGCAAGCCTTATCCGTGACCAAATCCGGCTACTATAGACTGGTCCGGAAACTCTCCTGATTTAAATCTAATCGAGAATCTGTGGTTAATCTGCAAGAAACATCTCCGTGGAATGGACATACGAAGTACGAACGTGTGCCCCGTGTCTTGTTTCATTGGAAAAATACCAAAAAAAGTAAATTTGTGCTATCATGTGCATTGACAACGGCCAGATTAAGCCTAAAATGGAATACTGCTGCAATATATGAGTAGGGGACAATTTTCCACTCTACAACCCGTTTCCCACTGACGAAACGCCGCAAGCCTCTCACTGCTCTATCGCTATTTCCATGGAAGCTGCGCAAACGAACAAAATTCCTTAGTTCAATCAGTTCTAGCCTTCATGGGAACCACCCTTATTCCCTTGGTATTTCATTTGTGATATGTATTTCCACCGCTGGTGTTGAAAGGTAACTTCAAGTACTCATATAAAATGGAGTGAAGGAAAGTAAGAATAAAAAATTAAGTATGAATCGTAAGAAGAGAGAATCCATGGTTGTCAGCAAAAAGAAACTACAAGAACTCCTACAGATGTCAGTGAACGAAAACGAGAAAAAAGGGACTAAACATCAATTACTTGTCAGCAAAAAGAAGAGCCCGACATGCAAGTTGCAAATTGGAGTTGCTAAAATCAAGCAAGTACAACAATTTAGATATCTAGGAAGTGTTTTAACTGAGGACGATTGTAACTCTGAAATCCAACGACACATTGGGATAGCGAAAGTTGCTTTCAAAAATCTAAGCTAAGTAATAAGAAATAGAATAATTTCGTTAGAAACAAAGATAATAATATTGAACCGCTATGTAATATCAGTCCTAACATAGAGTGTTTAACAATTTCCAGATGGAGAAGAGACGTGGAGCAACATAAATCTGCTTATACTGAGAATACCATGGGCGGAACACGAGATCAACGATGAAGTTTTAGGGAAAATGGATTCAAAAAGGACACTTATAATTAATATCGAGAAGAGAACGTTAAAATTTCTATGATACATAATGAGGAAAGAGTGCTTGGAAAATGTGAAACTCACAGGACAGATGCAAGGCAAGAGGGACAGAGAAAAACACTTTATAACCTACCTAGGGAGCTTGAGGAAATGTCTGGTGAAACAGGGTTTAGGCGATCATGGCTCCCCAGAGAAAAAAAAATCTTGGTGGGTTTGCATTGATTTGTTCCGCCATACTTTAGTCTCCATGCTTAAATTCCATTAAAGATAAATGGGTTTAGCGTCACTGTTACTGACGCAGAACGTGGATTCGATGATTCGAGTTCAAGTCCCAGCCTCGTCTTCATTTAGTACTAATGCTATTAGGAAAGAAATGAATTTATTTTCGAATTAAATGGTGGAATAGACTGCGATCTAATACTGCGCTTAAATTCATAAAGTCTAGGTACTGAAAAGTAAACAATAATTACTATGAAAATATTTATAGAAAAGGCAGAGGGAAGTCATATTACGGCGGTGGAAAAGTGACCGAACGTGAGATGGCACGTCAGGACCAATAACCTTGCAGATTCTTCTTTGGATTTTATAAAGAATTTATAAATTTATCGCAAGAGCACCAAACCAGATATGGTAACTTTATTAAATGCACGGTCGAATAGTAGAATTTGTAAAATGCCTTCTGGAGAGTAAAATTGTCTACCAACTTTCATAACAGAAATAGTTAGCAATTGATTTAATACAAAATGGCAAAGTGGAGAGCAAGTGTCAGTGGACTTTTCTGAAAGGAGAGTTAGAAACGGTGGACATTGCTCTGAGGAGAATAAGATTAAAGCGGACATTGCAGGGAGGAGAGAAAGATACATTGTTCTTTACTGAGAGGAGAGTAAGATTCAGTTGACAATGCTGTAAGGCGAGTAAGATTTACTGGACATTGATGTGAGGAGAATAAGATTAAAGTGGACATTGCTGGAAGGAGATTAAGATTCAGTGAATATTCCTGCGAGGGGATAAGATTCAGAGGATATAGATAAATGGAGAGTAAGATAGGGATGACATTGTTAACAGGAGAGTAAGTTTCAATGGACATTGCTGAGAAGCGAGTAAAAATCAGTTGACATTGCTGGGAGGAGAGTAAGTTTTAGTGGACATTGCCGAGAAGCGAGTGATATTCAGTGATCTTTGCAGAGAAGAGATTAAGATTCCGTTGAAATTTCTTGCAGATTAAAATCCATAGGACATAGGTGAACGGAGAGTAAGATTTAATGGACATTGTTGAGAGGAGAGTAAGATCATAGCTGAATGGAAAGTAAGGTGCAGTGGATATTGCTGATAAGAGTGTAAGATCCAGTGGACATTGCTGGGAGAAGATCTAGGGTCAGTGTACACTGCTTATGGGAGTATTATTGTCAATGCAAATCACAGAGAGCAGAGCGATATTCAGTAGAAATAGCAGTGACGAGTGTGAGATCCATTGGAAAATGCTTAGAATGAATCAGTACTCATTGTTGTGAGGAGAATAAAATTAAAGTGGAGATAGTTGGGAGGAGAGTAAAATTCAATAGATATTAATTGGGGGGAGAATAATTTTCAGTTGACATTGCATAGAGGATAGAAATAATCAGTGGACATTGCAGATAGGAAAGATTCAATGCATATTACTGATAGGAAGGGTATGATTCAGTGGACATTGCTGAGAGGGGAGTAAGTTTCAGTGGACATTGCTGAGAGAAGATAAAGAGTTAATAGGCATAGCTGAGAGGAGATTAAGTTCATAGCTGAATGGAGAGTAAGCTTCAGTAGATATTGCTGATAGGAGTGAACGATCCCGAGGCCATGTATGTGAGGAGAGAAAGTTTCAGTGGACATTGCTGGGGGAGGAATAATATTCAGTGGACATTGCAGAGAGTAGAGCAATAATTAGTGGACATTGCAGGTAGGAGAGTAAGATTCAATGCATATTACTGATAGGAGGGGTAAGATTCAGCGGACATTGCTGAGAGGGGATAAAGAGTGTATAGACATTGTTGAGCGGAGAGTAAGATTCAGTGGACAATTCTGTGAGGAGAGTAAGATTCAGAGGACATTGCTGAGAGGATATTAAGATTCTGTGGACATTACTGAGAGAAGAGTACGTTTCAATGGATATTTCTGTGAGGAGAATAAGATCCAGTGCACTTTAATAGGAGAGTAAGTTTCAGTGGACATTACTGAGAGTTAAGTAAGATTAATTGGACATTACTGAGAAGGTAAGAGACAGTTAACATTGAAGAGATGGGTGTAAGATTCAATGGACATTGTTTAGAGGCGAAATAATTTCAGTGGACATAGATGTGAGAATATTAGTGTTTTGTGGACAGTGTTGAGAGGAGATTAAGATTCAATGGTCATTGCTAGGAGGAGAGTATGATTAAGTGAACATTGTTGAGCGAAGAGCAAGATATATTGGTTATTGCTGAGTGAAGAGCAAGACTCAGTGGACATTTCAGAGGGGAGTGTAAGATACAGGGGATATTGAAGGGAGGAGAGCATGACTCAGTGGACATTGCTGAAAGGAGAGTAAGATACAGGTGATATTGCAGAGGGGAGTGTAAGATAGAGTGGACATTGCAGAGAGGTGAGTAATATTCAGTGGACATTGCTGAGAGGAGAGTAAGTTTCAGTGGACATTGCCGAAAACAGAGTCATTTTCAATGGGCTTTTTTGAATGGAAAGTAAGATTCAGTAGTGAATATTAGAAGAGATTAAGTTTCAGTGATTATTGCCTTGATCCTATCAGGTGTTAGCACTCCGCTGCAGTGTGGACCTGTCAACAGCAGCAAGTAATTTATTAACATATCCAGGACTAAGATATATTTGAGCGTGAGATTTGGATGGGTGTCATATTTACCCGCGGTGTTTCCTATCTATCTATCTATCTATCTATCTATATATATATATATATATATATATATATATATATATATATATACACACACACACACACACACACACACACACACACACACACACACACACACATATATATATATATATGTGTGTGTGTGTGTATGTGATGAAAAATATGGAAAAGACAAAACAAAATCCGAATATGCAAGTTTACTGTTTTAATGTTGTTTTACTGTCGACGTCAGACGTTTCAGTCTAGTAGACCATCTTCAGGAGATGGTTCTTAGAAACATACTTAGGATTAGACGATATTTAAGTCAACATGAAGAGACGATAGACACAAGACTAGTCAGAAACAGAACAACTGGAATTCTAAAGTCAGCGTACCCTTTTTGGGATTCGGTCACGTTGGCGTCACGTTGGCGTATATATATATATATATATATATATATATATATATATATATATATGTGTGTGTGTGTGTGTGTGTGTGCGTGTGTGTGTGTCTTTTCGTATCTATCTATCTATGTGCAGTTTCGTCCGTCCGATTCTGTCATTTTTTATTCTTTGCTGATAAAAATATGTTTTCCTCGAAACAAACCCGGACGTATATAAAATTAGAGAAGGAAAAGAGAGAATGAGTGAGATATATGAAGCAGATACTAAAATTGTTATTTACCCGTCCTCACAATTTGGTGCGATATGGCACAAGAATAGTTTAAATGGGGAGCCCAATCGCGCGCAAACGGGGCAAGGCCAAATATTGCCCTGTCCCTGCAACCAACGCAGCGCTGGCGTCGATATTCCACCGATCCTCCTTCTTTGGTGCAAAGAAGGAGGTAATGGTGTAGATTTGGAATCTCCAGTACCAAGCATCCCTCATTTATTTGTTACGTTCTGTCCGAAGAGAGAAACAAAACTGAGAGATAAAATGTTGTTTGTCCGAAAGTAGATTGTATTTTCTTGAGTCCCACGTTGGGAGAATGTGACACATGGTTAGTTGAATGAGTGCAGTGTGAGCGCGTGCAACGGAGTTGCGCTCTGTCCGAAGACAGAAACACAAATTGATCCCAGCTCGAAAGCCAGGGGATGAAGAACAACCTAACTCAATCAGCAGTGGATGCTCTGTTATGGTGGTGATTTTCTAAGCTTAGCTTAGATTTGGCACAATGCCTGAAGTGTGGAGTAAGCAGTGATGATTAGACCAAGTCGAAGTGCCAAAACGAATTTCTAAGCGTAGCTTATATGTGGTACAAGGCCGGAAGTGTGGGCTACAGAGTGAGGATCGAACTCACTACTCTCAATTGATCCAGTGAGACAATCTTGCTAAACGCTGTACTACGTCGAAGTGCCCAAAGGATTTTCTAAGCGAAGCTTATATGTGGCACTAGGCCAGAAGTGTGGGTCACACAGTAAGGATCGAACTCACTACTCAGTCGTAATTGATCTAGCAAGACAAGCTTATTAACCTTTACACCACGTCGAAGTTTGCTCTGTAATGAATGCCGAAAGTTTCTTTTAAAAGCAAAAGATTAATATTAAACTTAATAGAATTTCTGACTTAATGTTGGACTCCAAAGAGTTTGGCTTTTTTTCTCAGGGAAATACTGTCTTCACCTTTTATGAATTAAATTCTAGGATCATTTTCCTATCCTTTCTTAAACCCTTTCGTTCACTGAACGTGAATTTTTTTTTATTTATATACATTTATTTCTCAGATAATTTTCTTATTTTTCTTACGAAATTTTCTTCCATTAAACATGATGAACTACATTCTGGAATTAATTATTATTTTACTATTAATTATTATACTAATATTAATTATTATACTAATATTAATGATTATACTACTATTAATTATTATACTAATATTAATTATTCTACTATTAATTATTATACTAATATTAATGATTATACTACTAATAATTATTATACTAATATTAATTATTATATTAATGATCTTACTACTAATAACTATTATACTAATAATAATGTTTATTCCACTATTTATTATTATACTAATATTAATTATTATTCTACTATTAATTATTATACCAATATTAATGATTATGCTACTATTAATTATTACACTAATATTAATTATTATACTAATATTAATGATTTTACTACTATTAATTATTATACTGATATTAATTAATATTCTACTATTAATTATTATATTAATAATAATGAGTATGCTAGAATTAATGATTATACTAATATTAATTAATATACTCATATTAATGATTATACTGCTGGTAATTATTGTACAAATATTAATTATTATGTTAATATTAATTATTATACTAGTATTAATCATTATTCTAACATTAATTAATTTACTACTATTAATCATTATGATAATATTAATTATTATACTAATATTAATTATTATACTAATATTAATTATTATACTCATATTAATGATTATAATGCTGGTAATTATTGTACTAATATTAATTATTATGTTAATATTAATTATTATACTAGTATTAATCATTATTCTAACATTAATTAATTTACTACTATTAATGATTATGATAATATTAATTATTATACTAATATTAATGATTATACTAATATTAATTATAATAACTAATATTAATGATCATACTACTATTAATTATTATACTAACATTAATGATTATTCTACTATTAATTATTATACTAATATTAATGTTTTACTAATATTAATTAATATTCTACAACTAATTATTATATTAATATTAATGATTATACTAATAAGCATTATTATACTAATATTAATGATTATACTACTATTAATTATTATACTAATATTAATTATTATGCTAATATTAATTATTATGATAATATTTACTAGTATTCTAATATTAATTATTATACTAATAATAATTATTATTCTAATATTAATTGTTATACTAATATTAATGATTATTCTAATATTAATTATTATACTAATATTAATGATAATTCTAATATTAATTATGATACTAATATTAATGATTATTCTAATATTAATTATTATACAAATATTAATGATTATTCTAATATTAATTGTTGTACAAATATTAATGATTATTCTAATATTAATTATTATACTAATATTAATGATAATTCTAATATTAATTATGATACTAATATTAATGATTATTCTAATATTAATTATTATACAAATATTAATGATTATTCTAATATTAATTATTATACAAATATTAATGATTATTCTAATATTAATTATTATACTAATATTAATGATTATTCTAATATTAATTATTATACTAATTAATGATTATACTAATATTTATTATTATAGTATTATATATCGAATTTTTTAATTTTTTCGTTTTTCATAAATGTTTACATTCCTTTATCTGTTGAATCAATTTAACCCAATTCTTTATGTGGATTTTACAAACCGCTCATACAAGCGTTCAACTTGAAATGTTTTTCTCACGGCGAATTTCAATGCAACGTCATTCGATCCACTGTGTTATATTGTCGTTATCCATAAACTTTGTTCCAAAGGGTACGTGGCCTACTGGTTAAAGTGTTCGCTTTCCGACTCTGGTAGCTAATTTTGTATCTCTCCATGGTCGATTTGTCAGCGGGGTGTCTGGAGATTATCGGCCGAGGGCGATGATCACGGCGTGCTGCAAAATGACTGAAAAGCTTGACCCAAGCATTTGGGTAAATTTGGGTAGACAAAGTCACATGTCATCTTTCCTAGGTATTTACCCCAGACCTCCCAACAAGGCGAGATGTGGCACAATGCCGTTTTTTTATGTGAGGCGTTCTGAGCCCATAGGCTCGGAGAAAAACTGCCCGTAGACCTCGTATGCACATGGTCGGATAGCTGTCAATCTCCCCAGACGAGGCTCTTCCCTTTGGCATAGCCTTGTCTGGGTTCCTCTCCGCCCAGAGTTAGAGAATTGAAAATAGAGTTAACTTTAATAGGAGTAGGTAGGCTTTCCTACCGCCCGGTCTACACTCCTCCCCCCTCTATTGGACACGTTTAGATGCCCAAACCTTGTTTCGTGTCTAGGAAGGGGTCCCCGGATTTCTCTCTCTCTGTCTCTTTCCTTTCTCCACATCCTTTCATTTCTCATTCCTATCTGCTCTCGCTCCGGATCTTTTTTGGCCCCCTTGCCTTGATCGACCCACTGTCTTTCTCTTTCTCCACATTCCCTCCCTTGCCACTCCTATCTGCTCTTCCTCCAACCCCCTCTTTAACCCCTTGCGTGATAGTGGCCTCCGGCCTTGCTTGGGGTGATATGATTAAAAAAAAAACAAACTGTGATATGATTAAAAAACTGTGATATGATTAAAAAAAAAAAAACTGTAATCGTCATCTTTCCTCTCGATCAAAACGGAATAATTCATTATTTCCTCACTGTTGAACACTTTTGTTTATCTTATGTTTTTCTCAGTTCATTCGCTTTATTAGGCACTGGGAACTTCCTCATTAGACCCTCATATTCCATCACCTCGGTCAGAACAGTAATAAAATTCCTCCATCTGAGACAGAACACTCATACAATTCAGCTCATACTGTTTTCCGACCAGTGTCGAGAGAGAGAGTTTCACATCCTGAGAAGACTTTACAATTTCTCCACCTTAATTATGACACAGATACAATTCCCCCACTTGAGTCATTATACTCAGTTTTGCCCACAAAAGACATAATACATACCACCCTTCTTAAAACTTGAGATAACCCTTAGTATGGTCATCAGGCTCTTCCCGATGGTGTCGCATGGTAATATCATTCGACATTATCAAGAAATGACCTTGACAAATGGACGTTGAGATTCGATCCTGATACTCATTGGCAGAACACTAACGCTCTAAACAGGACGCCATGCGTTTACTAATAAAGACAATGAACACGATGAAAATGGTCCAAAAATAGACGAAAATAGTCGTTATATAAAATAATATTTTAAATTGTATGAAAGTTTTAATTATTCTAAAAAAAAAATTACCCTTAAATACATAAAGAATTACACTTATTAGATCAGTATAATTTTGTTTCGTGCTAATAACGCTAACTTTGTTTTAGGACAACATTTGCCCCATCGTCACTTGGATATCAACCCCGGAAATATTTTTCATTTATCCCGATGCAGTGGAAAGCCTGAACAATTTGGGAAGACGACTAATGATGAAGATAGTGCGTGCTATAATCTGTAGACTTCATCTCAGCATTTAACCAAAGTCTCAGTTGGAATAGCTTTTAAAAGAAAGCAAATGGAAGACATCAACAGGAATAAGAAAAGTAAAAAAATAAGAATGGAAAGAATTCTCACAGAAATAACGAGAGATTGCGAGAAGTAACGAGACAAACAATGAATAATCAAAAAAGGGGCACGCATGTGCTGGAAAAAAAAAGGTAGAAAGAAAGAAGATGGAAAATAAGATGCCTAGAAAGAGCGAATCAAATACAAAACAACCCTTCAGCCTTGCGAAAAGGCTTAACGTTGTTTTCGAATGTACACCGTTGCAATGGGAACTGTAGCCGTTCAAGGGGAACTGTGTAATCCCTAAGGGCAATGCGACGTGGATTACTCTATAAAGCTTCCAAGCCACCGTTGCTTTTCTTCTCCCTAGAAATCATACTTTATTTATTTATACATTGTATTTTATTTTGTCAGTTCTGGCTGATAATGACGATAGGGAGACGATGAGCAAAAGACGGAGCCAACAGAAGGTCATTATAAAACTTAAGGGAAAGAAAAGAGACGGGAAAAAATGTAATTAAAAACAACTAAACAAAGGGAAAAAGGAAATGAAATCCTGCCAAATTATGAAGATAAAATCGAACACGGGAGAAAATTAAAAGAAAATAATGCCACTTTCCACTATTTGCGCTGAATCAATAAACAAAAACCACTTTCAGTAAGATTAACAAATGTATTCTTCCGCGCATTATATATATATATATATATATATATATATATATATAAAAATTTCCAAGAGGATAGAATCCAGGTAGAACTCAATGTCCCGGACAGTAACAATATAATAAAAAAAGGCTCAAACACTAATAATCCATGGTGATAATTTATTAAATTGGAATCGAAATCACGATCCAATTCATCAGACCTACAAATTTGTAGGTGTGATGAATTGGATCGTGATTATGATAATAAATTATCACCATGAAATATTATTGTTTGAGCCTTTTTTTATTATATATATATATATATATATAATTAAGTAATTCATTGAGTCTGAAAGAAACCTGAATGCAGAAAGCGCTGGACGGCCGTTTCGTCCTATATTTGGGACTCAGCAGCAGTGCGCATCCACTACCGAGAATTGAAACCCTGACAGTTAGGTTGTCAAGCAAACATCATACCAACTCTTCCAACGGGCCTCGGTGACGAAGAGGTAGCAAATCAGACTAAATATAGCGCCGCTCGCTCACATATTCCGTGGTGGAACTCAACTGAAGTTATCTGTAACCATAGGACTGTGCCCCCCGGAGCCACGACTACTATCACCAAGCCGCTCAAACTGAAGCATTAGAAGCCGGATCAAGCAATGATATACACATGATAGAAATTGTAAGGTGGATTTGATAATTATAATTAAGTAATTCATTGAGTCTGAAAGAAACAGTTAGTATGATGTTTGCTTGACAACCTAACTGTCCGGGTTTCAATTCTCGGTAGTGGATGCGCACTACTGACGAGTCCCAAATATAGGATGAAACGGCCGTCCAGTGCTTTCTGCCTTCTGTTGAGGTTTCTTTCAGACTCAATGAATTACTTAATTATAATTATCAAATCCTCCTTACAATTTATATATATATATATATATATATATATATATATATATATATATATATATATATATATATCTGTGCTAAAGTTTAAGAAATTAAATTAAGAGTTATTCTTATTTTCCATGAGATCCTATTATCAACATGATTTTCCTATTCTATTTAGTAACACCGAGACTACTAAATATGATATACCAGTTTTAACCCGTGAAAATTTCACTGTTTTCTTATTTGAAATTTCTGATGAATCTTAATCATTCAGTTAATTATTGAATAAGCTGACGGCGATTTCTATGATAAGAAAATATCCGTAGAAATTCCTCAATCACATCGTTAAATATTTCACCTTAATAATTTTAACAAAATAAATAATAAAGAAGAAAGCTGATCATTATTTTAAGAAGTAAGGGGATACAAATGAAAAGATTTGAAATTGACAATTTTTTCCATTTCACTGAAACAGACGGTAAACAATATTATCTTCCCTTATTTCTTTAATGCTCTCAGTGAAACCAAGTAGCGTCTGTGTTATGACTTTCATCTCCTCACGCGATCAAAAGGGAATTGTCCGTTATTTATGAGGTATTAGCGGGAAAATTGTCCTCTGAATAATAATAATAATAATAATAATAATAATAATAATAACAATAATAAGCCCCGATAAAATATCATAGGGACATTTTCTTAGAAATTTTTGTTAAAACTCAGATTGAAAGCAAGACGGACAGAGGCAAACAACGCACAGCTTAACGTCCTTGTGTAAATGTTTGGAAGAACAGGGATTAGGAAAAATTACAAAAATATAATTTATTACGCCCTACAAATAAAAAAGGAAATTGTGGAGGACCATGATCGCTGATGTCCTAAAATATGGAGCACCCAGTGATGATCGAACTCGCTCTTTAGTTATAACTGATGCGGCAACACAAGCTTTCTTTCTTTCTTTTTACTTTTCTTTCTTTCTTTCTTTCTCCCTTTCTTTCGTTTTTTCTTTCTCTGTCTTTCTCGCTCTTTTTCCTCCTTTTTCTTTTTTCCTTTCACTCCCTTTCTTTCTTTCTTTCTTTCTTTCTTTCTTTTTACTAAAACGAAGTAAATTTACTGATATGACTTTTGTCTTTCCACGCCAGGAAAATTGAATAGTCCATTATTTATTAAATATTGACAGCGCGTAACGGTCGTGCGAACTAACGAAGAGTAGTACAAGCACAGTTATTATACAATGAGAAAGCGAATAAAAAGGTACAGAATAGTTCTTACGAAATTCTTGGACATCGCTCTTCTTGAGAACAATACCTCCGAATGTGCTTTTGAATATTGCCTTGATCTTGAAATAACAAAGAGAAGACGTTATCTTAAATCTTTACGACATGTTTCAACCCTCGCACTTGTGTGCAAAAGTTTTGAACCAAATAAGTAAAATGATTATACATTTTATTTCTTTAGGAAGTGAAAATTGTTTGGCAGTATGTTTTTATAAGCAATATCTGTCAACAATAACGATTGATGAATAAGATACTCTGTTGCTGATACACCAATTTAAGCAACTCATAGCTGAAAAAATACAATACAAAGCAAAATTAAAGATCTGAGAGGATAAAGTTATGACAAATTTATAAGTAGGAAGTGGTTCGTTTTTTTTTGTTTTGTTTTGTTTTACGGCATAACAATGTTGGCCTTTCAAGTAATTTGGCAGGAAGTATTGCAATGAGAGCTCAACTTGTCATAAGGAACACTAGATATTAATAATAAAATTATTGGTATATATCGCCTATAGTTTGTCATTACATAATAATTTTTGCTCTGTCTTTTGACAGAGCTCTCACCGGATCTATATCTTCTATCTTCTTGGATATGTCATACGGATTACCAATTATATATATATATATATATATATATATATATATATATATATATATATATATATATATATATATATATATATATAGTAGTAATCTTATAAGTATAAGAAACTATACTCGTTCGGAAAACCTTCGGTGTCTTGATTTGCAAATAATCAAACCAATACCAAAGAGAAAAACGGTATAAAAAAAGAAAGAACCAAGAACATGTACGTTAGCTGAAAATAATCGTCTACCATGTAAGACCAAGGCCCAAAGAAAAAAAACCCGATACGAGCACACAAAATGACTAAATAAATTGCTCAATACGATAAGTAGATCAGACCTAGTTAAACCTAGAGAGCCAGATTTAACTATACACACATATATATATATATATATATATATATATATATATATATATATATATATATATATATATATATATATATAACAGTAACATATATAATCCGGAGATCTTATTGATATTTTTATTTTTTTTATTTTTACAAAACAGTGCTCAATGTAAATTTACAGAGCATAAATATTATAAATTAACTGATTTAAAATATAGTTTCTTCGCTACACAGGAATTACCATGTTTCAAAAAGCGAAGCTATCAAAAAAAAATGTCGAAAAGCTTTTGCTCGTTGATAAAGAAAACCAGACGACATGCGTTGAATGGATGTTAAAATTCGTTGAAAAATGCATCCCTACCGTACCTAGACTTGACCCCTTTTTCGAACGTAACTCATAATTGATACAACAATAGTTAATAAATATGAACACGCTACCTCCCCTGTGCAAATGATTGGATTTCTCTGTATCGTTGGAAACAAAAAAATATGAATTGTATGTGTGTTTAAAACTCAGTAAATTTAAAAATAAGTTATTCCAAAATTCGCTTGAAGAAGAAACGGAACTAATGCTTTTAATTTAATTATATAATTAAATTTGAAGTTTTTAGCTTCGGTTTGTGAAACATGGTAATTCCTGTATAGCGAAGAAACCATATTTTAAGTCATATATATATATATATATATATATATATATATATATATATATATATATATATATATATATCTGTAAAGACAAAGGTCCTACGAGGAGAAAAAAATCTAAAAGACATATCAAGATATACAATGGAAGAGACGCGTTTATTCGTATGCAAATATAAAATATGGTGCCCACTCCAAGAAATGAAAGACTGCAAATGACAATTTCGTTTACAGATCTTGATATCTTGAAAAGTATCGAAATATATATGCAAATGAGTTTCACATATATCTGCACATATGTATGTGTGTACGTGTATAAGTATTTTAATCGTTTCATCCGAAGCATGTCTGGTATTCCCCTAGTACACAGGGGTTTACAGGAAGTGAAAGTGAGCGATAAAACTGAAAATAGGAAAGATTGAGGAAAGGACAAAAGTTGAACGGGATTCAAGAAGATAGAAGATGGCGAATGAAGTTGCATTTAAATCTTTGAAAATTACTGTTGTCAGGGCATCATGTAAACGGAAGGTAGTTTCACTGGCGGGAAGTGCAAGATAAGAAACTGTTGGAGGAGAATGGCAGTATGTAGCCATTTCAACAGTAAACGGATGAAATCGTGATGTGTTTTCTACAAATATTTCATGGCATCTCCTCTGATGAGGTTTTTTTCGCTTTTGCTCCGACTAAATGTATATAAGGTAGCTACTAGTTTGGCAACTAAATCTCAACGTTTTACTGCAATATTAACTAGACACTTCGACTTCGACAAAAAAGTGAACAGGTTTCAGAAGATGGTGAATGCTGTTGTATTTAAATTTTTGATGATTGTAGTTATCTGGAAAGCAAGGAAACGGGAGAGACTTCCACAGGCAGGAAGTGCTAGCAAAGAAACTTTTGGAGTAGAAGTGACGATAACATTTAACTATTTCAACAATAAAAGGGTGGGACCTAGATACGAATCTAGTAGCATACTTAAATTCATGTAGTCGGGGCATCAGGGGAAAATCTATTCAGAGAAGTTACCAGGAAAATATTTGTAGGAAAGGCAGAGGGAAGCCACACCATATCGGTGAGTAGGTAACTGAAGTCGAAATGCCAAGTCTCATCTTATACCTTCGACTACGAAGATGGAGAAATATGATGGTGATCATTGCTATACATCATGTTAAATAAAATGATGCATGTGGATGAAGTTGCCCAACCGTTGGAAGACTGGTCAACACAAAGACATGATCTCTAGAATTGAACCATTCTGGTGGAAACAGAAGGAACACGTGCTACAATGAAAACCGCACGGAATCAAAGAGCTTTGGGATAACTGCCAAGAAAATTGGGAAGAATGCCAAAGATAAAATCTTGAACCAAAGCATTAGCACTAATTCCTAACTCCATTCGCTGACACTATTTTTTTATTTGTGTAAAAAAAACATTTGCAATATTTTTACGGGTGTCCCAATATATTTGTATGACATTTTTCAGTATCACTATACTTAAGATTCTTTATCATCAACCATTTAAAAAATATGGGGTAAAATTGTTTTGTGGTCCTCTAAATCATAGACTGTAATGAGAAAAGCATCTTGCTAATCACTTTCGATTTTGAGGCAAAAATAACAAAAATAATCTCTATCTATAAAAGGCAGGATGTTTGTGTGTGTGTGTGTGTGTGTGTGTGTGTGTGTGTGTGTGTGTGTGTGTGTGTGTGTGTGTTTGTGTGTGTGTGTGTGTGTGTAACAAATGCACGGCCGCAATTTTCGACGGATTTGCACCAAAATTTACATGCATATGCTCCAAGATAGCAGAAAAGACCAAGACCGACTTTGCATTTCCCAACTCCCATTGATAGTGGAAATAATCGATTTTTCACGCTTCTACGGCAGTTTTCATGTAGTTTGCGGCCATTTTCTACTGGCCAGAGTGAGAGCCTATAGCTGGCTGCCACGAATAGGCAGGAAGATTCTATTGGCCAGCGTGAGAGCCAACAGCTGACTGACACGAATGTTAACTAGCATGTTAGCATGCAAAAAAAAAAATCGATAGCTCCATTCGTCACAAGGGGGAAAAATTTAAATCTGCATGCCACTTTACTCCAATTGGCTCATTCGCTTGCTTAAACTCAACGTTGATTCTGATTCCGCAGAACTGGGTTGGGTGTGAAAAGATATTTGTTGTTAACATTCTTTTTTTATTCTGTTTTTCCAGTTACGAGTCCTTTTTTAAAGCTGATCGTTTTGTGTTCATTTTGTTTAGTTCTTTTTTCGTAACAGATTTAATGTTTAGTATAGAGCTTAGAAAAAATTCGCAGTGTGAGATAGGCAAGAAGTAAGCAATGTAGCAACATCAGCACGGCAAAGGGCACTCCTTTAAAGGCAAAGAAGGGCAAACATATTTTAAGTCAGGTGATAGCGATTGCTGTATGAGACGTAGAAGCACGGGCAACGCCGGGCCATGCTGCTAGTTAATTTATAAAAGTGGACGATATTCTTTTAAACTCAGTAACCCATTGCATAGTGGCAGTATTGTCTTGCTTAGTGTGAAATGATTGAAAGTAGATGTAATCCACACAAAAATGGCGGCAGAAATTCTTAATTTACGTGTGTTTTCTCTTTCTACAGCATATATCTTCTTTTATGTGGCATGTCCCTTCAGGACGTAGGCGATCATGGCTATCCACTTCCCTCTATCCCTTGTAGCTCTCAATACGTCTTTTCCCTTCCCCCAGGCCAGGTTCTGTCATCAACTTGCTTAAGTCCGCTCGGTATGTCATAAGTTGCTTTCCTTTGTTTCTCTTTCCCTCTACTCTTTGAATATCAGATTCTTTAAGGCCTCCTTTCTCATTAGGTGTCCAGAAATTACAGCTTCCTCTTCCTGGTTTTAAGTACAAACTTCCTCCTTGTTTGCATTCTCTCCAAATCGTCATCGATGCTCACATGTTCAGTCCATGGTATCCTTAGCATTCTTCTGTAGAACCATACCTCCGTTACTTCAAGTCACTTCAAGTTTGAGGTGACCGTCCAACATTCGCTGCCGTAAAGGAGGACATATATCACGTAGCAGTTCAGTACGCTTTTCTTTGTTACCAACGAAATCCTCCTGTCTCGTAATATTCGGCCTAGCTTTTGGAATGCGTCTTTGGCCATTCCAATACGTCTTCGGATCTCAGTTGCCTCGAGTCAGTTCTTCATCTTTGAGGAGACTGTCCATCATTCGCTGCCGTAAAGGAAAACAGATATCACGTAGCAGTTCAGTACGTTTTTCTTTGTTACCAAATAAATCCTCCTGTCTCGTAATACTCGGCCTAGCTTTTGGAATGCGTCTATGGCCATACGGCTGAAACGTTGTATAAATAAAAGGAAGTAGACATGACCATTCTAACAATATTAATATCTCTTCACTATGCTATAGTCAGCACGATATTTAGCTTAGTTTTTGATCCTTTATTTTGTCTTAAATTAGTTGAAAAATAATGAAATCTGTCATCGTATTGTCGATGTTTTGCCATGAATTTCACTGAAGCTTTTTTTTCACAAAGAAGGAAAATACGATGAGATATTGTGTACCAAGAAAAGAAAAATGAAGCTGCTTTATTTAGAAAAGAAGAAAATATTGACGGAATTTTTTTTATATAGTTACTTGACTGGTCATTTTTTTCTCGCGCCGTTGGATATTTTAGATCGGGTTATTCCAAAATATACCAAAGGACCAAACTGCCCGAAATTTGATCAAAAAATATTTTTCTATTTATTGTTCTCTCTCCTTAAAGGTGATTTTTTATCATATTCTCTAGGACTCAGTATCACCCTTGCGTCTTAGTGGCTTTATTGCCTTGCTTGATTAAAATAAATAAACAAACGCTGTTTTAGGTAGCACTGTCAGTCAATTGAAACGTTAAATTATACAAAGAAATTTAGGCATGCAAAAAAATAGGCGTTCTAACCTAAATTTGGGTGCTGATTTCAGATATGAAATCTGTTTTCACTCATCGCCTATTGTTTTTGAGATATACATATATACGTATACGTAAAATGTATATATATATATATATATATATATATATATATATATATATATATATATATATAAATATATATATATATATATATATATATATATATATATATATATATATTCAAAGCTGGCAGATGTGTCCTATTTAGAAGTTTCATTGACATAATAGCGAGATAAGTTTCAATGCTACGAAATGAAATCCTCTTCAGTTTCGAATACCCGGTACGCATAGACGTAACCATATATATATATATATATATATATATATATATATATATATATATATATATATATATATATATATATATATGTATGTATGTATCAGATGCGATGAGAACGAAAGTAATATATAAATTCCAATGTCCATAGCATTAAAACTAAAGAGTGCTCAATACCGATAGTAGAGCGATAATTATTTATTTATTATAATTTTATCATATAGACAAAACCATTTTACTCACTACAAAGATGAAACTTTGTTTCAGTGTATTTTTTTATGTATATTTTTCTTCTCGAACAAATGGAAAAAGGAAATGACGTTTCACATACGGCTTGCCTACAAGCAGGATCGTTCATAATCATTTTCGATTCTCACCCGTCGAAGTGCAGTTGAAATGCACTGAAACGAAGTTGCATCTTTGTAGTGAGTAAAATGGTTTTGTCTATATGATAAAATTATAGTAAATAATATATATATATATATATATATATATATATATATATATATATATATATATTATTTACTATAATTTTATCATATATATATATATATAATCAATTTTTTTTTTTTTAATATTGGAGTGTCCCATCCAGAAATATACAACATGGCGTAAGTATTCGTAGACTAAGTGTCTACGAATACTTATGCCATTTTGTATCTCTTCCCATTTATAGCCAGTGATCTTTTTTATGTTTTTGCCCGTTGTTCCTTGTTAAATTACCTGAAAAATGATTGTCATCGTATTATCGATGTTTTGCCATGGATTGTAGGAAAGTGCATGTGTGAATTTTTTTTTCAAAGTAGGAAAACCAGCCGCGATGATGTGTCAAGAAAAATGGCTGAAAGCAAGAGAAAAGAAAGCTCACGCAAAAACAAACAAATAAAACAAAATGGAATCCCTGGTGAGAATCATCTTGGGGAACTTAAATTTATTTCAGTTTGTCTCGTAAAACCACAGAACCAATCAACGTCTCATCATGGCACCCCCAGTGGGTAGAAGTCTTAGTGGCGGTTGGCGGTCGGGGTGGAGTAGAGAGGGGTTGGCAGGAGAACAAATGCAGGTAAAGAAAGCCAAAAGCTCAGAGGACCAACCAGGCGTGACGTCACGATAACAGAAAAGCCGGTCCATCACGTGACGTGACACGGTTGGAAATTTCGCTGATAACCCGGAATGATTTAACAGGGTGACAAATTATGAGCGAGCACCGGCCGATAATAAGTGCTTTGCTTCCAACAGCAGCGATTTTGGGTTGGGTGCTCTTGGGATATTCATCGGCTGGTTGATGGATACGCTTCAGCAAAACCGGGCTGGTTAATTTCAACGGGACGTAATTACAGATTACCGCCCCTGGATGCATTTAATATGGTGCTTCTCTATGAGGCGTAACTGTAATCAATAATATTAGAATTGAATTTGGTATTAGAGTTTCGCGCCAGAGAGTTACAACTAAGGCACGTCGTAAATATTGCAAGCATTTCTTTTAATTATTCATTTTTCTACTTTTTTTTTTCTTTCTTTCTCAGAGTTTTTTTTTACTTTGTTTGCTTCATTATTTGTTAAAAAAAATAATGCTGCCTTTTGTATTATTCCAATGGCGGGCTTGTGGTAATCAAACGGCAAGTTCAGGTCATTCTACGACATAAAAATCTCTCTCTCTCTCTCTCTCTCTCTCTCTCTCTCTCTCTCTCTCGCCCTCTCTCTCTCGCCCTCTCTCTCTCTCTCTCGCCCTCTCTCTCTCTCGCCCTCTCTCTCTCGCCCTCTCTCTCTCCCTCTCTCTCTCTCGCCCTCTCTCTCTCGCCTTCTCTCTCTCTCGCCCTCTCTCTCTCGCCCTCTCTCTCTCTCGCCCTCTCTCTCTCGCCCTCCCTCTCTCTCGCTCTCTCTCTCTCTCTCTCTCTCTCTCTCTCTCTCTCAAAGATAATGCCTGTCCTATTTTAATTTCAAAAGTATTAGAAATCCTAAAGAGTTTAGTTTTTGCTTATCATTTTTTAAAATCGTAAAGTGTAACTTCCTCTTAATGCAAAACTGGATTTGCTAATAACACTATTGCCAACTATATATGTTGTGAATATGGATTATCTCCCCTTTAATAATCCAAGCTATAAAAGCTGTACATTTCCGCTTGTCAAGTAGACGAGTAGTAAGATTCTTAATTGAATAAATTGTAATGAAATCAGGACAAGAGATTCTGTCTAGTAATCTTTTATTCAATTAAGAATCATACTACTCGTCTACTTGACAAGCGGAAATGTACAGCTTTTATAGCTTGGATTATCAAAGGGGAGATAATCCATATTCACAACAATATACTCACGTCAAAAACATTATATTACATCATCAAACATTATTCAATCCATTCTTCAAAATCTAACGTATGTTTATCTAAAATAAACTGTATGTACGTAATAACGTTCCCAAATCAACATGTGAAGAATAACAAAACATCACGTCTACCAGACATGCACACACATCAACCACACCTACACGCACACACAGTTATACACACACGAATACAGATTATCATCTGAATCCCACATAATGTTTATATCAGGGAAACATCACGAAATCTAAAAGCCGATATCTATGAACATAAAAGAGATCTACATTTAGACACTCATTCAAACATGCTCGTAATACACAGGAACAGGACTAACAATGACTTTGATTTTATAAATGTCACTCTAATTTAAATAAGAACATAATTCTTTATGTCGGAAGTAATTCGAATAACACTATTACCAACTATAAAACCACGTCAAAAAACTTTATATTATATCACCAAACTGTACTGAATCAATTCTTCAATTCGCATGTTTATCTAAACCGAACGTGAAAACGTCCCCAAATTAACGTGCGAAAAACTAACAAAGATGATGTCAACTAGGCAGACATATGAATCTGCGTTATCATCTGAATCTCACATAGGTAAACTAGAATTATTATACCATTATATAAATTATTTATGGTTTTTCTGTGAGGCTTGGAATTGGTGAATTTTCTGAATTCTCCGAACAGACGCATCTTTGAATTCAGAACGCCATAAATTATACTAACGTTCTTTTAAAAGTCGAATGGACGTGAAACATGATTAAACAATGAAAATAAAAGAACATTAAAGTAAAAATAGCAGAATTTATTTTTTTCTTTTTCGCCCTTATCTCATTCTCTGATGAAGCATTAATAAACCCTTGTGCAAATTAATTGAAACAAAAGGAATAATTCCGTTATTATTTCCTTTTTTTCCATATTTTTCCAATGAAACATGACCCAGTGCACATGTTAGTACTTCGTGTGTCCATTCCACGAAGTCTTTACAGATTGACCACAGATTCTCGATTGGATTTAAATCAGGAGAGTTTCCTGGCCAGTCTATCTGTCTCAGCCAGTTCATATCTATCTATCTATCTATCTATCTATCTATCTATCTATCTATCTATCTATCTATGTAGTATATACACCCTTGTGCAAATTAATTGAAACAAAAGGAATAATTCCGTTATTATTTACCTTTTTTTTTCATATTTTTCCAATGAAACATGACCCAGTGCACATGTTAATACTTCGTATCTCCATTCCACGAAGTCGTTCCTTGCAGATTGACCCCAGATTCTTGATTGGAATTAAATCAGTAGTTTCCGGGCCAGTTTTTAGTACTTTCATTTGCTCACTGGTAAGGTTTGCCAGTGTGTTCGTGCAGCGTTACAATTTTCGTACGCTTCCTTGGAGAACTCTCCATCGCAGACAATGGTCGTAGGACAATTAATCGACAGTCGAGACAGTAACTTCTGAGCGTGATAAAAATCTGATGCCATCACGGCTAATGCAATATTTTTCAAGGCCAAACAAATTTCGTCATACACCTCGAAAATAGATTCATATTACTGGACACCACCGGAAAATAACCTAATGTGACGAAAAAATGGAAATCGATTTCACCCTGTTACTCCAGTGGGTCTAAAACTGACTGTATGGTGAAAGAAAAGAAACTAAAGCGATTGTTTCAATTAATTAGCACAAGGGTGTATAAGTGAAATATTTTTGATTGCTAAAATCTTTACTATTTCTTTATTTTATCATTCTCTTGGACTTCGATCCATATTTGATCGCAACTCATCGTAATGTGTGTTGGAGTTTTTGGATACCCTAGTGTACTAGTGAGCCAGCCAAAATGAGCTGACTCATTTTATAGTTCACCAATAGGAAGATTAACCAATCAGAAGGCTCAAAAAATTCCATACGATGTGTATAAAGGCGGCCATGTTTTTTTACGGAATATTCACTGCCACCTTTTGATATCGAAGACTGAAGAATTAATGAACAGCTGGTGGTGGTATTGGCGATATAGTCAGATTCTGTCGGGTGTCTGACTAGTGAGTGTTAATCTTTAACTTTGTTTCATTGAACAAATTACTTACTGCCCTGGATTCTATATTCATAGACTTGGACAAGTGTCTAAAGATTAGGTGAAAAATGTGTACTGTCACCTTCCAACCAATAATTCTTTTTCAAAATAGCTGCTCCTCTGGACTCACAGACAAAGCAATGGACTGTCATAGAATTTATGATTTTGGAAGGAGTGTTTAGTGAATGTTTATGGAAATGTTACACTTATCTCCTTGGCACCGTGACCGCATGAATTTAGACGGGGAACTAGACTGGCAAATAAATCACATCGTTTTTGGGTTGTTTCTTTTTTTTGGGGGGGGGGGTGTTTTTTTTAAATAGTCAAATATAACGTTAGTTCTATTCTAGTTGTTTCTTCTCTTGCATTTATCGCTTGGGGAACTTTCTTGGGTTTTTTTGCTTCCCTGTCAACTACGATCTTCTAAGTTTCAAATGCAACATCAATCGCCATTTTGTGTTTTCCTGATACCTGTTCTTTTCTCCTGACAACGGTTTTCATATCTTCTTTCGCTTTCAGTAACTCCTTGCGTATCAGTTACATTATCAACTTGCTTCGGGAGATACAATAACAAACAGCAGTAAGGAAATAAATCAGTAGAGCTAATCCGAGAAAGAAAGGAGAAACTGACATTAATAACAGGTTCCGCAATGGCAGGTCAACTGCTTCTCTGGTAAAAATTTAGTGCTGTATATTGTCGACTTAAAGGTTCATGAAATGTACTCTCCAAAGTAGATCAGGTATGGATGTAGAATAAAAGCATCTGCAGTTACATAAAAATGGATGATAATGGTAATATTATATGTTTCCTTATAAAGAAACATTCAGCATTCATAGGCCGAGCAGCCAGTGTCGGTTGATTGTTATAAAATCTGTTTTTAAAACAATTTTTCAGGAAAATATGTTTATGAAATGGACAAAGTCCGACAATTATTTTAAGACATTTTTATGTTTATGCATTCCTTTTTATAGATACAAATATTTAAGTAAATGCTCTGTTTATAATAAACAGTATTAACAACATTTACCGGCCTGAATGTCCGAGAAATTGTTGTAGAAAATATGTGCCCTCCGGCATGAATCGAACCTGTATCCTATACATATTTTCTATGACAATTTCTCAGACATTCAGACCGGTAAATGTTTTTAATACTATTTATTATAAACAGAGCATTTACTTAAATATTTTTATCTATAAAAAAGAATGTTAAACATAAAAATGTCTTAAAATATGTTTCTGAGTTTCACTGTTATAGCTCTTTTCAGATGGGAGTTTCCTTCCTAACCTTTTCTTTGAAGTAGTGTGGAATATCAACACCGTGATTAGGTCATTATTTTCTCTTCGAGTTCCATGTGATACTCATGTTGATATGCCGCTAAACAAAATCAACCAATCAACAATACACATTTATAGTAAAACTGTCCTCCTGATTACTCTTTTCTCTCCCCGTTCATTATTAATGTTTCTACTCCTAATTCTTCCCCACACCGTAACCCTTTATGTCTTAGTGGCTTTAATACCTTGCATGGAGTGATACCGATTAAAAAATGACCAACAATACATATTTACAAAAAAAATTGCCACCGATACATTTTATCTGTATTTGAAGATATACAATTACGTTCAAAATATATTTAGATGAAGCCATAAAATTGTGTCCAAAATATTTAGATTTCGGCATTAAATAACCCATAGAGATGTTGATTAAACACATTCAGTCAACCAATCAACTATATTCTTCATTCAAGAAGCCTTATACCAAACTAGGTCAAATTTATTAGTAGTGATTACGGTGCTATCTTGCATAATATCTTGACAATGGTATGCTGTTATGGACGAAGAAGTAAAAAGGGGTGAATTTTCAGCAACGAGCAGATCTGGAAAGAGGGCTTAGAGAATTTAACACTCACAGGATATAGTGAAGGTATGAGAAGCATGGATAAACAACGAGTTATCTACGTAACGATTTTGTATGAATGGATGGTAAAGAGAGATTTAGAGGAACAAAGGCTGGAGAACGTGGAGAGCCATAATCACCGTAGTATTAGTGTTAGAAATAAAAGAAAAAAAGAAGATAAAGAAGAGTTATGTTACCACATTAAGTTATGATTCAAGTGTCTCAGGGTAAGATATACGCGAGGCGATATTTGCAAGTGAAACAAGCGAGAATCAGAAACAAAGAAAAAATATAGATACAGAACAACCTCGGTTCTCGGACGTCTCGCATGTCGAACAAATCGGTTTTCGAATAGAAAAGGCGAAATGCAAATTCCTCGGTTAGCGAACAAAAATTTCGGTTCTCGAACAACATTCCCGAACCGAGCCGAACCGAGCCGAACCGAGCCGATCCGAGCCGGACCGAGCCGAACCGAGCCGATCCGAGCCGGACCGAGCCGAACCGAGCCGATCCGAGCCGAACCGAGCCGAACCGAGCCGATCCGAGCCGAACCGAGCCGAACCGAGCCGAACCGAGCCGGACCGAGTTATCCGGAACGGAATCATTTCTGAGTCTACCGCTGTGTTGTTTACTTTCGCTTTTCTTTTCCAATTTTATTGTACCGGGAATTTCTTCTCTACATTGATTCCTATTGGAAACAGAGTTTCGGTTTACGAACATTTCGGGTTACAAACGGCATTCAGGAACGAATCAAATTCCTGGACCGAGCTTCCACTGTAAACTGTAGGAATAAATAAATAAAAAAATATGACAAATACACACGCAATAGAGAAAGAAAATGTCATACATCCATATATATAAATGTATATTTATCTAAGAAGGATTTTCGGTGACATGTTCAACATCTCGTGTGAAGTCACATGGCTGTGTGATAAGATTTTCCCGCCTTTACAGATGCTGATTTTCCCTTGAGCCATGACAATACTGATTCTTTCAAGACAAAATATTAACGTCTATATTTAACGTTAGCATCTAGATAGATGTTATCTCTCCAGTAAACAAGCAAATCCAGTTCGACTTGATTTTGAGTTCTGGAAGAAAATGGGGTTAAGATTTAAAATAAAATATAAGACGAAAGTTTGTACTGAACCTCAATTGTCTCATGTGACTGAATAAAACGTGTCGAATCTTTTACATACGTAAGAAGCGAAATAAATTATATCGAAAAGGATGTGAAAATTCGCATAGCAGTGCTGTTCGATAAAAGTGACTCACTTGATTGTTTATACTAAATGTTCTCTTCTCCGATGAAACGAAAGTTGAGCTAAATTCAAAGGACAGGCGATCTAAAATCCGAAGAAGAAGCTTTGAAATCTCTTTGAATTTAGCAGTAAGTACTGTCAAGCATCCGTTCAGTATAATGTTCTGGGGATGCTTTTCTTTTCGTGGAACTGGTTTCTTAAAACCTATTGAAAAGACCCTCAGGAGCGAGCAGTACAAGAGAATTTTAGAGTCTTGTCTGCTCCCTTCTGCTGAAAGGGTGCAAATGGACGCCACCAAGCTAATTTTTATGCAGGATAATGCTCCCTGTCACAAATCAAAATTGATGCAGGAATACTTTGATAAGAAGCAGGGGAGTGTTATGACATGGCCGCCCTAATCTACTGACATCAACCCCATAGAAAACTTATGGAGCATTATAAATTACAGGCTCTCGAGAAAACAGTTGAGCAACAAAGAGGATTTGACTGTGAATTTCATATCCGAACGGAATTCAATGCTTGGTGATGAGATTTGCCAGAACCTAATCAAGTCAATGCCAAAAAGGGTTGAAAGGTTATTCAAAATAAAGGAGGACCATAGATTATTAAATATTTCGAACTATATTACCTATTATAAATAAATGATACCTCTATTATTCTTTATTTAAAGCTGTTCGGTTATGTTTCTATTGATTACTAGTTGCAGCAAATAAGTCAGTCACTTTTTTTGCACGGAGTTTTCCCTAAATCTCATCTATATCCAAAATTATAATTATCAATAGAATACCTTAGGGCGAGTAAACTGTTTTACTAGGTGGTCAGTAAGACGTCTTTATATTAGTAAGATTAAAAATTAGTTTGACTCCCAAAAACAATAGGCGAAAATTTTTTTAATTAAAAACTAGCAGGTGAGTCACTTTTATCGAACAGGACTGTAATCTGGAAATCAATCTGATCTACTCGCTAATCCCGTGACCCATCAGTATTGTGGGGACACCACATGCACTGCAGCCGTAAGAGAAGTGGTGTTTCTTGGGCAAGATAACCTGAGGGAGCACAACCCTCTCCAGGCTGGTTTTTGAACACAGAATTAACTTCTCCTGGACCTGTTGCCACCCACGGCTAGAGAACCAAGTCTGTTTTGCTGTTTACCCATAGCTGGGGGGGTGAAGAAAATCATTCATACATTTCGCAGGGGTATTAGCACGAAAGTAAATCTAATGGATTCGACTAGAATTCGAACTCGGCTCAATCTGTGCCGCGATCCATTACACCACCCTGCCTCCCTGATCTCCTAGGCAACTTCAAACGAAGATATTTTCGAGCCACTGTAGAGGAAATGTTAATCAGCGAGCTGGGTTTCAATTCCAGTTGGGTTCATTATGTTCATTTATGCGCAAATACACTTGGGAAAGGTATGAATCTACTGCTTTCCCCTCAGCTATGGGTTAATTAGTAAGACTTGTATTACTAAATAAATATTATCTCTCCACCAACAAAGAAAAAGATTGTAGACTATAAAAATATTTTCTGGCTTTAAATAACATGCAAAGGGTTGATAAGGCGTAGAAACTGAGTGAATGAATCAGTTTCCTCAGGATTCATAAAATTAAACAATTAATGTAAAGGGTGTTCTAATAACTGGGGCCAATTTTAAATGTGAATTAAGTTTAAGCGTCTAATAACTTATTTCTTTTTCTTTCAGATTTGACTTAAGTCTTTGGCAAATTTCGACCTTGAAAAGATTAACAATCAAACAACGTTTTAAAGTTATCGAAGCCTATTACGAAATGGATGTTGAAACAGAAATATACTCATCATCTCTCGAAACAGTGATGCCAATTGGTCACCATGATAATGTGACTTTAGATTTCATCCTTTAAGGTTCATCTCAAAAGTAAGGTCTATGCCAACAAGCCAACAACAATTCAACAGCTGAAGGATGAGATAATAAGGCATATTGGTGACATCGAGGAGCAACTATGCAGAGACGTCATCAAAAATGTTGTCCGTCGAGTGGAGGTGTGCCGCTGAAGTCTTGGCGGACATTTGGGCGATATTATTTGTCAAACATAATTAACATTATTTAAATAACATGATCCAATAGAGAAATAAATGCATTTTCACAAATAACAGTGATTTATTTACTGCTGATTTTGATCCGTCTTAATGAAACACCCGTAATAATGTTTTGATTTTTTTAACAAATAAAGTATTAGTTACCCTATTTACATTGTTCGGACTGTCGTCTTCATCTTTCGTGACAGAGTGAGAATAATATAAATAGTGTAAATAGTTACAATACCTCATCTCAGAAATATAGAGAAATCCTGAAGAAGGCCGGAGCGTATATCGGCTGAAACGTCGTGGATATGACAATTAAGATGAGGACAGCAATCTGGACCATGTAAATAGTGGAAATAATTAAAATACCTGATCTCAGAAATATAGACAGATCCCGAAGAAGGCCGGAGCGTACAGCGGCTGAGGCGTCGTGGATATGGCAATTAAGATGAGGATAACAGTCCGAACAATGTAAATAGTGTAAATAGTTATAATACCTCATTTCAGAAATATAGACAGATTTAAAGATATAAACGGTGTTCCAATAAGTTGGACCGATTTTAAATGTGAATTAATTTTAAGCGTCTAATGATTTTTTTCTTTTTCTTTCAGATTTGGCAGACATTTGGGCGATATTATTTTTCACACATAATTGCCATGACTTAAATAACATGATCCAATAGAGAAATAAATACATTTTCACAAATAACAATGATTTATTTACTGTTGACTTTGATCCGTCTTAATGAAACACCCTTATATATAACTGCCATGACTTAAATAACATGATCCAATAGATAAATAAATACATTTTTGCCAATAATACTGATTTATTTACTGCTGACTTTGGTCCGATTTAATGAAACACCCTTTAATATAATTAATATATTATTTAATTACATTCGGGTATTTGTTTTTCAAAATGTAAACGGAAATTATATTTTCCTTACTAAATTCAGTGGAGTTAAATTGATATGTCGATTTATTGTGTGAACCTAATGAAGAACTTTAAGTTGGCACGGGCCTTCTTAAGTGTGGAGTCTAACAGACTTACTGCCTACCTTGCCGTGTACCAAAAATAAGGCATGGGGCAATTTTGCAAATTAGTCGGTTTTCACCAAAACAAGTGTACCATTCATACTCGAGAATGTAAAACCTCTTCAAAGGAAATAATTTATGCAACCTTGTTGCATTTTAAAAAGCATGACAACATGACACGAATCTAGATACAGACAACCGTTGCCTGCTAACAGCACATAAATCGGGGCACTTTTCTAACGTCTAAAGTAAAGCTTTGAGATTATCATTTAGGAAATATTCAATCGAAAATTATCTAAATAAATAAATGGCAAATTCTGTCTGTATGTCTGAAACCCATCTAACTCGGGCCAAACTTGTTCTACATAGATAGAGACATTTTAGAAATCAGAATGATCTCGGGGTTGAAAAGCTGCTGTTCACCTAGGGCTTGAATATCCAGCAATGGGATTTGTATCCGGACGAGGAGGAAGCAGTTAAAAGTTCAAATTTTAAAATAACTGAAAAAAAATCATTTTAAAAGGTTTTAACCGAATTTTAGTTTAAAATTACGCAAGAATTTTGTAAATTTAAAAGTTTTTGTTTTGAATTCAGTTTAAAACATCACCAAAACTTTGTGAAATTAGAAAATCATCATATTTTTCCCTTCCAAATGCCAATGAATCAGAGTTAAAGTGAGAGATATCATGACGTGAGGTTTTGAATTTCCGCAGAGTTTATTGTTTGAAAAAAATGAATTGAATTGTCGGCCTAAATCGGGCTTAATTTCTGCCTAAATCGGACTTAATTTCGGGCTAAATCGGACTTAATTTCGGCCTAAATCGGGCTTAATGTCGGCCTAGATCGGACTTAATTTCGGACTAAATAGGACTTAATTTCGGCCTAAATCAGACTTAAATTCAGACTAAATCGGACTTAATTTCGGACTAAATCGGACTTAATTTCGGACTAAATCGGTTTAAATCGGTTTTTGGCTAGAATTAGATTATATCCCCTATCAGAGTTAAAGTTGTCTGTAACGAATTGAGAAATTCAAATTTATTTCTTCAAAATTATCATTCCTGTTTTTAAAACTGGACCAGAGGTCCCTTTAGTTTTGGACCGTAGACCTAATTAAATCTCCACAGGAGCTAGCTTACAAGTCCTTACGGAGTGTGGCTTTTAAGCTAGTTTAAACAGATTCTGGTTCACTTTCGTATTTCATGAAATAATATTTTTGATATCTTACAGCCCTGAAATCAGAACTGATGATAATACTCAAGGAATCAATGCAACCAGTGTGATCCGATGAAGGGTTAATCCCTTACGCAAAAGATAAATATCTATGGGGCAGCCTATATGTGCTACAATGTTCTCGGGGTGGAGTTGACAATCGTAAGAATTCGGAACAATCAGTGCAAAATCTGCTAAGATATTAATCCAGCATTTCAATTGAAGCCCACGGGGGTATGGCAGTATTTAATCTGATTTTTTCTATTTGTGCAGCTGAGTCTTTTGACCTGTAAAACAGACTACGTGAAAACATTAATCGTGTTCGGTTAGGCCAGAATTCGTCCCGGTGCCCAAAAGTCTGCCTCAGCTAACAACTCTACCGGAAAACCTCTTGAGGATAAAAGATGTGTGCCATAATATGGACGGCCATTCCCGATGAGGATTTCTTAAATTTTCATCCAAGGAGCAACACGCCGAAATGAATGAAAACCTCGTAATCGGTGATATAATTTGATCATTTGAGGATTATTAGTTTTAGATTGAAAATAAAAGGATTTGTTTTTCATTTCTCCCTCACCCCAGCAGAGAAGTATGACACTACTTCTGTAATACGTACGCCGATATAGCAGGGGAGACTAAATTGATTTAAAAGGCTTATATTTTCATGGCCAGTCTCTGAAATAGGATCTTCAAAATGGGGTGCAGAATGAATTTATACTCGGAACTAATTTCAACTCGGAATTAATTACAACTCGGAATTAATTTCAACTCGGAATTAATTTCAACTCGGAACTAATTAATGAAAGTTGCAGAAAAGATTAATTCTGAATAATATTATCTATTAGGATTATTGACGCTAAATTTTAAAAAATAACACCAACTCATTGCATTTTGTTTACGAATTCACAGAAATTGATAACTTTGATTTTAAATCGAGTTGAAATGAATTCCGAGTAGAAATTAATTCCGAGTTGAAATTAGCTCCGAGTTTAAATTAATTCCGAGTAGAAATTAATTCCGAGTAGAAATTATTTCCGAGTAGAAATTAATTCCGAGTAGAAATTATTTCCTAGTTGAAATTAATTCCGAGTTGAAATTAATTCCTAGTTGAAATTAGCTCCGTGTTTAAATTAATTCCGAGTAGAAATTAATTCCGAGTAGAAATTAATTCCGAGTTTAAATTAATTCCGAGTAGAAAATAATTCCGAGTTGAAATTAATTCCGAGTTGAAATTAATTCTGAGTTCAAATTAATTCCGAGTTCAAATTAAATGCGAGTTCAAATTATGTCCGTGTTGAAATTAATTCCGAGTTGAAGTTAATTCCGCGTTTAAATTATTTCCAAGTTGAAATTAATTCCGAGTCTTTTTTACAAATACTTTCACGGTAATTGCTCCGATGAGCTACTCCAATATCTTCATATCTCGCACCTCTCGCACCCCTCGCCTGTGGAACTCCCTTCCCTATTCCTGTTTCTCTGATAGCTATAATCTCCAACTATTCAAATGTAATGTCAATCGACATCTCCAGTTGCCTTGATCTATCCACTATCCTTCTCCTCATCCTTTCCTCTATCACTTCGATCTGCTCTCGCTCCAAATCTTCTGTAACCCCCCTTGCGTGCTAGTGGCTTCCCGCCTTGCTTGGGGTGATATGCTTAACAAAAATAGTTCTGAGTTGAAATTAGTTCTATCACTCGTCAAAAGCGACCACCCACCTGATCTAAAGAGAATAAAATAGTAGCAAAATAAATTAAATCATTAGGGAAGAAGCAACAACAAACCGGATGCTGGAGACTTCCGATCGCAGGCTTATATAAATAGTAAATGTTCGTTATAAAAGAAGTTGCAGTCTCCCCGTTGGCATGACCTGGCTGACCGTCGAGAGAATTCCAGGCCACCCGCTAGCAGGTTAGGAATGTCCGTTGAGTTGTATCCAGTGCCGCCTTTTAGAATAGCCATCCACACGTCGTGATAGTGATGAAAATATGCTTAAAAGAGAGGTAGAAGTCACAGAGTCACGAATTTTGCCCCTAATCCGCAGGCTGGGCAGAGAATCTCTGAATAAACCGCCTTCTTGTGAGCGGCACACAAGCATTTCACCGATACGAGCAAGAACACGGATGAGATGAATGAGGGATCAGTTTTATTTTATTTATGTAGAGTATTTTTAAATTGATTTCGCCCCAAACAAGGCAATAAAGCCACTGCGACACAATGGATCATTAGGCATGGAAGAGTCAAAAACAGAAACATTGCTAAGTTGCGAAAAAAAATAGTAATCATGACGGCTGTACACAGCGATTGGCATTGCATTTAATCTTTTGATGATTAAAGTTGGCGGTAAGGCATGGAGCCAGAAAGGAGTTCCACAAGCGAGAAGTGCGAGAAAATAAACTGTTAATATACATCTGTTAATAAAATAAAATAAACTGTTAATATTTGTCATCTGGCTATGAAATCTATTATTGCTCATTTTGTTATCAAATATATTGTTGTTAATACTTCTTAAAAATATATCGCTGGTAATTTGGCTATAAATATATATCGTTGGTAATTTTTTAAATATAAATATGTATTGCTGTTATTTTTACTATAAAAATGTATTTTTTATATTTCCATAGTCATTTGTTTTTGCTTGAGAGTTCACTATTTGCACTTACTGTTACATCTAGCCAAATCAACTGTAAATTGATGAGACCTCGTCGCCAGTCTAATAAAAAAGTTTAGGTACCATAGCGAAGAGCTCATCTGAACAATTACCACGCATGTATTTATAGAAAAGGCAGAGGGAAGCTACATTACGGCGGTGGGAAAGTGATTGAAGACTAGACGCCAGGTTAGGACCGATAATATTGCTGATTATTTTTCGAATTTTATCAAGCATCTCTAAATATACAGCGGCAGCACCGGGTCAGATGTGGCAGCAATATTGGAAGCATAGATTGCATGGATGAATGGTAAACTTAAAATATTATAAATATCCTAGATAGGTTCTGGCGAGAAGATCCGGATATATAAATAACCCGATTTTTGGATCGACTTAGCAGTCTGAACCAATTTTTACCAATACAGGGTGTGGAAGAATTAGAAACAGAACACAATGCTAAGGAGGGAGAACAAAAGAGGAGTAATCAGGACAGCAGATAAAAATCGATATTGAATTTGAATTTTCGAAGATTAAATTTGGCTGCGAAGTGTGGAGCCAAAAGGGAGTTCCGCAAACGAGAAGTGCTAGAAAATAAATATTTAACATAGAATTTACGGTTACATCTAGCCAACTCAACTGTAAGTTGATGAGACCTCGTCGCCAGTCTAATACTGGGCTTGAATTTAAAAAGTTTAGGTACCATAGCGAAGAACGCATCCGAACAATTACCATGAAAGTATTTATAGAAAAGGCAGAGGGAAGCAACCCTACGGCGGTGAGAAAGAGAACAAGAACAAGACCAATAATATTGCTGATTCTTCTTTGGATTTTGGTAGACTTATAGATATGTAAGATAGATTATAGAGAGAACCAACTTTCTTAGCAGCTGACCTGGCAATGGATACAATATAATCTTTCCACTTCATGTCAGCCGTGAACGTTAACCTGAGAAGGCGCAACGAGTCATTCTCCTGAAGGACAGCATCAGCCATGATTAAATAAACGTAATTGGCAGAAAAGCCCAACAAACAGAATTGATAAAGTTCTCAACAAATAACAAGAGGAAGGAAGAAAAGAAAAGATCGGGGCAAAAATAATACTATGTTTTGAGATATGCAAGGCAAAATAACAACAAAAGATTAAAGTTGGCTGGAAAGCATGGAGCCGGAAGTGAGTTCCACAAGCGAGAAGTGAGACAGAAGAAACTGTTAGCATAGAATTTACGGTTAGATCTAGCCAACTCAACTGTAAATTGATGAGACCTCGTCGCCAGTCTAATACTGCGCTTAAATTCATAAAGTCTAGGTACCATAGCAAAGAGATCATCCGAACAATTACCATGAAAGTATTTATAGAAAAGACACAGAGAAACAAACTTACGGCTGTGGGGAAAATGACTGAAGCCGAGCCGCCAGATCAGGACCAATAATATTGCTGAAGGTAGAGCGTTACAAAATAATTTTCATAGAAGCACCCACGTGGGAGTACACAAAGTAATATTTCTTGAGAAAAAATGATATCTGATTAGAACTTCTTCCTTACAAATGGAATAGAGAGTTAAATGAGGAGGTTTGACTCCATCGTGGTAGCATGACGTCTCCTGTAATGGTTTTAACTGATGAAACTAAATATACTTCGTCTGCACAATTGCCTCGTTCGATCACCGATTTTAAGCAAGGTTGAAACTGGTCAGTATTTAGATGGGTGACCAATGATTGATTGGTTGGTTGATTTTGTTTTACGGCATATCAAAATCTCTATGGGTTAATAAATGTCGAAATCTAAATATTTTGAATGCAATTTTTTGGCTTCAACTACAGATAAAATGTATTGTTTGTCATCTGGCTATGAAATCTATTATTGCTCATTTTGTTATCAAATATATTGTTGTTAATACTTCTTAAAAATATATCGCTGGTAATTTGGCTATAAATATATATCGTTGGTAATTTTTTAAATATAAATATGTATTGCTGTTATTTTTACTATAAAAATGTATTTTTTATATTTCCATAGTCATTTGTTTTTGCTTGAGAGTTCACTATTTGCACATAGATGGGACCCAAACAGGTGCTACCACCCCTGGTCAGGGTGGATTTGGGAACAATAGCAATTAAGAGGTTGTTCCCTGCCCCTCAAAACCTCCAATCTACCGATCAGAGGCCTTGCTGCCGGGTGTAGTTTATCGTCATACCCAGAACTAAGGGTGAGCAGTGAGGAATACCAGGTGTATTTAAGCTTGAATGTGTGGGTGGTGTAATGGAATGAGAATTCGGAGAGTCGATTTCGATTTCCAGTAGCGTTCGTTATATTTACTTACGTGCAAATACCCTTGGGGAACGTGTGAATCCACCTCGTCTTCTACCAGCTATGGGTTAAATAGTAAGATACGCATAAAAATTATTATAATTTGCAAAAAGTTTCTTAAAATACAAAAATATGTTGCGGCTTTAAATAACCTCAAAAAGGTTGACAAGCCGTGAAAAAAACAAATGAATAAATCAATATAGGCTTGCGATAGACTTCTGAATTTGCGTATGGGAAAAACAGTTTGCAAAGAAAAGCAATATTCTCAAAGACCACGTAAATGATTTTGAATTCAAGGCTGGAAAGGAGAGATTAAGCGACTCCAGCTCCAGGTATAGCAGTTATACCCCATTTTGTTTTGCTAAAAACAAGGCCCAAGAGCCACTGAAGGTAGAGGGTTACTGAAGGAGTTTGTTGTATCAACGCAATGTGACGAACTGCGTTCACATTTAGGCTATGTACGTATAGATAATGATTGAACCTAGATTTGAATAATTTGAGAAGCTTCCTCTCGAGAATCTGTCCCAGAAAGTAAGAGTTTTGGGGAAGAATTTGTCTGAGTTTAATTTCCCCTTTATCTACGTAATACGAAGGAAATGACGATGATTCGAGCCTATGCATGTGGCATGGTGGATCCTAACTGTAAATATCTGAACTCTGCTGAAACGAATGAATTTAGCTTTTCTGCACACTTGCAACGAAAATAGCGATAGAATAGCGATTGGCTAACGCTGTAAAAAGTCTGTCGGTTGGTAAATATTCCGGAAAACATAAACTTTCGGTCCGGTGGCAAAAGGTCGGTTTCTCCAATGGTACAGCTTTTTTTTTAGCTAGCTTCACTCTTCGGCAATGTTTATTGTTTTAAAAAGCGATGATTAGAATTTTTGTAATCTGGTTCACCCAAGTAAGGCAATAATGCCACTAAGACACAAGAGGTTACAGGATGGTAAAGAATTAGGAAGAGAAACATTAATAATAAGCGCAAAAGGAAAAGAGTAATCAGGATGACAGTAGATAGCGATTGACATTTTCATTTAAGTTTTTGCAGATAAAGTTGGTTTGAAAGCATGGAGCCGGAAGTCAGTTCCACAACCGGGAAGCGAGATAGCAGAAACTGGAAAACTTTAGTCCAAGAAGGCGCAATGTGTCACTTACCTGGAGGTTAGCATCAGCCTCGTTGATAGAATGTAAACAGAGTTCTCTCAGATGATTAAAAGAGAATAGTTCTATTTGTGAAGCGTTAAATAACAATATATTCTTTGCCGCATAACTGACCGATAACTGAAGAAGGTCGGGAGGTACAATAGCCGAAACGTTGAGATAACAATGGTAAGAATATTAGAAGTAATGTAGTTATATAATGATAAATCATAATCCCTCCAAAATTAGAGAGAAAATTAGTTTTTATCAAAAGGGGCAATATGATCAAGAAAATGAATCCGTGGCCGTGTGCTTTGAATGCTTGCTTCCTGGCTATGAGACACAGTTTTGAACTTTACCATGGTCGATTTGTCAGAGAGGTGTGGGGCGCCCGCACTTGGAAAGTACCTGAAAACCATACCACCGATATACAGTATCAAACAATTTCGTAGATGTTAATGATGATCACGCTTAAAGATTCAACCAGGACATTAAATTTATAGATGAATGTGTTGTATAGGAATAAAGTGTCGCTGCCGACACTGTAGTTTCAACACAGATCGCCAGGGGGGGAAACAGTCGATCCCATATTGAAGAAGCTCACGTGATCGTAAAGGAAATGTATATATGGGAATTAGCGTGGCGTCTAAGTGATCACTATTTTTACTCTATCCTCCATTACTATACAGATCGTTATGCTCTTCACTATACTATTTCTCTATACTTATCAGTATACGGATTACTATTCCGATCACTATTCGATGGTCACTTTTCGAGCGAGTATTATCGAGCAAGTACTATTAGTGCGAGTGATATTCGAAGGCGTCTGACTCCAGTATTGTTCAACGGCGTTACTATAGTTGTATCTGCGATTACAAAGTCTCGACTACAACGAGCATTACGAACGTGACAACGAGTATTCGTTGGCATTACAAAAGTGGCAACGACTGTGCGTTGACATCACAAAAGAATGGTACTAAGGAAGAAGAAAAAAAAAAGACGTGACTGATTCCTACCGAAACTTAAAACGGGAGAAATGCAACTAAGTATTCGCGAAAAACAAATAAGCCAGAGTTCTTGTAATGACTACCAGTTCCACTCAGTATTTGAGTTCGAGTAATTGCTAGATTTCCCATCATATTTGAGAAGTTTAGTCTTATTTCATTATGATTTTGTTTAAACTTTAAGACAGCATTTAATTATTAAATTACAGTAGATATTTTGATGCACGAAGAGAAAGATTTTAGAGTCGGAATTTTCTGTGCCCTTTTTAACGAGACAAGAAAGAAACAAAGTGGGACTTCCTCTTCCGGGGAATTTTGTTGTTTTTTTTTGGCGGGGGCGGGGGGTTGTTCACCTGCAATGAAGCCTTATGCGAAGTCTGTAAACATATCATCACTGATAAAATTTTCACACTCCCGGCACTCAATATTCAAAATACCTTGTGACAGTTCAAATATTATATATTTACCTTTATGTCACAAATGCCAAAAAGGGAATTATGGTGAAGAAACTTGCATGGAATTCCGTCGTCGGTTCAATAAGCATAAAAATACATCAAAGGCAACAACCACAATTAACCTACCGCTGCACACTTCAATCGACCGGAGCATAGCATTGATGACATCAGATGCGTGCTTTTAGCGTCTTCATTCAACAGCCAACAAGATCAGAATTGATATACATTTTCGAAATAGAATCACATATAGAAAAAATTAAAACGGGATTTGGCTTAAGTCATAGAATATAGTTTCAACAGAACCCTCTAAAATCCCTGCACAAGCCTAATCCTCACAAATTATTAGGCTCAAATCAAAAAATCATATTTCTCACAGAAGTACAGCACATGAGGAAAAATCTACATATATATATATATATATATATATATATATATATATATATATATATATATATATATATATATATATATATAAAGAAATATAGTTTTAAGGTGTGGCATATTTATGGGATAAAGTACTCAATATCAGAGATAGGGGTTATGTAAATATAAATATAAAAGTGAACATTGAAGTCAACACTCAGAGGCTTTAAGTTTTGACTTCAATGTTCACTTTTATATATATATATATATATATATATATATATATATATATATATATATATATATATATATATATACACCCCATATATATATATATATATATATATATATATATGGGGGGGTATATAAGCACAAAATTCTCTTTTAGACATGTCTAACTGAAAAAAACTGCAAACATTATGCCTGCTTATTTTTATCATAATCCTTTCTTATTCAGGAATGTTTTCCCGTATACTACAATTGAATTACAGTTGCATCTCTGATGAAGATCTCAGAAAGAGATGGAAGGTACCAGGCTCTGTTACAGAGCATTTCTTGCCTAATTCAATCGTAATATACGGAAAAATATTCATGGATATGAAAGGATTATGATAAAAATAATCAGACACAATGTTTGTAATTTATTCGATCAGTCATATATATATATATATATATATATATATATATATATATATATATATATATCCAAGTATAGGATTAGTGTATACGGAATAAATTCCAATAATCAACAAATACTATTCTTAAAAGAGTGCTCAATACAGAGTAGAGCAAATATAATTGTTCATTCGAAAATTATAACATAAATATGTTATAAAATCACTACAAAAATATCCATTTTGTTTCAACATTTCTGGTGTCTTATCAAGTGATGTTGTTGAATGCAGAATTAATAATAACCCTTTATTCTACATCCAACACCATCACTTGATAAGACACAAGAAGTGTTGAAAACAAAATGGCTATTTTACTAGTGATTTTATAACATGTTTATGTTATAATTTTTAAATAAATAAATAATAATATAAATAATAAATATATATATATATATATATATATATATATTATAATTTTATAATATCGACAAAACCATTTTAGTCACTACAAAGATGCAACTTGGTTTCAGTGCATTTCAACTGCACTTCGACGGGTGAGAATCGAAAATGGTTATGAACAATCCTGCTTTAGGCAAGCCGTATGTGAAACGTCACTTCCTGTTTTCCATTTGTTCGAGAAGAAAAATATATACATAAAAAAATTATATATATATATATATATATATATATATATATATATATATATATATATATATGTGTGTCGGAGTGAAACAATAGTGCTTGTTGATAGCATGGGGTGTTAAAAGTTGGAATATTTCAAAATTTGATTATAAAAGGTTATATTAGTATCCCTTATTTTTTTTAGAGGGAATCACAGCTTTTAAATTTATTAATTCACAAACCACTTTTATTGATTACAAAATCAGTAGTGATAACCCCAACATAAATATACGCATTTCAGCTCTCGACTTTTTATAGTAAACCAAAGATAACATTCCCAATTACTACTAGAACTATTGCTAGAATTTTACCTACTCCAATGTAGTACTGCCCCCTATTTCCACCTTTCCTCCTCTACCTCTCACTCTTAGGGCTCTTGTGAGATGATGTGCGTAAACTTTTGACCGGTGTTTATTGGCAAGAAAAATCTCCACAGACTAGTCAACATTCAACACCCCATTTATTCTTCACCAAACTATTGTCAACAAACACTAATATATATATATATATATATATATATATATATATATATATATATATATATATAGTTAAGGTACGAAAACAGACCACTTTAAGGCTCCATGTAATAATTTATTTCACCATAGCCCTTTTAAAGGACGTTGGATCATCAGACTACACTTCCAAAAGGTGAAAAGAAAAATGAAATGAACATTTACACTTTTGACGGGTAGTATTAAGTTTATGTAATTTAACAGATAGGGCAGTGAGGAGTGGTGTGACAGACATGATCGAGTTTAGAGAGGGTTTATTTTAATATTTCTATATTTTTAACCGGTTTACTCAGACGCCATATACAAAGCCTAACTCAATAGTGCCGTCATTTTAAATGCAGATTAAATTATGTTTTTATTGATGGAATCTTCGGTGACGAAGAGATAGGAAATCAGACTCAATATAGCGCCGCTCGCTCACATAATCCGAGGTGGAACTCTACTGAAGTTCTGAAGCATTAGAATCCGGATCAAGCAATCAAGCAAGGCGCGTTGGAACAGTTGGCATGGTGTTTGCTTGATAACCTGACTGTCAGGGTTTCAATTCTCGGTAGTGAATGCGCACTGCTGATGAGTCCCAAATATAGGACGAAACGGCCGTCCAGTGCATTCTGTTGAGGTTTCTTTCAGACTCAATGAATTACTTAATTATAATTATCAAATCCTCCTTACAATGTCTATCATATATATAATTATTTATTTAAAAATTATAACATAAATATGTTATAAAATCACATATTTATGTTATAATTTTTAAATAAATAATTATATCTGCTCTACTCTGTATTGAGCACTCTTTAAAGAATAATAATTGTTGGTTATTGGAATTTATTCCGTATATACCAATCCTATACTTGGGTATATATATATATATATATATATATATATATATATGTGTGTGTGTGTATGTGTGTGTGTGTTTTATTGATGGAATCATATATATATATATATATATATATATATATATATATAATTCCATCAATAAAAACATAATTTAGTCTGCATTTAAAATGACTGCACTATTGAGTTACGCTTTGTATATGGCGTCTGAGTAAACCAGTTAACTTCACATATATGATCCTTTACAGTTCTTTTAACTTGGAAAAATGTACATTTTATCTGCTATCATATTCGTTATTATTCTGCCTCAAGAAAATAATATTCTATCGTAGCGTGATACTTCCTGGCGCAAAATTTCTGGTTTTGTGCGTGACTTGAATTGGCTCGGAAAAAAATCTATTTTGACGAAACAAAACCAACAAACGTTTCTTTAAATCGTTGCGTGAGTGACGTCACAACTATGAGTGAATGTATGGCTTTCAACTCACGTCGGAATTTGTATATTAATCCCGCTTACTCATCAACAGCTTTATTCTTCGTTGGACATTTGTTTGTTTTTGGTTTCCCGCCTCACACGTATCAGCCCAGCGCTTGATCGAGCTTCTTTGCTGTCAACATATGTGAGAATACCTTTGATTCATTGACAAATGACCAAGCCATTCGCATATATCGAACGAAAAAAGCAACAAAGAACAAAGATTAGCAGTCTTTTATACTCGTCTTATGTAAGTCAATGTCTGCTCTTTCTCTACGAGATCACGTTCGAGTTTTGCACATTTTGTATACAGTTTATCTTTGGCTTACTTTTTTGACCACAGTTTTTTTTTTTTTCTATCGAAATTAATTTCTCTTTTCCGTTCTATCTCTTTCAGTTTTATGGATGTCACTACTTCACACAATCTTTCGGTTTCTCGATCCAAATATATGTTAATCCCTATCACATTGTGGATCGATCTCTCTTTATTTCAGTTCTTCTTTTCTTTCTTATCTCTCTCCTCTCTCTCTCTCTCTCTCTCTCTCTCTCTCTCTCTCTCTCTCTCTCTCTCTCTCAGTATATAACGGTCTGTATCTGTCTCCTTATATATTGGTAGTGAGTCTAGTCAGTTAATCTGGTAATTGGCTGAATATTTTTCTTCTTAAAAAACTATAATCTCGAAAAGATTAGTTATAGCTTATTATATATACACACACACACACACACATATATATATATAATTATATATATGTGTATATATATGTATGTATATATATATATATATTTCATTGAATAAGACAGATAAGGTGCTTTGTTTCAGTTTTTTGTACAATTTCTCATTAGTTTTTTTTACCTCAATCAATATCTATCTAACTCAGTCTGATTATATATATCTATCTATCTGTCTCCCTATTGATTGGTTATTAATCTATTAACTGGCTGAAGATATTTCGTCGTTTAAAAGGATAAAAATCTGTCACAAGTTAATTATATATATATATATATATATATATATATATATATATATATATATATATATATATATATATTGAACAATAAAAAATATTTAAAAATAAAAAAAAATTAAAATCATCAGACACGGTTGTTTGTATATTAATATTCTTTCATTTTTATTATTATTTCTTTTAGATTCCTCGACTAGTTTCGACCAACATGGCCATCATCAGGAGAAAATAAATCTTTTATATATATATATATATATATATATATATATATATATATATATACACACACACATGTTATAGTTAAACACGACCACCTAAATAATCACAGCCACGAAATCGGAGCCCACATTAAGGACAAGTTTCCCTATGCCCGGGACGAAAAAAAACGAGGAACATGATATCCCGTATATGTACCTCCGCGTGGGACTTATACATAGTACCACATTCTTCATCGCTCTCTATCGACCTCAGGACGAACGGACGGTAATGTTCGACCGAATATCTGAGAAGATTGATAATATCCTCACTCAGTTTTCCTCGGCCAGCTTTCATATCTGCGGTGACTTTAATGCCCACCATAAAGAATGGTTAGTCCACTCAAACAAAAACGAATTTGAAGCCGGTATTGCAGGGACTTGTCCATCTCCAATGGAGTAAATCATATCATCGCAGAACTTACCCGAGTCCTGGATGCGACGGGACATCAGGCGAACCTCCTCGACCTCCTTCTAACCTCCGGCTCCTAGTAACAGTTTTACCTCGACGAGGCACCTTAGACTATTCATTAATGAGTATCCAGATTGATCCCAAACCTATATCATGTCCTGATGTAATATTCCATGGAATGATTTTTAACTTGAGAAGGCAAACGGGGACAAATTGTCATCCTACATGATGGAAGTTCTCCCAACAACCTACTTCAAGCATGCTGCCCCCAAACTGTTGCCCTTGTCACTGATTGGATCTTTTGGGGAATGGAGAGATTTATACCCCACCTCACCCCAAAATTCCAAGAAAAACAAAATAGTCAACCCTGGTTGACCCCTGAATGCGCTGTAGCCATAACTCCCCGAAACCACTACTACCACAAGGAGCCATGAATTTCGGCAGACTCTGCAATCAGAACTGCCCGCAATCCCTGTACATGTTCTATAAAACGCCAAGTACAGCTACACATTGAGCAGTCCAGACCAAGGCTGAAAGCAAACATATTGGATCCCATGAATTCTGGAAGATCACCTTCCAAATCACGAACAGGGGTAAAGCTGCTGTTATAACAATTATATATGACCCGGACGTCATATCGACAGATAAGGTGAAACTCACGGCCTCAATCATTGCCTCAAACGCAGCATTAGACGACAAATACCCCCTCCCCAACATTCCAAGTCTTTGCCTATATTTCCGAGATGCGGTATTATGTGCATTATTTACATTATTCGGACTATTGTCCTCATCTTTTTCGCCATATTTATTACAACGTTTTGGCCGTTGTACGTTCCGGCCTTCTTTAGGTGGTTGGAATGCCTTTATTTCGCTCACTGGTGTAGACTGTTCTAGTTCTACGTGCTATGTTTTAATGGATGTCAATTATCAGTTATCTCCTGTTAATTTCCCTCAGTAAGATATCCACTGCCTTAACCGGGTATTGAACTCACATGCTTTGGGTCCTGTCACTGGATCTAACTAACACCTTTATCCACTGTGCCATGTGTCCTCAAGGAATGCAATGCAATGTGTTGTGACTAGTTTGAATATAGAATTCTAAGTTTAATGTGTTTGTATGCCCCATTGACTGTATGTTTCATTCGTAAGTATTGAAATGTATTCAGAATCTTTATCAACTGTGCCATGTGTCCTCAAGGACACATGGCACAGTGGATAAAGGCGTTGGTTAGATCCAGTGACAGGACCCAAAGAGTGTGAGTTCAATACCCGGTTAAGGCAGTGGATATCTTACTGAGGGAAATTAACAGGAGATAACTGATAATTGACATCCATTAAACATGGCACGTGGAACTAGAATAATCTACCCCATTGAGCGAAATAAAGGGTTAAGTTCGAGATTTCAAACACCTGAAGAAGGCCGGAGTGTACAACGGCCGAAACGTTGTAATAAATATGGCGACAAAGATGAGGACAATAGTCCGAATAATGTAAATAATAAAGACTCTGTCCCATGAATTCTGGAAGAGCACCAACCAAATCATGAACAGGGGTAAAACTACTGTTATAATAATTTTAAATGACCCCGACGTCAAATTTACAGATAAGGTGAAACTCTCCGCCTCAATCATTGTCTCAAACTCAGCATTAGACTACAAATACCATCCCCTCCTCAACTTTCCAAGTCTCACTGAGTACAATCTCATTGATATTACTATTACAGCACAAGAAGTCTCTAGACATCAAAGTCCTTGACCCTAAGAAAGCCACTAGCCTAGACAAAATTCCAGTGGTTCTTACGAATATCAACCCGAAATTATCCCCAATCCTTGCAAAGTTATTCAACCGCTGCTTAAAGGAGAAATCTTCATCAATCCAGTGGAAGGTGTCAAGCGTATTCCCGGTTTCAAGAACTTGGGCGTAAGGTCTTCTCCCTACCAGTCCTTCTACCTCCTACCATATGTCTTCTCAGGATCATTAGTAAACTTTCTGAGGCCATAATCAATACGAAGGTCGCGTAGCATCTAGAAAAGTCTAACCTCTTCAGGGAAGAACCAGTGAAGCTCAGTGGGGTATTTATTATGTAGATAATAAGCATTTCAATTTACGTGTCTACGGTTTTATTCTCGTTCAAACCGTCTACTTTATGACTCTCATGCAAGCCGGAACTATGTTGACAATTATGACAATCGGATAAAGAAGAACCCCCATCTACCAATCTATTGTTTATCAAAACGAAAAAATTCGGCATTGCATAACCTTCTTATGTTTATCATAATCTGTTGGTATCGAACAAAAATTAAACGATCTTACATCTGACATTCGTTTCTTCTCTTTACCTTATCTATCTATCTAGCTAGCTACCAAGCTAGCTATCTCAGTCTTTATCTATCTATCTATCTATCTATCTATCTATCTATCTATATCAGTCTTTAAATATCTATCTATCCCTCTATCTCAGACTTTTCATATCTATCTATCTATCTCAGTCCTTCTATCTATCTATCTATCTATCTATCTATCTATCTATCTCATTCTGTTCATATCTATCTATCTATCTATCTATCTATCTATCTCAGTCTTTTCATATGTGTCTATCTGTTTGTTTATCTATTTATCTCAGTCTTTATCTATCTATCCATCTATCTATCTATCTATCTATTTCAGTCTTTTCATACCTATTAGTCTGTCTGTCTACCTATCTATCTATCTATCTATCTATTGCAGTTTTTCATACCTATTCGTCTGTCTACTTATCTATCTATCTATTTTAGTCTTTTCATACCTATTCGTCTGTCTGTCTATCTATCTGTCTATCTATCTACCTACCTACCTACCTACCTACCTACCTACCTACCTACCTATCTATCTATCTATCTATCTATTTCAGTCTTTTCATACCTATCCTTCTTTCTACCTACCTATCTATCTATCTATCTATCTATCTATCTATCTATCTATATATATATATATATATATATATATATATATATATATATCTCAGTCGCTTCATGTCTATTTCAATCTCTCTCTATATATACTATTTTTTATTTTAATCCTTGGATGAGATTGTAAATACTCGGGAAAATAAAACGTATGAGAAAACTACGAAGCCTTTCTTATTCAGTTTTGTATCAGCACTAAGAAATTGATCCGTGAATTTGAGAGAATTAAAATAAAAATACATTGACATAATATGTCTACAGTATTGAACCATCTGAATGAAGATATGTTGCCTGCTTCTCTCTCTCTCTCTACATATATATATATATATATATATATATATATATATATATATATATATATATATATATATATATATATATATATATATATATATATATATACAATTTTAAACTTCTGTGTGTTCTTATCGTCTTATCTCTTCTTCGCTCTGTCTAAAGATATCATCAGATTAAACTTCTTTTTTTTACCGCCTTACTATTGTAGACGAATATGTTACAAATATCACTTGATAGGTAAATCATATTTGGCGACATTTCTTTTAATCTCCTGTGTCGGTGTGAAAGATTTCAATACAGATGTTGATGTGCTGCAAGTAATCCGGTATGAGATGCCAAGAAGAGTCTGACGGATTTCTTTCGTCCGTGTAAATTTGCAAAACAAATCAACAAGTAGACAAAATTCCACCGTAAATTGCATTTCACAATGATTCTGAATAGATTTCCATACGTACGACTGGAACATACAGTCACGGGTGCATACAAACACATTAATCTTAGACTTATATATTCAAACTAGTCACAACATATTACATTGCATCTAAACATATGGTTTCGGAAATATTATTTTATTTCGGAAAATAAAACCTGCTGCAATAGTATTTTCTTCATTGCCCGAATTAATAACGAAAAAGAAAGAAAAAAATGCAAATCAAATTCAATTACAAAGAAAACATATTTATTTCTAACCAGCTAGATAAGGGTTCTTGCAAAAATTCGTCCCTTTTTGCTGAGAATAGGACAACCTATTCTCTGACTAACACAATATAAAAAAACTTAAAAATTACAATGCACAAAAAACAAAAAAAAAGAATTGCGCCCACCTGCTGTGTCAATGATAACAATAAAAAAAAGG
>OZ038503.1:80173326-80383326 GCA_964036315.1 Acanthosepion esculentum | reverse complement strand
TACACTTATATAATATTAGCGATATGTATGCATACATGAATATGCTTAATATCATGATATAGCGATTTACTAAGAGTAGATTGAATGCGGCACAAGGCCAAAAGTATGCAGTATCCAGCGAGGATCGAACTCACTAATCTTAATGTATATAGTTGTAGTTATATACAGGGGTTGGACAAAATAATTGGAACAGTTGCAAATTCCACTGCTATATTTCAAAGACCTATTATATTAAGAACTATAACTAAAATTTCGTAATTGCAGTTTATATCTATAGTAATTTTTTTTAAGCTTATCACCCCAAGCAAGGCTGGAAGCCACTAGCACGCAAGGGGTTACAGAAGGTTTGGAGGAAGAGCAGATAGGAGTGGTAAACGAGAGGATGTGGAGAAAGATAGTGGATCGATCAAGGCAAGGGGGTTACAGAAGATTTGGAGCGAGAGCAGATAGGAATGAAAGGTGAAAGGATGTGGAGAAGGGAAGTGGATAGATCAAGGCAACTGGAGATGTCGATTGACGTTACACTTAAATAGTTGGAGATTGTATTTGTCAGGGAAACCGGAATAAGGAAGGGAGTTCCACAGGCGATATGTGCGAGACATGAAGCTATTGGAGTAGAAGTGACGTCTACATCTAACAGTTTCAACGGTGAAGGGGTGGGAACGGGATGCCAGCCTCGTAGGACGTTTAAATTCACGAGGCCTAGGAACCAGCGAAAGCAGCTCATCGGAGCCATTACCGTGAAAGTATTTGTAAAAAAAGAAAGAGCGAGGCAACGTCGCGTCTGTTAGAGAGCGACTGCAGACGAGATGACAGATCAGGGCCAATTACATTGCATATCCGTCTCTGGATCTTATCAAGAACCCTGAGGCAAACAGCAGGGGCTCCAGACCATATATGGCAGCAATACTCCATGCAAGGGCGAATGGTCGATTTATAGATTTAAGTTTATTTATCTAATTTACTGACTTTGTCTTATTCATTTTTAGAATTTAGTAATATTTTAGCTAAATGCGTGAACTCTCCGAGTTCGAAAAATGAAAAATTGTTGGAGCTCGCATGGCAGGAGCCTCGATCACTAAGTTTGCTGAACTGTTGGGTTTTTCAAGTGCTTCAATATCAAGAACTATGATGCAATTCGAGAAACAGGGCAAAACCTCTAGCAACCGTAGAAATTTTGGCCGGACTTGCAAACTTCCTGACAGGGACTGTCGTGCATTCAAACGCAGTGTGGAAAAAATCATCGGACAAATGCGGGGAAAGTGACTGTTGAGTTGAATAATCATCTGAATAGTTCAGTTTCTACTAAAACTGTTCGCTGTGAGCTCCATAAAGCTGCATATCATGGAAAAGCCACTGTAAGGAAACCTTTTCTCTCCACTCGCAACATTCAAAAGTGGTTGAAGTGGTGCAGAGATTACAATGCCTGGTCTGAAGACCAATGGAAGCAAATCATATTTTCAAACAAGTCCAGTTTTACTCTTTTCCCAGCTTCAGGACGAGATTATGTGTAATATATATATATATATATATATATATATATATATATATATTCATACATGTTTCATTAAATAATATAGATAAGTGTTGTCTATATATTTTATGTAAGTTCTTTTCATATCGTCTGATAAGCTTAATAACATTATCATTAAACAATGAAAGAAAATCACAATATTGATACATATTTTTTAATCCAATCTAAGCTTTCGGCTTACATAAGCCATTATCGAAGATGAAAATTACACAATATATTAAGCAATACACGAACAAGAAATTGATGATCGTCTGATTTTAAAGCAAAATACCTCTTTTTACGAAAGAAAGAAAAAAGGGGTTTATAATGTTTGTGGGCTTTACTCAATCAAATATGACCTACGTTAAATTTAAACTAAGCGAAGAAGCAGAAATTTTAAATTATTTTGATAAAGAGGTCATGACCCGTAGATTGGCAGCTAACGGCTAAAGCGGATGTAAATGGTTACATAAATTAAACAAATTAGACAATGCGGTTACTTAAGAAAGAACATTGGGCAAATAAACTTCCGCACATGCTTGATTTTAGCGTCCTCGACTTGCAAATCGCAATTCCTCAAGGACACATGGCACAGTGGATAATGGCGTTGGTTAGATCCAGTGACAGACCCAAAGAGTGTGAGTTCAATACCCGGTTCAGGTAGTGGAGAACTTTCAGAGGGAAAATTTCCAGGAGATAACTGATAACTGACATCCATCAAACATGGCTCGTGGAATTAGAACAGTCTACCCCAGTGATCGAAATAAAGGGTTCGGTTCGAAATTCCAACCACCTGAAGAAGGCCGGAGCGTACAACGGCCGAAACGTTGTGACAAATATGGCGACAAAGATGAGGACAATAGTCCGACTAATGTAAATACTGTACATAATACCTCATCTCAGAAATATAGACAGACTCTAAACAGTTCATTGGTCGAAGTTTAAGTTGTGAATTATTTATCTCTGATTTATTGAATCGCAATACATTGTTCCAAGACTGTTGTTTCATCCCATCTCACTATTAGAACTTTCTCACAATTGTCGTTATAATAATAAGGTAGACTATAATAATAATGATCTCCAGTGTAAATAATGAAATTAATACGCACAGGTATACTAATATCAAATTAATTAATGTATAAATGAAGTGGGTGTCTTTAAACATTTTCCTCCCGCATACATTTCCATTATGACCTGATTTGGGTTGCCGTACGTTTTGAGAAGAATATGGTATAAAATATACGGGGAGTATAGAAACACACAAGTTATATTGGTTCATAATTATAATAACTGATAAATTCCATCAGTAAGATTATTATTTTAGTCTGATGAAGTCCTTTTGAAGGAAGAAACGCGTTACATATATTTTGACATTTTTTCCTTCAAACCGAATTAATTCCCCAATAAAATGAACCGTTGAATTGATCAGTTGCTTTACCTGGATTGCAGTCTTATTTGTTCAAGCCTTTCATGTGAGGCACTCAGATACATTTGGCTATTAAGTGATCGTCTTGTTTCAATTTTATCTTGAAATAGGCGTTCTTGAAATAGGCTTTGACGCCGTTGTTCAGGTTGTTTGGTAGCTAATCTTATTTTCTCCCTCAATATATTTCCATTTCAGTGTTATATTTTTTTTCAAGCGTTTCACCCCAAGCAAGGCGGGAAGTCACTATCACGCAAGGGGTTACAGAGTTGGGGCGAGAACAAAGAGGAGCGATAGAAGAAAGGATGAAGAAAACAATAAGGGATAGATCAAGGCAACTGGAGACGTCGATTGATATTACATTTGATTAGTTGGAGATTATAGCTATCAGGGAAACAGCAAAAGACGAGGGAGTTCCACAGGCGAGAAGTGCGAGACATGAAACTATTGGAGTAGAAGAGACGGCTACATTTAATAGTTTCGACAGTGAAAGGTTGAGAGCGATATGCCAGCCTAGTTGAACGCTTAAATTCATGAAGTCTGGGAACCAGCGAAAGCAGCTCATCCGAACAGTTACCGTGAAAGTATTTGTGAAAAAAGACAGAGGGAGTCGACGGGACGTCTGTGAGAGAGCGACTGCAGACGATATGCCGGATCAGGGCCAATTACATTGCATATCCGTCTCTGGATTTTATCAAGGACCTTCAGACAAACAGAAGGGGCACATTAAAACTTTTACATGAAAACATATTGAGCAAAAAGATTTATATAATACCAGGAATAATCATTAAATCAGAAATACTATTGAATATGTAAAATATACAAAAGGATCGGATTAATTCAAAGGTTCATTGGTCGATATTTTAATTGTGAATTCATTATCTTGGATTCTTTGAATCGCAATACATTTTTCCAAGACTTTTGTTTTATTGCATCACACTCTTAAAAGTTTATAACAATTGCCGTCATGTTTGGCGCCACTGGTACACTTGTAACAACATCATCAACAACAACAACAATAATAATAATAATAATAATAATAATAATAATAATAATAATAATAATAATAATAATAATAACAAACAAAAAGAAAACGCCCAAACTAACGGCCTCAAGATACCGGGGTTATGTGCTTGGGTGTAAGAGCTATGAGAGAGAGAGAGAGAGAGAGATGAAAGACAAGAAAGAGGGTAACAATCATAAATTTGCAAGAGCGTCCACATTTCACTTAGTGTCCTCAGTGACCTTACATATCGCTAATGCATTGTTTAAAGAAATCGTTTCAGTGCAGCCAAGCGAGTGAATACGAAGTCTGGCAACGTGAAATGTTTTCCACTTAAAGAAACTTGGCTGATTGAAAACATAGATGCTGAGTTGGATGTTTCAACCCCCACCCCACAAAAAATGTTTTTTTTTGTCTCTAGTGGCTTAAACCTTTAACAAGTCAGTTTTATGGACTGACTTATCTCCCTTACCCTATCACCTGATCAGTGTTTTCTCATCTTATGTTTAATTTTAGAGCATATTTTCTTTGTATACCTTCAGAACGCGCTTGATTATATCTCTCCACAACTTCCTATATTTTAACTCTGAGCCAAGTTTGTCCAATTTAACGGCCTGTTCTATCTTCCATTTACCCGAGCACGTTAGGTAGGACATGCTGTGTTTTCCTATATAACTCTTGGTTTCACGAAATCCTACGAGTCTCAAATTTTACAAGCCTTCTTTCCTCATTATGTGTCCCGGAAATGAAATCTGTCAGTTTCTGATTCTAAATCTACGACTCGTTTTTGCTTGCACATTCCGTAAATCTACCACTTGTTCGCCAGCTCCGTCCGTGTTATTCTCAGTATCCTTCTGTAGAACAATATATCTTTTGCTGCAAGTTTCCTCTTCGTCTGTGGAAAAAATTGTCCAGCATCATATGATATAGCAAGTCAGTACACTTTTCTTTATGAATATTTTCCTGTCTATATTTCAGAGATGATTTATTGTAATTATTTACATTATTTACATTGTTCGGACTGTTGTCCTCATCATTATTGGTCATGTTCACAATATGTACGTTCTGGCCCTCTTCAGGTGATTAGAATTTCGAACTGTACACTGTACTCTATATTTCTCCCACCGAAGTAGATTGAACTAGTTCCACGTTCCATGCCTCCTCCGGATATCTCAGTCATCTCCCTTTAGCTCAACTCTGCGAGTTTTTGTTCATCACCGAAGGTATTGAACACAAAACATTTTGGGTCAAGTTACTGGATCCAACCAACTCTCAGGCCTTCTTCAGGATATGTCTATATTTCTGAGATGAGGTATTTTAACAGTTTGCACAATTTACATTGTTCGGACTTTTGTCCTTATCTTTATTGTCATATTCACGACGTTTCGGCCTTCTTCAGGATCAGGATATTTGAGAAGAGGTATTGTAATTATTTACAATATTTACATTGTTCGGATTGATATCCTCATCTTTATCGTCATATTCACTAAGTTTTTACTGTTCTATGCTCCAGCCTTCTTCAGGTTCTGTCTATATATCTGGGATGAGGTGTTGTAACTGTTTGCACTATTTGCATTGTTCGGACTTTTGTCTTTATCTTTACTGTCATATTCACGACGTTTCGACCGCTGTACGCTCCGACCTTCTTCAGGTTCTGTCTATATTTCTGAGAAGAGCTATTGTAATTATTTACATTGTTCGGATTGTTATCCTCATCTTTATTGCCATGTTCACGACGTTTCGAACGTTCTACGCTCCGGCCTTCTTCAGGCTCTCTCTCTATATTTTTGAGATGAGGTATATAATTATTTACATTATTTGCATTGTTCGGACTGTTGTCCTCATCTTTATTGTCATGTTCACGACGTTTCAGCTGTTGTACGCTCCGGCCTTCTTTGGGTGATTGGAATTTTGATCTGAACTTTTTATTTCATCCACAAGGGTAGATTGTTCTAGTTGCACGTGTAATTTCATCAGTGTTTTTCATCAAACGCCACTGTAGTATATTGAGGAAATCAGAATTCGTGTAAGTCTGCAATCATACAATCTAACCATGTCTTGTTGTTTTCGGCCTGTTCAAGTTGACCAGTGCTAATTCCATTTCAGAATTTCATATTTCTGGTCCTTCTATATTGTGTGTTTTTCTCTTTGCCCATGGAAGTGTTCTCCAATGCATCATTTCCAACTTTGAAATACTTTTTTTTTTCTTTTTTCTATTATGAGCGGTCTATAAGCACCATATTTTGATTCTTATTTCTCCTATTCTTTTATGCATATCTGCTTTAGCGGTGATGATCGTTCTTTCTAGCTCTGTACACTTTATAGTGAGGCATTCCTCTTTCCAATTTCGGTAATCTTGGACCTTCATCAGCATATCAAAAGTACGGTTTTTCCCTTGAGACCACTATTATTTTGACTACCTGCACTCATCGACAATGTTGATTATTTTAAAAAGCGATGACAGAATTTTAATAATACCTAAACATATGAAAGTGAATTTATATATTTTCTTTGTTCTTGAGAATTAACAACAAATATAATAAACATTTATTTATTAAATTGTTTATTTACACAATCAATTATATATTCATTGGAATGTTTGGCAAATTTTATATAGGAATAAAGTGTCGCTGCCGACACTGAAGTTTGAACACAGATCACCAGAGAGCAAACGCAGGCGATCCCATTTTGAATAAGTAGGTCACGTTATGGTAAAGGAAATGTATATATGGGAATTAGCGTGTTGTCTAAGGGATCACGATACGGATAACTTCGGAAGTGTTCTTGTCAAACTTTCTGCCTCCGACGAGGCTATGCCGAAGGGAAGAGTCTCGTTTGGAGTGGTAGACAGCTACATGACCCCGTTTTTACGAGGTCTACGGGGAAATTTTGCGGGCTCGAATACCCCACTACAAACTTGGTCTTGGGCCGCATCCGACCGCATGGAGCGGTTAGTGAATGTCTCGCGATACGGATTTCTATTCGGTGGTTACTGCAAGGTAACCAAAAAAGTTATGTCCGTTTTTTGCTTTGTCATTTAATGAAGTTGAAATATATACGAAATGCGTGTAGCAATTGTTTTCAAATTCGGACAGCCGGAAGTAGGAACATCAGACGTTAGAAAAAACACGCGCACCGTGCCCGGCCATCGGTTTTAAGCCGGACAGCTGTGAGAAGGATGGAGGTGTCTAGAGATCTCGTTCGGGGCTGTTTGCTTTACGACTTCAAAGTGGGCTTATCAGCAGCTGCATCAAGTCGCCGAATATGTCAAGCGTTTGGGGATAGTGCTGTGGATGAACGTACTGCAAGGCGTTGGTTTCGAAAATTCAAGTCGGGAGATTTGTCTCTCCATGATGAGCCTCGCAGTGGACGACCACAGGTCTTGAATGACGGAGTCCTGAAGGCGGCCATTGAAGAGGACAGTAGTCTAACGTATGGTGAACTTGTAAGACAATTCAACGTTTCAGATAAAACAGTTAGACTTCACCTGCACCGCCTAAGTAAGACGTACAAACAGAGCAAGTGGGTTCCGCAAACGCTGTTTGAAGTCCACAAGGGACAACGAGTGGCAGCCTGCGTATCGCTGCTTTCTCGCCACCGTACCGCATCCTTATTCAATCGAGTGCTTACCAGTGATGAAAAGTCAGTTCTGTATGAAACTCCCAAGCGTTCCAGACATTGGTTGTCTCCTCAGGATGCTGTCCCTCACACCGCAAGACCGCCTATGCACCCACGCAAGATTATGCTTTGTGTCTGGTGGACAGGTCGTCAAGTGGTTCATTATGAACTGCTACCAACGGGCCAAACGGTCAATGGAGACCTATATTCGCAGCAATTGAAACGTGCGCAACAGGTATTGCGCCAGAAGGAGCCAACATGGTGAATCGCAAAGGTGTGCTTTTCCTCCATGACAACGCCAGGCCGCATGTCGCGCGAGTGGTCAGGGATACCATGCAGCAACTTGGGTGGGAGACTTTGTGCCATCCACCTTATTCACCTGACCTTGCGCCATCCGATTACCACCTGTTCCACTCCCTGGATAATCATCTTCGTGTGAAATCCTTCACCAATGAAGCAGACTTGCGCAAAGCCCTCACGGACTTCCTTGCGTCAAAACTACCCGAGTTCTACCGCAAGGGCATCGAACAGCTGGAGACACGTTGGCAGAAGGTGCTGGATGCATACTGTGAATCGTTTTCTTTTTTTCCTTTAAAAATGGACAGAACTTTTTTCGTTACCTTGTATTAGTGCGAGTGCTATTCGAAGGCGTCTGACACCAATATTGTTCAACGGTGTACTATAGTTGTATCTGCGATTACAAAGTCTCTACTACAACAAGCATTACGAAAGTGACAACGAGTATTCGTTGACATCACAAAAGGGGCAACGAGTGTTCGTAAACATTACCAAAGCAAAACATCGGCTAATTGTCAATCGATTAGAACTTTCTAATATGGTAAATAATAAGCACTTCTTTGTAGTTGGGTCACATATTTTAATACTTTAATATATGTTTATAAATCTATGAATACAAAATTGTTTTCATATTTATTTATTATAAATTGGTAAATGATAAATTTTACAGTTCATTTGTTTTAATAAAATTGTATTCCTTCAGAACTTAGGTGATCATGGTTCGCCACAACTTCCTCTCCTTTGTATCTCTTGGCAACTTGGGTCTTTTTGCTATCTCTCCTAATCCCTGTTGCGTCAACATTTACACAAGACCGTTATGCAAATTATGCGTTGTTTTCCTCTGTCCCTCTTGCCTTCAATATATCATGTGAATAACAAATTCTTCAAATCCTCTTTCCTCATTATGTTCCTTTGAAATGATGTTTACAGAAAGATGGAAATCGTGACATCGAAACCAGAAAGTACATAAAAGAAGAATCCGCACCGTTATCGGTCCTAACCTGGCATCTCGGCTTCAGTCATATTCTCATTTGTAATAACGATGTTTTCCTGTAACCTTTCTATAAATATTTTCACGATAATTGTTTTGATGGGTACCCTTTTGGTACCTCGACTTCCGGAATTTAAGAGAAGTACTCGATTGGCAGGTAGGTCTCATAATTTCTTTGTTGAATTTGCTATTATGCGAACAAGGATTTTAAGCTGTATTTTACTGATTTTGATTAGAAGTTTTCGTTCTGTTGCCATTTTCTTTATGACTTCCTAGTTGCTTACTCGCTCCATCCATTTAATTCTCAGTATCCTTCTGCAGAATCACATTTCTAGAGTCCAGTTTTTTTTTCTCCTCGTCCTTAAGGAAATTGTCTAACATTCGCTGTCATATATGAAAATGGATAGCGTATGGCAATCCATTAATCTTTTCTTTTTAACGGATTTTTTTCCCATTTCTTAGGACGTTGCTTAGCTTTTGGAAGTCTTCTTTTGGTAGTCCAATGCAGGTTCTGATCTCGAGGTCGCATTTTGCATCCTCTGCTAAAACGCTTCCCAGATATTTATCCTTCTGCAGCTGTTTGAAGCTTATATCTCCATTTCGTAACTCGTATCTTGGGATTTCTCTCTTGCTGATCACCATATGTTCAGTATTCTTTCAGTTGATAGTCTGTCTTTCTCGCTTTCTCCTACCCCACTCCCACCAATCTCCACGAGATACTGTATTTTCCTTTCTTAGGTCGCCACCAACGCTGTCATCTATGTATCTTATATATTTTCAACTGTCTCTTCATGATGTTAATTATAAGTATCCAGGATCTGTCATCTCGTCTGCAGTCGCTCTCTCACAGCTCTGGCTTTTTTACAAGTACTTTCACGGTAATTGCTCCGAGGAGCTGCTTTCGCTGCTTCCTAGGCCTCATGAATTTAAACGTCCTACGAGGCTGGCATCCCGTTCCCACCCCTTCACCGTTGAAACTGTTAGATGTAGACGTCACTTCTACTCCAATAGCTTCATGTCTCGCACATATCGCCTGTGGAACTCCCTTCCTTATTCCTGTTTCCCTGACAAATACAATCTCCAACTATTTAAGTGCAACGTCAATCGACATCTCCAGTTTCCTTGGTCTATCCACTTCCCGTCTCTACATCCTTTGATCTTTCATTCCCACCTGCTCTCGCTCCAAATCTTCTGTAACCCCCTTGCCTTGATCGATCCATGATCTTTCTCCACATCCTCTCCTTTACCACTCCTATCTGCTCTTCCTCCAAGCCTTCTGTAACCCCTTGAATGCTAGTGGCCTCCAGCCTTGCTTGGGGTGATAAGCTTAAAAAAAAATTACTATAGATATAAACTGCAATTACGAAATTTTAGTTATAGTTCTTAATATAATAGGTCTTTGAAATATAGGAGTGGAATTTGCAACTGTTCCAATTATTTTGTCCAACCCCTGTATATAACTACAACTATATACATTAAGATTAGTGAGTTCGATCCTCGCTGGATACTGCATACTTTTGGCCTTGCGCCGCATTCAATCTACTCTTAGTAAATCGCTATATCATGATATTAAGCATATTCATGTATGCATACATATCGCTAATATTATATAAGTGTATTTAAAGGTATCAGTATAAAAAAAAAATGGTTTCGACTTTCTCTAAAAGCCTCGTCATTACTTTCATGAATAGTCCATGGTATTCTAAGCATCCTTCTGGAAAAAACACATTTTTCATTTTTCTTGCTTCCTTTCTTCATTTGTCCAACATTCACTGCCATATAAGCAGATGAATATCACAAACCAATCCAGAACTTTTTTTCTTTGTTTTTTTTCCGTTCCTTTTAGCTTTTGGGATGCTTCTTTTGCTAGTCCAATACGTGTTCGGATCTCGAGGTCGCGTTTTCCATCCTCTGCTAAAACGCTTCCCACATATTTAAACTTCTGCCACTGCTTGATGCTTATATCACCAATTTTGTATTCACATATTGGTATGTTTCTCTTATTAATGACCATACATTCTCTCTTCATTCAGTCGATAGTTAGTCCCTGTTTAAACATTATATTCTGCAATAAACCAAAGATATTTTTTGCCCAACTGTAACCAGCTTTAGTGAAAAGAGATCTTTGCAAATATTCGCTTAAGTCCATAACGATGAGGAATCTAGTATTTTACTTTATCAATTTTAATGGCAGCCGATGTCCAAAACGACCTCAAGTCCGTTGTTAACTGGGGGGAAAAGATGACGTGTTAATTTAATACCGAAATCCGCAGGCGTACTGGGATAGCGAAAGATGCCTTTTAAAAAGGATGCAGAATGTCATCATGTCTCATTTTCATCTGCCATATAAGAAGATGGATATCACATATAAATCCCGCACTTTTTTTCTTTTCTTTTTTTCTGTTCCTCGGCGCCTTTTAAGCTTTTGGAATGCTTCATTTGCTAGTCCAATACGTGTTTGGATCTCGAGGTCGCATTTTCCATCCTCTGCTAAAACGCTTCCCACATATTGAAACTTCTGCAACTGCTTGATGCTTATATCACCAATTTTTAATTCACATATTGATATTTTTCTCTTACTGATGACCATAGTTTTTGTTCTTTTTTGTTTTTTGGGTTTTTTTTGCTGTTGGTAGTCTTTCATTCTCGCTTTCTCCTACCCCACCCCAATACTATCTACGATATCCTTTCTTAAGTCACCATCAACATCTTCATATCTTATATTGTTAAGATTGCGCCCACCAATAATAAATACTGTTTGGGTCACCAATTTCTTTTAGATAGCGTCGCTGTATGGTGTGAATAATTCTGGAGAGAAGGAGCATCCTTGTCTCTCACCCCTTTCTAATGCTGTATAGCTACTCAATATATTTTCTGTTCATATGCCAACGTTTTGCTCGCATTATGAATTCTGGATTATTCTAAACTCTTTTCCAAATAGAGCGAGTTTTCCTAGTAGTTCAAATAGGTTTTCGTGTGGTAACTTGTTAAATACTTTTGCGTAACCTATAAAACATAAGTGCGCATCCCTCTCCATATTTATTGCTCTCACTGATATTGTTTTGAGTATGAATATTGCATTTCTCGTCTCACATTGAACTTAAAACGTCGGAGATATAAACCGGTACATGCTCCATTAAATTTTCCAAGAAATAACAGAAATTCGCAGATAATAAGGAGAGCCGTGGACACCTACACCCTTGTGCAAATTAACTGAAACAACCGCTTTAGTTTCCTTTCTTACAACATACAGTCAGTTTTAGACTCCTTGGACTGACAGTGTGTAATCGATTTCTATTTTTCTTCAGATTAAGTCATTTGCAGTGGTGTGCAGTAATATGAATCTATTTTCGGGGTGCATGATGAAATTTGTTTGGCTTGAAAAATATTGCGTTATCCGTGATTGCATCAGATTTTTATCACGCCCAGGCACTATTGTCTCAACTGTCGATTAGTTGTCCTATGACCATTGTCTGTGATGGATGTTACTCCAAGGAAACGTACGAAAATTGTAACGCTGCACGAACACACTGGCAAGCCTTAACAGCAAATCAAAGTACTATAGACTGGTCCGGAAACTGATTTAAATTTAATCGAGAATCTGTGGTCAATATGTAAGGAACTACTTCGGGGAATGGACATACAAAGTACTAACATGTGTACTGGGTCATGTTTCATTGGAAAAATACGAAATAAAAGGTAAATAATAACGGAATTATTCGTTTTGTTTCAGTTAATTTGCACAATGCGTGTACATCCTGAAACAATTTCTTCTTGAATGTGTTGTGCCCCTTCAGAACATGGGTGGTCATAGTATTTCACGACTTCCTATCATTTGTAGCTGTCATCAATGTTTGTCTCTTTGCTGCCTCCCATAATCCCTGTCCAGGCAACCATTTACATAAGCTAATTTGGTCGTTTTTTTTTTTTTGTCTTTCCCTCTTGCTTTCAACAGGTTCTGTGAGTGTCAATTTTTCTGAACCGGCTTTTCTCTTTATGTGTCGGAGAATTTTCAGTAGTCTTTTTATTGTTCTGTTGTTCTCAGTACCAATCTGCAGAACCTTGATTTTCTTGCCTAAAGTCTGTTAATCTTTGAGAAGATAGTCCAGCATTCCCTGCCATATAAGAGTACCGATATTATAAAAGAGTCCAGTACTTTTTTGTTTTTTATTTTAATAAATATTTTCTGTTTATTTGCAGAAATTTTGGAAGGAATTGTTCGCTATTCATTAGTGTTATCATCCAGGTTCCTTGTACCACGGTGATGGTCCACGGTAGAACCAATGAAGAATAACTCGAACACAGGTATGGAATAACACAGGTGTATTACAAAGAGAAATATATACAAAGAAGTAGAAGTATTGGTAATGACTATCAGATTTGGTTAGAGTGAACTATATTGTCTCGACAAGTATCACTATTCCAATGTCGTACAGTAATCATCGGACGTGACTCTGTCTCTGACTTAGTCTGAACTGAAGTCTGAACTGCCGCTCCCTCTTGAAGCTCAGTATTTATGATGTACGGAATAGTCCATTATTATTATGGGTAAGTTCCCGTAACAGTTCGTTCAGAGAAAGATGGATTCCAAAAGATAAGCATATTATTAAAAAACTAAACTTTCGATAGAGATGAAGAAGACAGTGATGAACTGCAATGCAACATATATTCTCCTATATGCAGTGAATGCCGGACAATATCCTCACAGATGAAGGTTTGATGAAGCAAAAAACGTACGGAACTGCTATGTAATATCTGTCTTCCTATATGGAGGTAAATACTGGTCAATTTTCTCAAAGAGGAAAAGTCCACTTAAACAAAAAAAAAACGTGCAGGATTGCTATGTAATATCTATCTCCCTATATGAAGGTAAATGCTAGACAATTTTCTCACAGATGAAGTGTCGACTTGAAGCAAAAAAAAAGTGCCGAATTGCTATGTAATATCTATCCTTCTATATCGCAGTGAATGCTAGAGGATTTCTTCCCAGATGAATGAACTACTTGACGCAAAAAAAGAGTACGCAACTGCTATATATAAATCCTCTTATATGTCAGTGTATGGTTGACAACTTCTACACAGAGGCGACTTGCGGCAACTGATTAATAGTTCTACGGAAGGACAGTGTGAGAACCGTGGACGGAACATCCGAGCAATGAGCAGGCTCTAAGGAATATGGTATAAAAATGGACACTCGTATTTAGAATCGAAAAGAAAGAAATGTCCGGAAAACGTAATTAAGAAAAAAGATGGCTTCTGGAATTTGATGATGAAAATAAATTTGAATTTTTGCAGATAAAGTAATATGTTTAATATTGAGAATTACCGTTTCCTTATATGGAAACATTCGTCATTCATTGACTGAAAGTTAGAATTGCTGTCGGACATATTTATAAAATCTTTCTCATAAAATAGTTTTCCTTTTCAGAAAAATACGTTTCTCATGTCCAGTAACTGTTATTGCTCTTTCCAGTATTAATAGGTATGTAAAAACTTGTAACTATTTTTGTATCTACCGTGAAACATTACATACCAATTATTTGCGAATTTTGATTCAGGAGCTCAGGCAGAAGGGTTAAAATTATTCAGGAACGCAGTGTTAAGGCCAAACGAAATTAATTTAAATACTGATTTGCACAAAATTTCTAAAAAAGAAAAAAAAAATTCAAAGGCATCACATACTGACTTTCATTTATTAGATACTGAATTTTATCACTTCACGTCCCCCATAACTTGCCTCACGTTTCAGCTAACCTGATGAATACAATTTTTAAAAAAATAACATTTTTGCTCTTGTATATAAATACTTATTACAAAATAAAATCCTTTGTGTTGATAATCTCCCACAGAGGACTAAACACGTCGGATAAGATAAGTTGTCCTTTTTTGTATATAGGATTGTAGTGTTTAGGAACGTGTGATGCTAATATTTTTATTGTATACATAGATTGATTGATTCGTTCTTTACGTCTTATCAACCCTTTGAATGTTATTTAAAGCCATAAAATTGTTTTTATTTTTTTTTATAAAGATGGTTTAATAATACAGGTCTTATTAATTAAAGGGAGAATTGGATTCATACCTTTCCAAATGGAAAGTAAGTGTATATAAAAACCCCGACCGGAATTGGAACTCAGCTCTCGGATTAACAATTCTGAGATTACATCAACGGCACATCCAAACTTACTGTACCTAGTATTCGTAAGCTGTCACCCATCTAGGTACTGACCAGGCACGACGTTGCTTAACTTCGTTAATCGTACGGGAACTGGTGTTTTAACGCGATGTGGTCGTGAGCCTGGTGTACCATAGACACATTCATATAACTTAATTTCAGCTGGTATTTTCACGAAAATCTCCGTAGTAAATGCTTGCCACCGTGTATAAACACACACACGCGCGCGCACACCGCACAGCCAATAAAATCGCCAGGATGGATATAAAAATATAATTAAAAAAATACACCCGATGAGGTATCATCTAGATTTTGGCACTGTCCTGAAAAAATAAATAGCAAAAGACGGTTATTGGCGGAGATCAATGCAATCGGAAAGAGCGGAAATCTTCTCGGTTTGGGATATTCCCTGGAGGAAGATTCCGATATAGATAGTCTCAGGGTTCGACATTCGATGGCGCCAAACTAAACTATCGTCACACACTCACCGTCATTGCGAGCGGCTGCCACCTAGCGGACATCAATCTAAACTACGCCGATGAAATAAGACGGGGAAGGCGGTGGGAACACGTGAGTCGGCGTTCGGATCAGATGGCGCGGGTCTTGAACGACTAAATTTCGGTTCTAATCCGGACGAGATTCTGGAAAATCCCAGAATGAATCGGCCAGAAATCTTATCTGCGAGTCTTCGCCTTTCCCTGGACATTTATGCTGTCTAATTGCGCGCGTAATTTTATGAACTAGAAGAAGAAGAAGAAGAAGAAGAAGAAGAAGAAGAAGAAGAAGAAGAAGAAGAAGAAGTTAGGAAGAAGAAGAAGGGGAAGAAAAAGAGGAAGAAGAAGTGATGAAGAAGTGAGGACGATGAAGAAGAAGTTAGGAAGAAGAAGAAAAAGAGGAAGAAGAAGAGGAAGAAGAAGTGAAGAAGAAGAAGAAGAAGAAGAAGAAGGGGAAGAAAAAGAGGAAGAAGAAGTGATGAAGAAGAAGTGAGGACGATGAAGAAGAAGTTAGGAAGAAGAAGAAGAAGAAGAAGAAGAAGAAGAAGAAGAAGAAGAAGAAGAAGAAGAAGAAGAAGAAAAAGAAGAAGAAGAAGAAGAAGAAGAGCAGTGAAAAACGGTCATCAGCTTGCTTCTTGTACAGTGGCAGGGGACGGGTAAATAAGATCTCGTTGGCTAAAAGTGGAAGATGAACGTTGAGTGTAGGCGGAGCGTAGGGCAATGCAGGTGTAAAGAAAGAAAGAAGCGATTAAACAGGAAAGACAAATTGAAGGGTGGAAAGCGGTCGAAATGAAAGGGGTGCCTGAAGAGAGGACGTGAAGGGGTGGCTACGTTGGATCGGTGAACTGTGGAAACTAATAAAGTAAATAAAAAATCTGATTAAATTAAAGAGTGAAGCTATCACGCATGGTGACGAACAAGGAAATAAAAAGGGTGGGGTCCAGTTTGGTTAAAAAAAGGAGAAGAAAGAATTGTGTATTTTTAGAAAGAAGAAAACCTATTAGCTTCTATAATCTTGACAAGATGCATTATCAGTCGAAGATTCATTTTTCATGCGGATTTTGTTGTTAGCACAATGTTTCGACCGATTAGTTCTTCGGCTTCCTTCTGGTATACCAGAGATATGGTAGTGTCGTCGTCATCATTGTCATCGTCGTTTAAAGTACCGTACGTGATACACACATGGGTGAATGATCCGGAATCAGAGAGGTCCACGGCGCCGCTTCATAGTCTTGTATTTGTTCAAACCAGAAGAGGTGCAGAACTAACTTCAACTTGGAACTAATTTCAACTCGGAAGTAAATAATGAAAGTTGCAGAAAAGATGAATTTTGAATTATCATATCTACTAAGGATTTTCAATGCTAAGTTAAAAAACTAACACCAACTCATTGCATTTTAGTTTAGGAATTCACTGAAATTGATAACTTTGATTTTAAATCGAGTTGAAATTAATTCCGAGTAGAACTTAGTTCCGAGTTGAAATTAATTCCGAGTTGAAATTAATTTCGAAGTTGAAATTAGTTCCGAGTTGAAATTAATTCCGAGTTGAAATTATTTCCGAAGTTGAAATTATTTCCGAGTTGAAATTATTTCCGAGTTGAAATTAATTCCGAAGTTGAAATTAGTTCCGAGTTGAAATTAATTCCGAAGTTGAAATTAGTTCCGAGTGGAAATTAGTTCTGTCACTCAACCTGAAGTGTCCATTATTTTCTGTCGAGACTCTTCGAGAAGATATGCAAGTTGAATGTCTTTTTTGAAGTTACCTTCTTCTAGCCTTTGCCTAAATAGGCACGACCTACAATGCAGCAGAAGCCCAACCATATCCAAACTGTTTTAATTTCTAAGTTTTCCTTCTAGATTGGTTGCCAACCAAGGCTTAGAACTCAGTATGTCCTGCTATTTACCTATAACTTCGGGTAGAGATAGATTCATACCTTTCCCAAGGGGATTAGCATGTGAATGTAATGAGCTCGACTGGAATTCGAACTCCGCTCTTAGATTGCTTAATCTGTGCCTCCTGTAATGTTGCAGATTAAGAAATAATTCCTCACTCAGAAAGCCAGGAAGAGACTTTTGAACTCAACGATAAATTTAAAAAAATAGTATCCGCGGCCCTGTTGGTGATGAATTAATTTCCATTCTATAATCCTTTTTCCCACAGACGACGTGTAGCAAGCCTTTCGCTACTATATCACTATTTCCATGGCAAATCTTTTGACAAGCTATCTTCATTAATTCCAGCATTGCAAACATTTACAGATAAGACTCGCACTGACACGTATCGAGTGACAAATCCTTTACATTCTCTTCTTATTCCTCTAGTAAAAAAGAAGTACCGTTCGGACAGCCTCTTCCGACAGACTCCCGAGGGGATGCTTACCCGATTACTAAAAACTTAGCCTCTTCATTTTTTTTGCTTGTACATGTGTTAAACTTGGCCTAAATGCCTTTATCATAACTGCTAGAGACTTTTATATCAACCAGTCAGCCAGTTATGTGCCATGCGTGATACACGCTTAGGCGATCATGTATCTTTCGATATATGACTGATGAGGCAGATTTTTTTCCCGCAGCTGGTTGCCATTTCTTACTGCAGTAGACAGTTTGCCATCCAAGGCTATAGAACGCCGACTGTTCTGATATTTACCCATAGCTGGGGGAGAATAAGATTCATACGTTTTCCAAGGGTATTAGCACGTAAGTGAATGTAACGGAAAGCCAGTAAGTCAGTTATCTGCCATTCGTGATACACGCTTAGGCGATTATGTATTTAAAATCATTAACATTTTTTTATATAAAAAAAAATTTTTTAAATCATGAGATTTGAATATTTGTAAACTGATTTAATGTCATTTTTTAAAAAATCGTTTTTCCTGAGCATTTTCCATCAATAATGAGTGTATCGTCATTCACGGTATGTCGCAAAAGCCTTGGTAGATATCAGAATATAGTAGCACCCCTTTTAATTTACTGCACTCCCACCAAAAAAGAAATCCATTGGTCAGGTAAACGTTGTGGCCATTCGATGCTGTCTCTTCAACCAACGCTGTGGAAAGGTTTGGTTAAGGTAGTCCCTTACTACCAAAGCATAATGGGGATTTGCCCCATCTTCCTGAAAAAAAGAAAAAAAAAACATTTCGGCGAAGTTAAATCTAAAACGTGAAAAAAAAATAGTGAAACAACTTTCGGCCCAGCTGTATATTAGTTATATTATATAAAGACATTTATGATATGTTTAACGTTCTTTTTGTTTTTATAGATACAAGTATTTAAGTAAATGCTCTGTTTATAATAAACAGTATTAAATAACATTTACTGGCCTGAATGTCCGAGAAATTTTCATAGAAATTTATTATAAACAGAGCATTTGCTTAAATACTTGTATCTATAAAAAGAACGTTAAACACATAATAAATGTCTTTAAATAAATTGTCGGACTCTATCCAATTCAAAATATATTAGTTATATTCTAATGTCTACATTAATTAATATTTTAAAATTTACAAATTTTCTGGAAGACAATATTAAAGTATTAAATTTAAATCATGTAAATGAAGAAATAAAGTAAAAGAAAAAAGATAGATTTGTCTATAGACAAATTCAAATTCACAGTTCGGTCATTTTTTCTGGTTACATCATTGTTACGTCACCATCCAGAGCGAAAAGCTCTTCACTCCGATTTCTTTTAAAGGACAGTCAATTGGCAAGATCTCATCATTTTAAATATGAATTGGCTAGACGTAACCATAAGTTCTCTGCTATCAGTTTCTTCTCTCTTTTCTTGAGTGAATAAATCTCTTTTTTTTTTAAGTTTAAGTTTTTCTTCCACTTGGGAGTTGGCCGAATTAAATTTCTTTCTTATTAATGGAATAAGAAGGTAGTGGAGGATGGTTTCTCCCATAATTTACGTTATTTACTTTGGAGAAAATGTCATAATCTTTTGTTGTAATTATCACAAAATGTCGACCGTTGAGCGTTCCGGCATTTTTCACGTAAAAATAGCCTCGTGGTTTGAAGCGTTGCTTCGCGAATTTTGATATCTCATAATTGAATGTACAATCATTAGACCGAGTAGCTCAAACATAACAATGGCGTGAATTAAAACCTCAGTAGCTCGTGATAAAAAGGAAAGCAAAATATCCCAAAAGATGGACAGCTAGAGCAGATTAACCCTGTAGTTTAAATAAACTTTTCAGTTCAAAATCTTGACGATCAGATATTGGTAGCTGACCTAATAGCCGATTTTCCAGTGGGAAAAAACAGGCTGGATACATTCAATACCTTGAAAATCAAGCTGGTTACATTCTATCACTGGTGATCATACCCGGAAATACCGCCATTCACAATGGACAGATATCCCCTCTAGAAAGTCCCGTGCCTCAAGAGTACATGGGACTCAAATTCATATACGACCTCGTGGAACACATATGGATGTTGCATCGCTAAAGGTGCAGATAAAAATGATCGGCTCCCTGTACGCTCTAGTAAGTCCCTAAATCCTGAATGCTATTCTCTACTTCTACCAGATTAGGGTGAAAATTGAGTACTGTTGTCATATTTGGGTGGGCACTACTCAGTCCTCAATTTCCCTGACTTTTAATACTATTCTCTACTTCTAAAGATTAGACCGAAAATTGAGTACTGTTGTCATATTTGGGTGAGCACTGCTCAGTCCTCAATTTCCATAACTCCTAATGCTATTCTCTACTTCTACCAGATTAGGCCGAAAATTGAGTACTGCTGTCATATTTGTGTGGGAGCTGCCCAGTCCTGAGTTTCTAGTTTTGACAGTTCAAAAGCGTCTCCGAGTCCTTGTTAAAGAAGAATTATTTTTCACCCGCCGACCTCACCCTCACAGACGGGATGTGGCGAGCCTCTATCTGCTCTGTCATTACTTTCATGGAAAGTGCTTGAATGAACTACATGCTCTGGTTCCACCACGTCTTTCACACCTAAGACCCGCCATGCCACGTCGATTGGACCAAACCACCCACATTGCCTTCGTATTCCATCAGCGTGAATAAGTTTCATAAAACCAACTTCTTCCGACGAATCACTGCCCTGTGGAACAATAATAATAATGCTACATTCTTCCTTGTAGATAACCGCAAGTCTTCTTTCGCGATCACCCCAAGCTTATCATCTTCAAATTTCGTTATCAAGCGTTACCTACTTTCAGCAATCTCATTCAGTAACATTCGACTATCAGTGGCACTTGAGAGAAACAGTAAATATATATATATATATATATATATATATATATATATATATATATATATATATATATATATATATATATATACCCGGATTTATTGGTGATTTGAAAATGATATCTAAAGTAGCAAACATTTCGTGGAACAAAATCCTTTAAAGCATAAGATATTGAAATGCAAATTATAACACTCATCGTTATTTCTTTCACCTGTGTAGATTTCTCTGCATCTCCTAACCCCAAATACCTACTGTTTCTCTTTCAACGCATGACACCTATTCTGCTAGCATTCTCTGATACAAAAAGCTTTTTGTGTCTTGTAATCTCTGGTTATAACTTAGGGGTAACTCCTACAACACAGAGCAAATACAAAACGCAATAATAATAATAATAATTACACACAGCCAGAACAATCAAAGCTAACCACCGAGACATTGTTATTAGAGACCGGAAGCCAAAAAAGTGCCTCCTTATTTATATGGCAGTCCCTGCAGACTGCAATGTATCTTTGAAGATCTTCAAAAAGCTATCAAAATACAAGGACCTTGAAATCGAAATCTCAAAAATGTGGCACATGGGAACATCAACAATCCCTGTTTAGTTGGATATCTCGGATTGATTGGAAAAGATCCCAACAGACTCGTTGAAGGGATTCCTGGAAGCCCATGCCTTAAAGAAATACAAAAAATTGTCCTCACGAGTAAAACCCACACCTTACAAAGGGATTTGTCTATGTCAAATACGCTTTTTGTTTTTTGGGTTTTTTTTTTTATTTTTTATTTGTTTTGAGGTTGTTTTCGCGATTACTACAATATTAACCTTTTTTCAAGTCTAGAGTTAACCGGTATTTTTCAATCCTTTATCCATATAAAATACCCCTTAAAGCAACTGTCCGGCTCGAATGGCCGCCGGACCTTTTACGGGTTGAAGCTTATATAATAAAATGTTCTAAATACCCTAAGCTTTACGGGGAATCGGCAAATTCATTTTGTAGAGAACCAAATGCTGGAAATATGAAAATATCAACGAATACATTAATCCAATTGTATTTAAGCATTTTTTTTCTTAATTTGTTCTTATATACCTTTGACAGAGTCACGCAAATAACAATTTGTGATGTTTTTCAGACTTTTCCAAAGCTGTACACAGCAGTTTTTTTTTTTTGGTGCCTGAATCTCAATCTGAATTAAACAGCCGGTTCCTCTAAGTTCATCGAATTTAAGCATAGTCGAGCTTGATTATTTGTGTGACCACTTGGGGTTACCAAGCGCCGTAAGCTTCTATGTGTTTCTGCTATAATGGAAAAGGTCTCAGAATTATTAATCCGGGAGCTGAGTTTGCTACTACGCAAATATCCTCGGGAAAGCTATGAATCTACTTCTTTTCCCCCACCTATGGGTTAATTAGTAAAACTAATTATCTCCCCAAAATAACTTCTTACAATCTAAACATATTTTCTAGCTTTAAGTAACTTACAAAAGGTTGATAAACCGTAGAAAATGAATGAATAAATCAATATGAGCCCTAATTAGTTAATTCTTGTCTGATCGCTTCTTTGTGAAATTGACCACCTGTTTCTGCCTTCAGAGGAATCGTGGACCGACTGGCGCTTTGCCGCAGTACTCTGATAAGACAACGGCTGATTTCAGCTGGAGCATCAAAAGAGATCAACCTTTTTAAAAGCACCATAGTGTTTCCAAGAAGTTTTATACCTTCAGATGGACAAAAAAATGAATGGATTTTTCATTCCTTTGTTTGGTTTAATCCAAAGATGTATGACTCATGTTTTCCTTTTGTCTGAAAACTTTTTATGAACTGAAAATGTCGAAAATGCATTCTTTAAGTTATTGGGATACCTTTTCTTTTATGATAAGTTATTCTAACCTGAAAACGTTTAAGGTTGGTTCTAGTTGACCCTGGTTTGTCATTGTTAAATGGGGCAAAATAGACTTCATTTTGAGATTCAGCGAGAAAAAGTAGGCCAGGGACATGTACTCATTACCCAACAACATTTGGGTCGAAAAAATGTCGACCAGTATTATTCATATGAAACTTTATATACATATATATATATATATATATATGTGTGTGTGTGTGTGTGTGTGTGTGTGTGTGTATATATTATGTCATTCACAGACAGTACTGTTTCGCTGTATCACAGCTCCTCAGTGCGACTAGACTTCCGAATGCCTCAAGCCAGGATTGAAACACAACTAACTTGGTGTCAGCCAGAGCTATCTTCACTCGGTAGAGTTACACAACTAAATCTAGCGTATTGTTTTTACAAATGTAAACAAATGCCCATCAGCCAAACTGCTCCATCCATTTTACTGAAGAGCTTTGCATTAGTGCAGGTGGCTGTTGTTTATAGAATTAGCTTATCACTCAACAGTGCTCAATTGAAATGTATTTTCAAGAGCTAAATATATATATATATATATATATATATATATTCTTATTCTTACTACCATCAGAAGACTTCCTAATACTTAACATAGGGTACATAAGTTAATCCAAGAATTTAATGGTAGAGTTTAAAGGTTCCCTTACAGCTAGCGTATGTATGTATGTGCCTAAATGAATATATCGAGGTGTGTGTTAATACAGTCAGCTTTACGAATAGGAATTATTAACGTAGACAAACGCACCCGTTTTCGTTAATTTCCGTGAATTCCCGTCGAATTAAACATTAACCGTGTCACCATTAGGATATAGGTTAGCCCATCGGACTCACACTCTCTATTCCTACCCAGGCTCTCCTACCACCATAATATGATTCCAGTAATGATGCCTTCTTCTTCCCCCCTTACCTCCCGATGAGTCCCCTGTAACATACTATCTCTCTCTCTCTCTTACTTTCTCCAGATAAACAGTACACTACAAACTGATAGCATAAACAGTTTGAAAAATCCTGCGAATTTTAAAATTAAAATTCGTAGGTGAAAATGGTCATTTACTAAAGGCATCTTAATTCCAATTGTAAAGTATATATATATACATACATACATATATATATATATATATATATATATATATATATATATATATATATATATATATATATGAAGAAATATACTCGTAAGGTGTGCTATATTTATGGGATAAAGTGCTTAATATCAGAGATAGACCGTGTGTAAATATAAAAATGAACATTGAAGTCAGCACTTAAAGGCAACAGGCTGTTTCATGCTCTATCTCTGATACTGAGCACTTTATCCCATAAATATACCACACCTTAAGTGTATATTTCTTCATATATATATATATATATATATATATATATATATATATCCGCACACACGCATATATATATATATATATATATATATATATATATATATATATATGAAGAAATATAGTCTTAATGTGTGCTATATTTATGGAATAAAGTGCTCAATATCAGAGATAGAGCGTGTATAAATACGATTTCATCTAGCATGAAACAGACTGTCACCTCTAAGTGTTGACTTCTATGTTCACTTTTATATTTAATATATATATATATATATATATATATATATATATATATATATATATATATATATATATATATATATATATATATATATATATATATATACTGACACGATTGACAAAATTTATTAATCTGTCACGGGTAATTCATATCCAAGTCAGTTGTACTTAACGTCGATTACTGAAAATTAAGTTTCGAAACCTGCCGGAGATCACATATTATTTTTAATAAGATTTCTGGACTCTTCAGGCTGACCGACGAAAATAAATATACCTTATAATAAATAAACTGTACGTGTACTCAAATATGATATATATATATATATATATATATATATATATATATATATATATATATATATATATATATATATATATATATATATATATATATATATATATATTAGTGTCTGTGTGTTTCACTGTACATACTGTCATAGCAAGTCGTATCTATATATGAATCTATAAACAAACCTATCATTCGTGCGTCTCGAGACAAATATTTGCGCACTTGTAAGCATGTGTCAGTACGTGGGGGAGAATCTGATTTTTATGACGATTTTGAAAGCTAAATGACCTTTGTCTTACGAAGAGGCCCAATTTCAATATTTCCTATTTAATCTCTCCTAAGTTGATCTCTCTGTTGCTTTTCTCTCAATCTCTCACCCTCCCCGACTTCTTCGTTGCATGCATTCATTTTCCCCTCTATTATTTTTAATTCCCCTTTAAGCTGCCCGTCCCTTCACTCTGCGATTGTTTCTTTATATCCCCTCTTATATATATTTTTTTTAAATTTCTACAGTTACATCCCAAAAATCTTTCTCGTTTGATGCGTCGCTCTTTTCATCCGAAACTTATCTTAATTTTTCAAATACCACTTTCTTTTATGTAATTTTTGACAGAGTTATCTCCCCCTTTCTGTTCGCCATCACTAAATCGCTTTTCTTAATTATACGCGTTTTCTGATTTGCCTTTTTTATTATTTTTAAATCAAACGCATTTTATTGAAGGGCGGTGTACATTTTTATTGACTTTTCAAGGCTGTTTTTTTTTGTTTTGTTTTTTCCTTCATTTATCTCTTTTCCCTGTTGTTTGGTTATTCTGATTAAATTGGAAAAAAATCTATCTTTTTCTGGTTTAATGCTTTCAACTTTATGCGAAAACGTTATTAGATTTATTTTGCTGTTTTAAAAAAAGAAACAGATAGGAAATATATCCCATCCTTCCAACAGAAACTGTTAGGTTTGTATGTTTTCTAAACATTTGTTGTTGTTGTTGATGTTGTTGTTGTTATTATTATTATTATTATTATTATTATTATTATTATTATTATTATTATTTATTTGAGTTTATGTTGTATACATATTTCCTTACGGGTCCCAACCAGAGACCTAAGGTCAGAAATCGGATCATGGCATATTTCCCCTGATCCATTTTTTTAAATAACAAAAAAAAGAAAAAAACTAATATCACACACATCTGTACATAGATAAAGCCCTTCCTAATGCGTGATTTGTACTTGTGAGTACAGTTTTTTGTATTTCTTTAAGGCATGGCCTACCGGGAATCTCTTCATTGAGCCTATAGGAACATTTTCCAATCAATCCCAGGGCTCCAACAACAACTGTAGAGTTGCTGTTGTTGTTGTTGTTGTTGTTGTTCTTCTTCTTCTTCTTCTTCTTCTTCTTCTTCTTCTTCTTCTTCTTCTTCTTCTTCTTCTTCTTCTTCATCATCATCATCACGTCACGAGCCGTTGACAATTATTATTATTATTATTATTATTATTATTATTATTATTATTATTATTATTATTATTATTATTTCTTTGGGTTTCTGTTGTATACATATTTCCTTACGGGTCCCAACAAGAGACCTAAGGTCAGAAATCGCATCATGGAATATTCCCATGCTCTTTTTTTTAATTAACCAAAAAATAAAGACTAATATCACAGACATTTGTACATAGATAAAGCTCTTCGTAATGTGTAAGCTGTACTTGTGAGTACAATTTTTTTGTATTTCTTTAAGGCATGGGCTACCAGGAATCCCTTCAATGTGTCTATCAGAACCTTTTCCAATCAATCCGAGAGCTCCAACTGCAATTGAGATTATTTATATCTTCATGTACCTCATTTTTGATACTTCCACTTCAAGATCCTTTTATTTTGATAGGTCTTTGAAGATCTTCAAAGATAAATAACAGTCTGCAGAGACTGCCATATCAATAAAAAAGCACATTCTGTTTTTGTCGTCTTTGATCACGATATTTGAGCTATTAGCTTTGAGTGTTCTGTCTTTGTCTCTTGTAAAGTCCCATAAAATTGTTACAGGTTATAACTCTGTAATCGGATCTGCATCATTGCAGTTTCATTCCCGTAAATGTTGCATATTTTCCAGTGCATATATTCGTCCATTCTATCATGCCGAGTTCTATAGTCAGTGGTTGCTAATACTGTCCAACTTGAAACAGGATTGTCAATTGTTTTTATTTGCCACACACTCTTCATTTGGGGTCAACACATTTTTTCAGTATGTGTGCTTGGTAATTTCTCGTTAGTAATTATCGGTCCTGTGCCGCAAGAAGACAACCTTCAGTTTCAGTTTTTAACCTTGAACTACGTTTATTATATTATTATCATAATTATTATTATTTCCTTTGATTTCTGGTCTGTACACATTTCTTTCCGAGTCCCGCCCAGAGACCTAAGTTTAGAATTGGCATCATGACACTTTCCACTGACCAATTTACAAAAAAAAAAAAATACATATTTTACATAGATAAATCCCTTTGTAAGGTGTGGGCTTTACTCGTGAGGAAAATCTTTTGTATTTCTTTAAGGCATGGACTTTCAGGAATTCCTGAAATTAGTCTACTGGAATCGTTTCCAATCAATCCAAGGGATCCAACTACAACAGGGATTGTTGATGTTCCCATGTGCCACATTTTTGAGATTTCTATTTCATGGTCCTTGTATTTTGATAGCTTTTTGAAGATCTTCAAAGATACATTGCAGTCTGCAGGGACTGCCATATCAATAAGGAGGCACTTTTTTTGCTTCCGGTCTCTAATAACAATGTCTCGGTGGATAGCTTTGATTGTTCTGGCTGTGTGTAATTATTATTATTATTATTGCGTTTTGTATTTGCTCTGTGTTGTAGGAGTTGCCCCTAAGTCATAACCAGAGTTTACAAGACACAAAAAGCTTTTTGTGTCAGAGAATGCTAGCAGAATGGGTGTCATGCGTTGAAAGAGAAACAGTAGGTATTTGGGGTTACGAGATGCAGAGACATCTATACAGGTGAAAGAAATAACGATGAGAATTATATTTTGCAGTTCAATATTTTATGCTTTAAAGGATTTTGTTCCACGAAATGTTTGCTACTTTAGATATCATTTAAAAAAAAAATAATGCATATTTTACATAGATAAATCCCTTTGTAAGGTGTGGGCTGTACTCGTGTGGAAAATCTTTAGTATTTCTTTAAGGCATGGACTTTCAGGAATTCCTGAAATTTGTCTACTGGAATCGTTTCCAATCAATCCGAGGGCTCCAACTACATCAGGGATTGTTGATGTTCCCATGTGCCACATTTTTGACATTTCGATTTCAAATCACCAATAAATCCGGGTATATATATATATATATATATATATATATATATATATATATATATATATATATATATATATATATATATATATTTACTTATATTTTTTATATATATATATGTTTTTACTGTTTCTCTCTCAAGACAAAGCTCAAGTGGTACTGATAGTTGAATTTTATTGAATGTGATTGCTGAAAGTAGATAACGTTTGATAACGAAACTTGAAGAAAATAAGCTTGGGTGATCAGGAAAGGATCTACAAGGAAGACTCTTGCACAAAGCGACGATTCTCGTGACAAGCCTACACAAATGGCACTTCCTTAAATACTAATGTTGTTGATTTGAAACGCTATATTCGACTTACTTCTATCTCGAGGTGCTTGCAATTACTTTGTTTCTTCACCTTTTTAAAAAGTTTTCTGATTTGTTTTTTTGCCGGTTGGTGCTGCAGCATCGATCAAAAGTTTTGTGACGTACGGTGACCGTTAATAATTAAGTATTACCCGAAACTGAGTCCTTGTTGGAGAAGAATTATTTCCCCTCCTCCAAACACTCTCCCACAGGTGGGAGAATCTGTCACTGCTCTATCGCTACTTCCATGGAAAGTTCTCGGACGAACCACATTCCTTGGTTCTGCCAGAATACACGTACATCGCGAAAGAGGGACATCCAGACTGATAGTCATACTTAACACCTCCATTCTTTTTAAATTGATAATACTCTCCTAAATTAATGAGCACTTCAACCCAATGTATTATTTATGAGGCCTGTCGGGTAAAGTAACAGGACTTGTGTCATAAACAATTTATTTTGATTCCAAACAACTACATGATTAGTCCTTCAGGGCTAGGATCCGTCATGCCTCTTACATTATAGCAAACCACCCTCATTCCCTCAGTGAGAAGTAAGTTCCACTCGAACAGCTTCCTCCTGCGAACCACTGCTTTGTGGAACAGACTCCCTAGAGGATGTTTCCGCGATCACTAAAATCATAACCTGTTCATGTCTTGAGTTAACCGTTATCTTCTCTTTTTATCCGTACAAATTACTCCTTAAAGTAACCCTCTATATCGAGTGCCTACGGGCCTTGTACAAGGTAAACCTGACTGTAGAAAAAAAAAGAAAATAACCTTTTGTTGTTTACATGCTCCGTCCACGGCATTTCCGCCATCTTTCTGTAGAACCACACGTCTCTGTTGTCCAACATTCACAGCCATGTTGTAGGAGTGATATAACATAACAGTTCACAACTCTTTGTTTCTAAGGAATCTTTCCTGTAATTTAATACGCTCTTTAGCTTCAGGAAGTTTTGAGACACACAGAGCCGTTAATGGTTAAGTATAACGCAAGATTTCAATGTTAAGATAAAACAGTATTTAATTACAACCGCAAATAAATACTTAACAAGAACAAAGGAGTAAAGTCAACCAAAGATAATTAACCATTTCAATGAATACCTTCTTAGTAGCGCGGATCGGCTTAACGTCCGCTAAATCCTAAATCAAAACCCAAATCATCGTCGCACAATAATTCACACTAATTCGACTGGATAGTTCCACATAATAGTCACTTAATAATCACTGCAGTCAGTAGCCTGACACCACTATTTATACACCTGGCTGAAAACATACATTCATAAGTCCAGAGTTTCACGTTCGAACATCAGTGTAGGTAGTTATATATTTTATTCCTATACGACACCTCCCCTTTTGGAAATGATATCTCTGGAGTCTATATCTCTTCAGTTTGGGTTCAGTATTCAAATGTTCGATTGCTGTTTTTTTTTTCTTTCGTTGTATTAGGTTGGTGCAAAAATAATGTCGTTTTCTCACATGAAGTTGAACGTCAAAAAACGACATTATTTTTGCACCAACCTAATACCATTTACTGAGAGGAGAGATCTTGAACGATACAGTAGACCACACTATTTTTCCAGCATCTTTAGGGATGGGTCGTATATACGAGTTCTTCAAGGTCTTGGTAGAGAATATGTCTCAATAGGCGATCAAGGCCCTGAAAGAATACGCGTACATCGCGAAAGAGGGACATCCAGACTGAGAGTGATACTTAACACCTCCATTCTTTTTAAATTGATAATACTCTCCTAAATTAATGAGCATTTCAACCCAATGTATTATTTATGAGGCCTGTTGTGTCATAAACAATTTATTTTGATTCCAAACAACTACATGATTAGTCCTTCAAATAATCCACCTTTAATCTAAAGCACTTTTCTAACCTTCACTTTTCTACGCTTCAATTCACTGCTTCAAGGATTCTTCTTAGTTTACCTCAGCCTTCTTGATGACCTCCACGCCTTCAAAACACGTCCCTTGATGAATTCCTTGAGCTGTGGAGAGAAAAAAAAAACACCTCACAATGAAGATCAGGTGAACGATACGGCAATGTTCTTCTAAGCCACTAACTGCCGGATGTTCAGTGCGTTGTGTGCAGGTGCATTGCTGTGGTGAATCAGCCGCGATTTGTCGTGCCCCACATCGTGTCTCTTCTCGCGTACTGAGCGAAGCAAACACCGTTGGATCTCTTTGTAGCCTTGCTGATTGAGCCTCTTACCCTGTGACGAGAACTCACTTACGTTGAAGAAGAAAGCCAGTCCAGTTACTTTTCAGACAGACCTCGTAAAAATCTACTTGTACAGTAGCTACAATGGATTTTGTCTGTGTTCTTGTCTGTATTATTTTAAACGTTTCCATCAGTTACAAAATATTAAGTACAGGAGATGAAGAAATTGAACAGAGAATAGGCAGCTTCAGATGTAGTTTCACCCAACACCGCACATTGCTACAAAACCAAAATTCAACCGAGTAACTCGAGACATGTTCTTAAATAGCCTCGTCAGACCGAGACTGGATGTTGTTTATAGAACCAAACACGTCAGCTGTATACAAATATTTCCTACGATTTGAGCCAGTAAAACTGGAGGATCTTGACAAATATCATCCTCCCTTGAATATTACGAACTGGCGCTACATAATCACAAAGAAACAACTGACCAAACTAATTGAGATCGACAAACAAGAACAACTAAAATGGTTAGCACATGTAACTCGAAAAGAAAACAATAACATAATCAAGATGTTAGCATTCCACACTACATCAAACAAAAGGTGAGGAAGGAAACTGTCATCAGTATTGGAAAGAGCGATAACAGATAACTGGACTATTTTCTTGAAAAAATTTTTAAATGGAATTTTTTATAAATTTCAATCAAAAGCAGTACTGGCTGCTCGGTCAAAGAATACCAAATATTTCCTTGTAGGGAAACGGCTAATATTACCATTACCATATATTGACAGTATTTTTAAGTCCCATTTGTCAATTTCGATATTTTATATTTACATATTTGCATTAATAAAAGATATATTTTTATCTGATGGCACTGGCATATCTATGATAATATATTATTGTTATTCGCGGCATACTTTGATAGATCCAATTCTCTATCGTTTCAAGTATATTCCTCATCTGTGGGGAAATTGTCTAGTATTCACTGACATAGAGGAGTTTATTTACACGGTGCGATGGGTAAATTGTTGCCACTTTTATATTTCTAATTGCGCGCATGCGCGTTTTTGTTTTTGATTTTGTCGACTGAACAGCATAGAAGGGTCAGTTGGGCAGCATCTGTGAGAAAAAGAGCACCATGTGGCCAATAAATTTGGAAACGGTATGGTGTATTGATTGGCAGTTGCACCGGAAGTGCCAATACGAGCATTTCAGAATTTTTGGATGTCAATCTGAGGACAGTGCAGAGGATTCGGAACGAGTTTGATGAGTCTAATGGCGATTACGAAGTTATTTGTAGTGATCACTTATGATGTCGAAGTTATGCGTCCATTCATCTTCCCACAAGTCCTCAGACTCAACACGCAGGCCTACATCAAGTGCCTTGAGGAGGTAGTGCTGCCCAGTGGGGTGAGGGTGGTTACTGGACGACCCTATGTCTGGCAACAGGATTCTGACCCATGCCATACAAGCAAGAGAACCTAATAATGGCCGTGAGACTATTTCTGTGACTACATCACCCCTTATATCTAGCCAGCTGACTCCTCAGACTCCACCGTCTTGATTATGTGTGGGGTGCAGTTGAGCGAGAGACCAACAAAATTCTTTGTAACACCAATGATGAACTGAGCGCAAGTTTCTTCTTCATCGGTGAGGAGAGCGTGAAGCATTACTGCCATATAGGAGGCCTTATATTACATAACATTTCAGTCATCTTTTCGTTGTTTCTAACGAAATTTATTTTCTTTGGAGATTCAGTCAGTTACGTGCCATTGGGGATACACGCTTGATGGAATTATGTCTCTTTTGATTCATAACTGACTAAGCAGTGATTTTATCGCAGTTGGTTGCCATTTGTTTCTGCGGTAGATTGATTGCCAACCAAGGCTATAGGACCCAGTCTGTCCTAAGATGTTTTCATATCTTACCCAAGTGTATTTTATGCGTAAAAGAATGTAACAAACCCGACTGTAGATCCAGTCAATCAGTCAGTTAAGTGGCAAACATAATGCATATTTGGGCGACCATATCTCTTTCTGTTCATGATTGTCTAGACAGAGATTACTCTGCAGTTGTCTGCCGTTTGTTTCTGCAGTAGACTGGTTGCCAATCAAGGCTATATGACCAAGTCTGTCATTCTATTCAACCGATAGCTAAGGATGGATTCATACCTTTCCCATAAGTATTTGTGCAAAAGTGAATATATAGAACTCGACTGGGATTCGAACTCGGCTCCATCAGATATCCATTACACATGAGCATTTGAGATTTGGGGATAGGAGGACAACTATCACATAACAGTTCGGTACTCTTTTCTTTGTTTCTGACGAAGTTTTGTTTTCTGTTTTTCAATATGCTGTTTAACTTTTAAGAGATTTAAACAGAAAATTCATCTAGTAAATCCTAAAATTGTCACAGGTTCTTAATCTAGCAACGTTTACAGGAATAAAATTAATCCTTTTTTTTTTCCTTTAATGGCTGAAAAATATCTTAAAGTGCAACAAAGGTTAGAGGAAATATGTCGGATTCAAAAATCTGTTTATAATCAAATCGAAATTTGTTAAAAAGTCTCGAAAGCATAAAAAATACAGTTGTTTGTCGTGAGTCAAAACTCTCGTCCCCTTTTTAGTTACTCAACAGCCAGTGGACGTACAAACCGATTCATTCTGGGGATAGAAACTTGGACATCTTTTTTCAGCCGGATTCCTTTTCTTCTATCCGTGACCGATTCTCTCACGCGAGATTGAATATGTCATATTCCAACCTTGATCAGCTAGCAGAAAAACCTGCTAAAAAAAAATAAGTACTTAACCTGAGCACATAAATACCTACATTGCACTATAAGCACCAAGCAACGTGTAATTACGGGCATTTCTCAAAATACTGACGTTAGTTTTATTATTTTGAACTCGTAGGATTAAATTCCTTCGTATAAGAAAATATCTTCCGCATGGTTGCCTTAACATACATGTATCTTGTTATATTTATAGAGTCGGACGTACGTTTTCCTTTAACCGAGATACACACTGGAACATGGACGTGTTCAAAGGAATAGCTGCGCATGCGTATATTTTACGTGCGTCAGAGTACGATTCAAGATACACTCGCGACTTTGTACACAGTGACACCTCGCTGTAGCTTACACGTTTGCATACGCGAGTTGTCATAGCGAAGTACGTCTGCTCTCCTACTGTTAAAAATTGAAATCGCAGTGCAACCAGATGTATGTATCAGATCGGAACAGGTCCCCCAATAACCCCTTCCCTAAAAAAAGAGATAAATGAAATAGAAATAAATAAAAATAACAGGAAATGGGTGGAAAAAAGATGCCATGCTCCTTCTGTTTCTATTTCTTCTGGAAAAAAAAACGGCTTTGTCAGTTTGATTAAAACACCCCACGCCAGGGAGACAGTTCGATACTAAAGTTATCGGGGAGAAAGCGTCCGACACTGTGTCCGTATCGTCTGTGCCTTCCAGTCGGACGCCATTACGAAACTAAGCAAAGGCAAGCAAAGCAAGCAGACATCTTTGTTGCAACGGGAGAAAATAAAATAAAAATTAACCAAGAAAAGAAATAGAAAATAAATAGAAAAAAGTCTACGAGAAATAGAGAAAAGAAAAGAGGAAATAAGAAGAAAAATATTGTCCAAAAAAGAACAAGAAAATTGAATACACACACACACACACAATTAAATAAAAAAAAAGAAATAATGGAAGATGCAGACGATTCCGGTAGTAGTTGTATTGTCCCCATGAGGGACAGTTGGATTATGTGCATCTTTCCCAATCAAATCTATTGCGGGTCTCTTTCTCTGAGGCTCATTCCATGACAGGCCATGTTCTTCTTGTTCTTCCAGCACACAGTCGACGCCAGAGTATTTTATTGTTTTTTTTTTTTTCGTTTTTTTTTGTTTTTGTTTTTTTTGCTTTTGTTGTTTACAGAAAATAACGATTATGGGTGTTATTTATTTTTGTTTTTGTTTTCTACACCGGCTATTACTCATGGTCCTCAGAGACCATGTCACCCAAAAATCTATATTTTTATTTTCTGTTATTTTTCGCTCAAAATAATTTTTTAATAAATCTGTTTTTTTTTTCTGTGCTAACTTTGTTGTTTTTTTTTTCGTATTTTGTTTTGTTGTCTTATTTAGCAAAGTTTCTTTTATTTTGTCTTTGATTTTGCATCCGACCAGAGTTTTCGAACAAATTCTCCTTTCTTTCTATCTTTCTTTCTTTCTTTCTTTCTTTCTTTGCTGCATTGAGACCACAACAATATTTCTTTTTGTCATTTATCCTTCCTTCCTTCCTTCCTTCCTTCCTTTCTTTCTTTCTTTCTTTCTATCTTTGCTTCCGAGTACCACAACAATATTTCTTTTTGTCATTCATTCCTTTCCTTCTTTCTTTCTTTCTTTCTTTCTTTCTTTCTTTCTTTCTTTCCGTCTGTCTGCTGAATTTTCTTTTCTCGTTTCATATTCCATTTAACTATTATTTTAATTTCTTAATGCTTCTATTTCTCTTTCTTTTTTCTTTCTTTCTCGTTTTATATTCACTTTTACTATTCTTTCTTAATTTCATGTTTTTACGTCTTTCTCTTAAATTATTTTTTATTTTTTTCTGCCCGTCTTTCTTTCTTTTCTCGTTTTATATTCACTTTAACTATTCCTACGTAAATCTTTATGTTTCTCTTTCGTTTTCTTTCTTTCTTTCTCTCTTTATTTATTTATCTATTTCTCTATTTTTCTTGAATTTTATTCTTTAATTTTTTCTTTTGTTTTGTTTTTCATTTTTCTTTGTTTTTCATTTGTTCTGCTTTTAGATTTTCGTTTTTCTTCTTTTCTTTTTCTTTCTATTTATTCTTTCTTTCTCTTTTCTCAATTTCATTCATTTTTTCTTTTCGAGCAATTTCTTTTATTCACTTACTTTTTTATCATAAAATACTTATTTATTTTCCTTTTAAGCAGCCATCATTTTTCCTTTATTTTTCTTTCTAGCTTGGAGTTTTTCTTTCATTCGTTCCTTCTTTTATTTTTCTCTATTTTCTTTCCCATCTTTTCTTTTCTTCCTTTTTTATTTTTTGGCTCTTCATTGAATTGGTTTTTCTCTCATCATCTTTCTTAATGATCCAATTTGTTTTACTTTCTTATTTTCGTTTTCTTTCTTTCTTTTTCTTTCTTTCGTTTTCTTTCTCTCTTTTCTTTTTTCATTTTCTTTCTTTCTTTTTCTTTCTTTCGTTTTCTTTCTTTTCTTTTTTCATTTTCTTTCTTTCTTTTTTCTTTCTTTAGTTTTCTTTGTTTACTTTTTCGTTTTCTTTCTTTTTCTTTCTTTTTTCCCTTTCTATTTTCATTTCTTTTATCTATTTCCTTGTAATTTTTCCCCACTCTTTTCCATTTTTCTACTTTTTTTCTGTTGTCTTTCCTCACACTGTATATTTCTCTATAACGTTTTCATTAAAATATTTTATACTTATACTCTCTTTCTTTCTTTTTTCTCTCTTTTTTCTTTCTTTTTCTTTATTGGCTATCGTCTGTGTTTTCATTTTTCCATTTTAATCTATTTTTAAATAATTTATTTCACTCTTTCGTTCATTTCTTCCATCTTTAGTTTTTTCTGGCTTTCTTTTTTCATTCTTTTTTCCATTTTTCTCTATTCATTTCTTCCATTCGTTCATTTCTTCCATCTTTCGTTATTTTCTGTCTTCCTTCCTTCCTCCCTTCCTTCCTTCCTTCCTTACTTACTTACTTACTTTCTTGCGTCCTTTCATTCCTTCCATATTTCTTTCTTTCTTTCTTGCGTCCTTTCTTTCTGTCTTTCTTTCGTCCTTTCTTTCTTCCTTGCGTCCTTGCTTTCTTTCTTTCTATCTGAAATGCTAATTGGAGAGCCCAGTTCCAATTCCGTTTGAGCTTGTTATATTCACCTACGCGTAAATACTCTTCAGAAAGGTATACATCAACCTTTTCCACCCTGCCATGGGTTAATTAGCAAAACTTGTATCATTAAACGATTATTATCTCAAAAAAATATTTACAACCTAAAAAAAATATATTCTCTTTTCCTTCCCTTTCTATATCCTTGGCCATTTAACACACTTGCCCCTCACACTCTCACCTTGTGCATGCTTTCTTTCTTTCATTGTTTCTAAAGATGACCATCACGTAGCAAGGTCTCGGTAGATTGGAGGTTTTGAAGAGCGTGGAACTACCTCTATATTGCTGTTCTTCCCAGGTCTACCCTGTTACGGTCCCAGCTATGGGCAAATAGAGAACCCCTAAACAAAAACTAAAGTCACTAAGAAAGTATAAAAATACATATCTATAGTAAAAATACTAGCAATACATTATTATATAAAGTTATCAACAATACCGATTTATAGTATAATTACCAACAATATATTTTCAAAGCAAAATGGCGATAAATACATTTTATAGTAGAACGACTAATAGTACATTTTTTCTGTAGTTGTATGCATGCAATAGCGTTCAAAATCTTCATTAAATAACCCTTAAAGGTTGATTTGTCACTAAACAAAATCAATCAACCAACCAAACCGAAAGGTGACAATAAATAAGATGGTAATATTGGGCAGGTTAGAAGATTCGCTTTCTGACTCATCAGAGCCAGATTCGAGTCTCACTATAGGCGATTTGTCAGGAAGGTGACTTCTTAATGTTATCGGCCCGAGAGAGGCGATCCAAGCGTACAGTATCTTTAGAACGCGTCTAGAAATTAATTTTCGGGGGGAAGAATTATCGTTGAACAATTAAATGGTAAGCTTAAATATTAATACAATACTCAAATGCAGCGATCAATTTTGAGTTCTTCTGTAGTTTATTGGTGCCTACCGCATCTAAAATTCCTTACCTATTGTGTTGAATGTCCAATAAAGAACCCTCCACAGCAGCTAGCTCAAATGTCGCTCAATATGACTGTTTTAAGTTAGTTTTGAATCTCTATCTATCTATAAAAGGCAGGATGTGCGTGTGTGTGTAACGAATGCACGGCTGCAATTTTCGACGGATTTGCACCAAAATTTACATGCACATGCTAAAAGTTAGCGGGAAGGCCAAGACCGACTTTGCATTTCCCAACTCCCATCGATAATGGTAATAATCTATTTTTTCATGCTTATCCGGCAATTTTCATGTAGTTTGCGGCCATTTTCTACTGACCAGAGTGAGAGCCTAGAGATGGCTGCCACGAATAGGCAGGAAGATTCTATTGGCCAGCGTGAGAGCCAACAGCTGACTGACACGAATGTTAACTAGCATGCTAGCATGCAAAAAAAATCGATAGCTGCATTCGTGACAAGTGGGAAAAATTTAAATCTGCATGGCACTTTACTCCAATTAGCCGTAATAGTCACTGTTTACAAACACACACTTACTCTCTCAACCGAAATAACTTTTTCAGGGGAATGTATGGTGTCTCTATGGGTTCCGTCATTGGGCCAACATTTAGCAATTTTGACATGACAATTTAGAAAATAATGTACTTAATACCACAAATAATTTACCTAAGATAAATAGATGACTTTCTCATTTTATTCAAAGACATAGATGAAATACGTGAACTACAAGAACACTTTTTAAAAAACCCTCTATACTTAAGTTCACATATGAACTTAACAAGGGCAATAAATCCCGTTCCTCGATGTATTGATAGACAGTAAGAAGAATAATAATTTACTAACTCTTCTTATAAAAAACAGCTAGAATAAGCCCATGTACTCTCGACTATAAAAGTGAATGCCCTATTACAAAATACCTATTATACGAAACTTAATAAAGCGTGCAAAATCACAATCTTCAAAAAATAAAATCTTTCTGCACTGAATTAAAAATTATTAAACAAACCCTGATTAATAATGACTTCCCTAATTATCTATTCTTGATTAGACAATCTATTAGGAATCTCTATCTATAAAAGGCAGGGTGTGTGTGTGTGTGTGTGTGTGTGTGTGTGTGTGTGTGTGTGTGTGACGAATGCACGGGCGCAATTTTCGACGGATTTGCACCATAATTTACATGCACATGCTCCAAGTTAGTGTAAAGGGCGAGACCGACTTTACATTTCCCAACTCCCATTTAATGTTTAGTATAGAGCTTAGAAAAAATTCGCAGTGTGAGATAGGCAAGAAGTAAGGCATGTAGCAACATCAGCATGGCAAAGGGCACTCCTTTAAAGGCAAGGAAGGGCAAAAATCATTTAAGTCAAGTGATAGCGATTGCTGTATGAGTCGTACGATTTTTAAATCAAGCACGGGCAACGCCGGGCCATGCTGCTAGTATATCATAAAATGGTAACTGTATTTGTATATAAAAATGTACCTCTTCCACTTAAATCAGTTATGTGCCATGCGTGATACACGCTTAGGCGATCATGTATCTTTCGATTTTTCGCCGCAGTAGGTTACCATTTCTTTCTGCGGTAGATGAGCTGCCATCCAACTATTATACTCATACCTTTCCCAAGAGTATTAACACGTAAGGGAATGTAATGGATGCGGCTGGAATTCGAACTCGGATTTCCGATTCTTCAGTCCGAGCCGCTATCCGTCACTCCACCGTGCCTTCCGTTCCACTTAAATGTTTTTCTATTTCAATGATTCGATTATTTCTGTTTTCTGCATTTTTCTGATGTTTTTTCGTCTAGTTTTTCGCCCACGTTTGTTTGTCTATATTGGACGAAAGGCAGCTGGGTTAATAAGAAATAAAATAAACTCATAAAAGATGAGCCGTAAGAACAGCATTTCTTTAAGGATTGATGTGAGAAAATTCCCCTAAACGATTCGGATACAAGTTTTTATGTTACGTGTACAAAACAACATTTAGCTTGACTGCTGTTTAGAGGATACACGACCTTGGAAGGAGACAAAGGCTTGAATAAATCACTTGACGTAATGGAATTGATAAAACGCACACAAACCCTTGTGCAAATTAATAGAAACTAAACGAATAATTCCGTTATTATTCACTTTTTTTCGTATTTTTCCAATGAAATATGACCCCCTGCACATGTTAGCACTTCGTATGTCCATTCCCCGAAGTCTTTCATTGCAGATTGACAAAAGATTCTAGATTTGATTTAAATCAGGAGAGTTTCCGGGCCAGTCTATCTATCTAAGCCTGTTCATATCTATCTATCTATCTATCTATCTATCTATCTATCTATCTATCTATCTATCTTGTAATCTGGCCATATCTATCTATCTATCTATCTATATATATATATATATATATATATATATATATATATATATATATATATATATATATATATATATATATACCCATCTCAGTCTTTATTTGCTGATTGGCAACAGATTCTCGATTGAATTTAAATCAGGAGAGTTTCAGGGCCAGTCTATCTATCTAAGCCTGTTCATATCTATCTATCTATCTATCTATCTATCTATCTATCTATCTATCTATCTATCGCAGTCTATTCATATCTATCTATCTATCTATCTATCGCAGTCTATTCATATCTATCTATCTATCTATCTATCTTGTAATCTGGCCATATCTATCTATCTATCTATCTCTGTCCATACCTATATGTCTTTTTTTGCAGATTAGCAACAGATTCTCGATTGGATTTAAATCAGGAAAGTTTCCGGGCCAGTCGATAGTGCTTTCATTTGCTCACTGGTAGGGCTTGCCAGTGTGTTCATGCAGCGTTACAATTTTCGTACGCTTCCTTGGAGTAACGTCCATAGCAGACAATGGACGTAGGACAACTAATCAACAGTCGAGACAATATGGTCTGAGCGTGATGAAAATCTGATGCAATCACGGATGACGCAATATTTTTCAAGGCCAAACAAATTTCATTATACACCATAAATGATTCATATTACTGCACATAACCTAATGTGAGGAAAAAATAGAAATCGATTACACCCTGTCACTTCAGTGGGTCTAAAGCTGACCGTATGCTGAAAGGAAGGAAACTAAAGCGGTTGTTTCAATTAATTTTCATAAGGTTGTACAATGGTGATAATTTCGGTGGCGACGAATTAATTCAAATAAGAATTCTTTTGCTTTATCTGGTAATGACACTTCAGATTCATCCACAGTGCAAAAGTGGGCAGCTGAATTTTAGGAGGGGCGAGTTTTGAAGATGATCCAATGTCTACACGTCCTGCAACTGCCACAACCGACGAAAACATTGATCGTCTTCCCCACATGGTGATGGAGGATAGGCGATTGACTATAAATCAAATCGTGAGAGAGCTGAGAACATTCTTTGCCATTACTTTCATTATTTACATTATTCGGACTACTATGCTCATCTTCATTATCATATTCACAACGTTTCGGCCGTTGTACGCTCCACCCATCTTCAGGTGATTGGAATTTCGAAAACATGGCCCAGTGGTTAAAGACGTTGCTTAGATGCAGTGACTAGGCCCAAACAGGTCGCAGGAGTGGTGAACCAAAAACGGTTTGAAATTCCAATCACCTGAAATATGCCAGAGGGTACAATGGTCGAAACGATTTGAATATGGCAATGAAGATGAGGATAAGAATCAGGATAATATAAATAATGCAAGTAATCATAATACCTCATCTCAGAGATATAGAGGCCGAAACGTTGAGAATATGTCAATGAAGATGAGGATATCAGTCCGAATAATGTAAATAATGCAAGTAATCATAATACCTCATCTCAGAGATATAGAGGCCGAAACGTTGTGAATATGGCAATAAAGATGAGGATATCAGTCCGAATAATGTAAATAATGCAAGTAATCATAATATCTCATCTCAGAGATATAGAGTCCGAAACGTTGTGAATATGGCAATGAAGATGAGGATAACAGTCGGAATAATGTAACTAATGCAAGTAATCATAATACCTCATCCAAGATATATAGAGGCCGAAACGTAGTGAATATGGCAATAAAGATGAGGATAACAGTCCGAATAATGTAAATAATACAAGTAACCATAATACCTCATCTCAGAGATATAGACAGATATTCTTGCGAATGAACTTGTCATGTTTTGTGCTGTTGACATTGTGCTAGATTAATGTAGTTATGTTGCGCACATATATCAGTCCGACATCGAGCAGTGGCGAGAAAACATGGCGGTATCGATGCATCTCGCTCGTGATTGTCTGATTTATGCCTTTAAGATGGGATTGTCTCCAGCCGCATAAAATCAAGTGTGTACTGTCCCTCAGTAACAATGCCTCATATGGCGTGGGTGGCCAGGTATGCCATACGTCGACTTGGCTGGAAGACACTGTGCCATCCACCTTACTCCACCGGGTTTGCGCCAGCAGTTTACCAGCTCAATAGCTGTTTATATTTCTGAGACGAGATATTGTAACTGTTTGCATTATTTACAATATTCGAACTTTGTCCTCATCTCTATTGACACATTCCCGAAGTTTCGGCCGTTTTTACGCTGCGGTATTCATGTTATATAAGTTGGAATTTGAAGCTTTATTTCACCCACTGGGGTAGATTGTTCTAGTTTCATATAGAGGCAAAAGAGAGATCACCGCCCCCACTGTGGAATGAAGCTGAAATACTAGACGGAGAACATCACTGGAAAATACGAAAACTTTAAGAATCAGCGCATATGCAATTCTCTAGGAGCTAACTTAGACATTGCTAATAACCTCTGCCCGGAACAAGATTCTTCGCCTCTTTGTTGGCGCCTCATTCGAAGAGGCTTAGGGTCGTCCGTTAGACAGCATGCCGTTCACCAACCCTTGTTTAAACACTAAAAATGTAATAAATATAAGGTAACCCAAAAGTCCTTGCCGTTTTTACGTCGTGTGGGAAGAAGTAATGCGCAAATGAGTACGTCATCTGTAGGGAAAGTGGTTAGGGTTTGGGTTAGGGTGCATTGCTGTTTACCAATGCAGGTGTGCTGCGCACATACACCAGTTATAGGCCGAGCGCCGGCGAGGTATCGAATGGCATGGCGGTATCGAAGCTCGGTTGGGTTTGTCTGTTTTATGAATTTAAGGTGGATTGTCCGCAGTCGCATCAAGTCGCCGAATATGCCAAGCCTCTGGGGAATATGCCGTGAGTGAACATACCGCCAGGTATAGGTTCCAGATGTTCAGGTCGGAAGATCTGTTCCTTTGTGATGAACCCTGCAGTGGCCGGCCTCATACCCTGGATGACGATGCCCTGAAGGGGGCCATAGAGGATGGCAACAACCAAACCTGTGGTGAGCTTTCCGAACGCGTCCAGGTTTCAGTCAGACTTCCGCAATGGCAAGGCGTACAAGTTGAACAAGAAGCCAACAAACTTTCTCGGCACCGCAACGTACCTATATTTGATCACCACGGGGCCTTGTGCCTCACACCACAGACCGCCTCTATACCCACGCAAAGTAATGCTCTGTATGTCGTGGACTAGCCGACAAGTAGTAACAAGTTGCTAAAAACAAGCCAGACAATTACTGCGGATTTTTACTCCCACTGTTGGAAGGTGTACCACAGGTACTGAAGCAGGAGCCAGAATTGTTTAATTGCGAAGGTGTACTCTTCCTCTTTGACAATTCTAGGCCTCGTGTGGCGCAGGTGGCCAGGTATGGCATACGCTGACTTAGCTGAAAGTCACCGTGCCATCCACCTTTCACCCGCTATCTTGATTACCATATTATCCATTCCATAGACAACCGCCTTCATGGGAAATCCTTCGCAAATGAGGCAGATTGGCGGCAGGCACTCACAGATATCTTTGCGTCTAAAACACCTGATTTTTACCGACAGGACATTGTGCAACTACAGGAATGTTGGCAAAAGGTTATGGATGCTGATGAGGCTTACTTTAAGGACTAATGGTATGTTAAATTAGCTGTATTTTTTTTTCTAATAAATCAAAAACGGTAGGGTTATTTTTGTTTAATTTGTAATCATTTTTCCAAAATTTCTTAGATATTTATCCGTACAGAGCAAACAATTATGGTAGCGAAGAATTAATTCAATGAAAATTTAAGAATAACTACAAATAATTTAAATAAGGCAGTGTCTCCTACTATCTTGTAAGACCTACCTTCACTAAGCTATTTATATTTAGCCTAATTAAAATTAACGGTAAACAAATGAGAATAATTCGTATTGGTCCGCTGGTTCAGTGAAACCTAAGCTGTATTTATCTAAATATTGTGATGAGATTGCAAGATTCTTTTAGTCAAGCTTATTCCATAAGCTTTTTTATATGCTCTGTTTTCTCACAACTTTAGCGATCATAGCTCTCCACAATTTCCTATCCTTTGTAGCTCTTAATAAATGTTGTCTTTTTCGCTGTTTCTCCCAAACCATGTTCCGTCATCTATTTGCTCAAGCTCATTCTCTCTTCTACGTGCCGTGTCCCTTCAGGACGTTAGCAACCATGGCTCTCCACAATTTCCTGTCCTTTGTAGCGCTTAATAAATTTTGTTTTTCGTTATTTCTCCCAAACCATGTTCCGTCATCTATTTACTGAATCTCATTATGTTATGCGTTGTTTTACTCTGCCCATCTTACCTTCAATCTGTCCTGTGCGTATCAGATTTTCCAAGCCCTCCTTTCTCATTATGTACCCCAGAAATTTCAACTCTCTCTCTCTCTCCCTGATATTAAGTATATGTTTCCTTTTTGTTTCCATTTTCTCTAAAACCTGGTCGTTCCTCACATATTCGGTCCTTTGTATCCTTAGCATCCTTCTGTAGAACCAAAAATCTGTTGCTTCAAGTCTCTTCCAATATTGTGTCATCTGCATATCTTGTTTTGTTAAGATTATGGCGGTAATTTATGAATCCTTGTAGAAGTCATAATTCTCTCAGAATTGTCTCGCTGTGTAGGTTGAGTAAGTCCTTGTCTTACACCCTTCCTATTTTTGGTGGCGGATTAATAAATGAGGTGTGTGATATGAATGTGAAATGAAGTGAATACTCTGAGAATAAGGAGGCTAGATAGCGATTAACCCTTGGCTTGAAGTGGTTAAGATTATCGTGTTCAGGAAAGCATTCAAGCGGGAATCTGTTCAAAAGTAGTAGTTCTCGGGGACAGAAAGCTATCTGAGAGGAAGCTCTCATTAAAATTGGAATATGGAAGAAATGTGGGTGATTCGACTCGGTGGACGTGGTGTGACAAATCCTAAATATAAAGACCTAATCTAACTTGAATCACAATTAGTAGACATAACGTTAACAACACACGCTACGCAGATGAAACTGTATTGATTTCAGATTTAGAAGAAATACTGACAGTATACTTAGATATGTTTGTCGAATAAAGTAAGAAGAAAGGGCAAAGTATCAGTTGTAAGAAAACCGAATTCATGGTCGTGAGCAAAAGAGGCAGACTTAGAAGTGGGTTGCACACTGGAAATGGCAAAATCAAACCAGAATGAGAATTCAGCTTTGGGCTCTTTATAATATTAGATGTGAAAAAAAATCCGAAGGTTCATGGGAATAGCGAAATATGTCTTACAGAAATTGAGTCAGATGAATTCAAAATAACATTAGAAACGATGAATAATCTGCAATGTAATTGGTTCTGACCTGACATGTCGGCTTCAGTGACTTTTCCATCGCCGTATCGTATCTCCCTCTGCCATTTCTATAAATACATTTACAGTAATTGTTCTGATGGTCTTTCGTCTATGAATTCTGTGAATTTAAGCATAGTACTAGATTTGCGACAAGCTTTCATCATTTTACAGTTGAAATGGCTAGATGTAACCGTAAGTTCTATGCAAAGAGTTTCTTCTCACGCACTTCCCGCTCGTGGATCTCTCTTCTGGCTTCTTGTTTTCCAGTCAAATTTTGTCTTCAAAAATTAAATCCAATGTCAATCGTTGTCTTCTGTCTTCTTAATTTCTTTTCTTTACATTGTTATCTCCCCTTAATAATGTTTTTTTTTTCTTTTTCTTAATTCTTTCACACTCTTGTGTCTTAGTGGCTTTATTTCCTTTATCGACCCCTAATAGTGGTAATACATCGCTTTTTTCCCTCTACGCTGTGAAGACTAGATATAACGCTTTAGGTGTAAAAAGTTTTCGGACAAATGAATTACAGTCATGATTGGCTCCCTCGGTAAACAATGAAGACACAAAAGCATCCGATCAATTTCGACACGACGTAATTTAGAAAGTTTCAATCAACACGGAACAGATTAAGAAATAATACAAAATCAGTATTGTTAAAAAAAGAACCCGGCTTGTCTGCGGATAGACAGACAGTTTAGTATAAGGATACAAAGCAGAAGCAGAGTTCGACAAGTATGTTTTCTCACCGGATTTATTTAACCTGTACAGGAAGAATATTCTAAGAGTATTGGAATACCTACAAGGATTTGTTATTAGTAGATGTAACCTTTACAAACACCGGTTTTACGTATACGTGGACTAGATTCAGAAAGAGAAAATGAACTGTTGGTAAAGGTATTTAGGGAAAACAAGAAGGGAAGGGAGAGGATTAATTGCCGGAATACATAATCATTTCACCGCCTCGCATGGCGATAAAGCCACTAAAACACAAAAGGTACCTGTGAAAGAATGAAATTGAGAAAAAGTCGTTGAGAAAAAAAAAAATAAAACAAACAGAATTCAGATAGACAAAAGATGACAACTGTTGTAGCATACCTACGGACGATAATGGGTATGTCCCCATTCACATAAATACAGTAGTAAATACTGTATATTGGTCTGCAGTCGGAGATACGTCTCCAACTGTGCTGGTCAAACTCTCTGCCTCTGGGCAGAGAGGATACCCAGAAAGGGCTATGTCGATTAGCAGAGTCTCGTCTCCGGAAACAGCTAGCCGACCCCGTTTTATACAGGGTCTACGGAGAATTTGGCGCTGAGCGTACAGGCTCGGATACACTACATTAAATTTGGCCTCATGCCACATCTGAGCGCGTGGGGCGGTTGGTACATATCCTGCAGTCGGAGATTCGTCTCCAGGTGTGCGTGTCGTTCTCTCCCAGCGGATCCCCAGACGAGGCAATGTCGAAGTGTAGAGTCCCATCTCGGGAAACAGCTATCAGACCCCGTTTAATGCGGGGTGTACGGGAAGTTTTTGGCCGATCGTACGGGCTCGGATACCCCAGATTAAATTCGGTCTTGTGTCACATCTGACCACGTTGGGCGGCAGGTAGATATCCTGCATTTAGAGATTCATTGTGGAATTCACTACTAGCAGTTGACAACTTCTACGCGCCGCTAGCGAATCTTATATGTGTTGTTCGTGTCCTAATATTATCGTTCATTAGCAACTTTCGTCTGATGATGTTATTCAGTAAATTTGCCTAGGTTACAACAACAACATTGAATTGAAGATTTAAATTTTTGAAGGTTGTGGTTGGTACATAAATTTAAATATGAGATGAGCCAAAATGAAATTTATAGGCAAGAGACACTAAAATCAGCCAAATTATGAAATTTAAATATCTAGGAAGTATTCTAACAGAAGAAGGAAAGTGTGACACTTAGATCCGAAGACGTACTGGGAACGCCAAAGATGCATTCCAAAAGCTAAGCAGAGTATTAAGAGACAGGAAAATGTCGTTAGAAACAAAGAAAAGGGCACTGGACTGTTACGTGATATGCAGTGTATACATCTGGGAAGTATTCTAACAGAGGACGGAAAGTGTCACACTGAGATCCGAAGACGTATTGGGATGACCAAAGACGCATTCCAAAAGCTAAGTTGAGGGGACACTTTCGTTGGAAACAAAGAAAAGAGTAATGACCTGCTATGTGATATCTCTCCTCCTTTATGGCAGCGAATGCTGGACAATCTCCTCAAAGATGAAGTAGAGACTCGAAGCAGCAGAAGTCTGGTTCTACAGAAGGATGTTATGGATACCATGGGCCGAACATGTGAGCAACGATGAACATATGGAGGGAATTGGAACAAAAAGGAAACTTATACTTAACATCAGGAAGAGGCAGATTTCTTGGACACGTAATGAGAAAGGCGGGCATGGAAAATCGGATACTCACAGGTCGGATAGAGTGAAAGAGGGACAGGCGAAAGCAACGCGTGACATGCTTAATGGGCTTGAGCAAAGGGATGGCGGAACAGGGTCTGTGAGAAATAGCAAAACGACAAACTTATTCAGAGCTACAAGCGACAGGAGGACGTGGAGGGCCATGATCTCCTTAGTCCTGAAGAGATACGGCACATAAAAGAAGAAGGCTGACAAGATTGCAAGAAAACGGAAGAGAGAAAAAAAAACATTAAAATAGTAATTGCGGCTACCCTTTTTTAAGCATTTCACCCCCAAGCAACGCGTGAGTGCCACTAGCACGCAAGGGGTTACGGAGAGTGAAATTGAGAGAAAAGACTGGGTATAGTGGGGAATAAGGAACGGAAAAAAGGACAGGGATCAAGGCAACAAATGATGGTGTTTGACGTTGCATTTAAATTTTTGAAGATTGTAGTTATCAGGGAAGCAAGTGCGAGGAAGGGAGTTTCAATCTCGGGAAGTGCGAGCAAAGAAAATGTTGAAGTAGATGTGGCGGTTACATTTAAATATTTCCAAAGTAAATGGTTTGGACCTAGATACCAATCTAGTGGCACACTTAAATTCATGTAGTCGGGGCACCAGGGTAAAAAAAGCTCGTCAGTGCAGTAGCCATGAAAATATTTGTAAAAAAAAAGACAGAACGACTCCTCATCACGTCTGTGAGAAAGTGTGTGATGTCGAGAAGCCAATTCCGGACCGATTACATTACACATCCTTCTTTGGATTTTGACAAGAACCTAGAGGCGAACGACAAGGAAACCAGACCAGATAAGGCAACAGTATTCAATGCAGGGACGCATAGTAAATTTGTAGTTGTGTGAGAGGAACATATGTATGTGTGTGTGTGTGTGTAGATCTATATATCTATGAGTCCTACACTGTTTCTGATCTTTATCGGTTTCCACGTAGGCATCTATGCAGGCAACACCACCATATACTCATGTCTCAATATTAAACCAGGCAGAGCTGACAAAGGTAACCTCGAAAAGCGCCTACAATCCTGGGGCAGGAAATGGATTGTAAATTTTCATGCCTCCAAAACAAAACAGCTCTCATTTAACCACCATAGAGAATCGTCCCTGCTCTCCATCAACATGATTGATGCTCGTCTTCACTACAACGACACACTGCGCTTTCTTGGCCTCACGCTTTCAACTAACTTGAAATGGATCAACTACATTGAATCAATAGCTGTATCTACTGCAAGGAAAGTTGGTTCACTGTGTCGTGCCAAAAGGTATGTCTCGTCATCATACCAACTGTACCAATGGGCCTCGGTGACAAAGAAGTAACGAGTCTAATTCGTTACCTCTTCGTCACCGAGTCCTGTTGGTACGACGTTTGCCTGATAACGTAACTGTCCGGGTTTCAATTCTCGGTAGTGGATGCGCACTGCTGATGAGTCCCAAATATAGGACGAAACGGCCGTCTAGTGCTTTCTGCATTCTGTTGAGGTTTCTTCTAGACTCGATGAACTACTTAATTATGAATATGCTTATTATACAAATCTGTCAATAATAATCTGTTGCGTCATTGCCCTAATAAAAGGAGTATTAACTCACTGTGGAATTTCACCAAAATGTACACTGAACTGAATATTTTAATCCTATTTTAAAGAGTGAAACTATCAATATAATATTACAACTCACGCCTATGTATAAAAAAGAATTTTGTAAATTCTTTGTTACAGAATTAAAGATAGAAACACTGGAACTAAGAATGGTAATGATTAAAATAGCCATTTCCTTAGAGGAAATATTTGTCATACATTAACTGAACAGTTAGCATTACTGTCAATTGAAGAGATAAAATTATTCCCTTAAAAGAGATTTATTTGGTGGGTAAAACATGTATTTTATGCCCACTAACCGTTATCGCTCTTTCTACTTCTTATGGGAGTTTCAGTCTTACGACTTTAAGATAGTGTGGAAAGATAACCACTTGTCTTTTGTTGTTTGACAGAACTTTTTGTCTGGTATTGTGGAACGCTGATCTATGAGATTTTCCTAACAGATAGATCGTGGAAATAGTTTATTTTCCTTGAAGCCGTTTTTAATCACTGATCTAAGAAACGCCACCAGGACATTCGGTTTGAGCTCATAGTCTCCTTTTCTCCTGGCAAATAACAACAATATTTTGTTTCCCAACGAACGAAAGCTCGATAAATGACATTAATAAATATAAAAAAAATCACGAACAATTCATTCAAACTTGAATCAAGTCCTGATGACTGCATCTAGCATGAAACAGTCTGTCGCCTCTGAGTGTTGACATCAATGTTCCTTTTTATATTTACGCTCTATCTCTGATATTGAGCACTTAATTCAATAAATATACGACACCTTAAAATTATATATATATATATATGTATATTATTTATATATATATATATATATATTATTTATATATATATATATATTATTTATATATATATATATATATATATATATACATATATATATATATATATATATATATATATATATATATTATTTATATATATATATATATATATATTATTTATATATATATATATATATATATATATATATATATATATATATATATGTTGACCCTGAAGATGAACAATGATGTTCGAAAGTACTCGGTTATCTTACGGACAATATTTATTTCGATATAATTTTCAAATAAAAAGTCTCATTAGAAAGTTTGAGAAAATTCAAAAGAAAATATGCAGGACTATGTTGTCTTTGACATTCAACACAACATGTTTAAAAGAAAAGTTGCTGCCAAATTACACACACACACACACACATATATATATATATATATATATATATATATATATATATATATATATATATATATATATTACATAGAATAGAAATACAAATTTACCCCATTCGAATAGCTATTTCTGCCAACAAGACTTGTTGGCTTTGTCAACATTTCTGAGTGTATTTAGGCAGCAATCCTTCTTCATGTAAAACGACAGACAAGGTGCTTTTATTTAGTTTTTTATACAATTTCTCATGCGATCTAATAAGTGTTTCTTTTCGGATGATAAATTATATAAAAACTGTCCGAATGTTCTTTTTATCCGAGCGCTTTCGCCTATACATTTAGCCATTTTCAAGGATTAAATATTTTAACTGTTAAATAATAAATAGTTTGTTGTATGTATGTTTTATAAAATATTTTCATTTTTTCAAAACACGGTCAAGATATTGTGTCCATGTTCAAAGTTAATATTATTAAGTGTTGGTTTGTTTGTTTTTATTAATAAGGCTTCCATTATTTTTAGACTTGTTTTCCCATGTAGATGATGCTATTATATTAGTGTTGTCAACAAGTATATTACGAATAGTGTCCGGTAGGTCTCCATGAATATTTAAATGAGATCTAATTGAGCTATGGTCAGAAAGGTGTAGAGTGAGTCTGCGTGTCAAACATGTTGTAGTGTGGCCTATATAATTATTTAGGAATTTTGATTGATCAGGAATAAAATTCCTTAATGGTTATTTCAATTCGTAAATAATATTTGCCCTATTTAATTTTGTTCTAGGAGGTGAATTATTATTTTTAACGATAAGGTTAGAGGTTTTAAATTAATACATATATATATATATATATGTGTGTGTATGTGTGTGTGCGTGTGCGTGTGTGTGTTTAGACAGCAAATTCTCGTTTAAGCATGTCTGACTGAATAAATTACAAACATTATGTCTGCATATTTTTATCATATTCTCGAATGTTTTTCCGTCTATTACAATTAAATAAAGCAAGAAATGGAATGTAACCGTGAGAATCACTTTTATTTCCCAAGTACTTCCTATCTCTTTTTGAGATCATTATTAGGGTTGCAACTGGTAAGGCAAAATTCTTATTTTCATGTCAACAAAGATCTTTAAAAATTTAAATATAGCCTCACTCTTCATCTTCTGTCTACTTAAATCCTGTTTTTGTATTGCCATAACTGCCTTTCAGTAACTCTTTACATCTCAGTCGTTTTATCGCCTTGCTCGGGGTGAAATAATGTTTTACAAAATAGTATGGATGCTTTAACTTAATGAGATTTAAAATTATATCAATTAGCATTTCATTTAAAAAACTAATTTCAAAATAAGCCGTAGAGATTACAGATTACGTAATGTTAGCAATACAAAACCGTAAAAGACTTACTTGCTATAGTTACCTTAGAAAATAAAATTTAAATAAATTCAGTTATGTGCCATGCGTGATACACGCTTAGCTTAGGTGGTCTTTCGATACGTGACTGACGAGGCAGATTTTTTTTCACGCGGTAGGTTGCCATTTGATTCTGTGGTAGACCAAGGCTATAAAACCCTTTAGGGACACCTGAGATATTAGATACTTGTTCTGACCCCACCCACGCGACGTGGAATAAGGGAAATCAGATAGCAGCCCACATGAGACGAGCATACAATACTTATCCTCACTTACACTAGGATTGTGTGTGTCTGTGTATGCGCTTTCGGTTGATGCATAACATGCTAACTATTATAATGGCTACTCATAGAACCCGGTCTATAGAACCCGGTCTATAGCCGTGATGTACCGCAGACCAAGGCTCTAGACCGGGTATTCTATTTACCCATAGTGCGAAGAAGAGGATATTCACGTAAATGAATGAAGAGTTTAACTAATTTCATCCAACTTCATATCGGCGCCATTCGTTGCACGAAGCACATCAAGACGGTAGTCGATTTCTTGGCATGTTTGCTGTAACATAGCCTCATCAATGTCGGCAATGGTATCAGTGATCTGTTGCTTTGGATCACCGATGTCCCGTGTCATTGTTCGATACACGATATCTATAACATAACCCGATAGAAAGATATCCAGAGGAGTGAGATCTGGTGAACAAAGCAACCAGGAAATCGGGTCATGCCTTCCAATCCACCGGTTTGGAAAGGTTAGGGTTTTACCTATTAGTACCTCTTTCATAAAAAGCATACCAGAAATACACAAATACAATGTAATTACAAACTTTGATAACTACAGCGTGCATAGAACAAACTGGACTATTAAATAAATCAATATATATATATATATATATAAAATGGACAATGTCCGACAATTATTTAAAGACATTTTTATGTTTAACATTCTTTTTATAGATACAAGTATTTAAGTAAATGCTCTGTTTATAATAAACAGTATTAAATAACATTTACCGTCCTGATTGTCCGAGAAATTTTCATAGAAAACATTCGTCCTTCGACAGGATTCGAACTTGTATCCTATACGGAACCGTCATATAGCCTGACGTGCCTTACCGCTCGGCCATGAAAGATTGAAATTTATAAGCACTAAATTCGACTTTGCCAACCGAACGTGTGTGTGTGTGTGTGTGTGTGTGTGTGTGTGTGTGTGTGTGTGTGTGTGTGTGTGTGTGTGTGTGTGTGTGTGTGTGTGTGTGTGCGCGCGCGCCCGCGCGCGTGTGTGTGTCAATAAATATAGAAATACCATATTTTAAAATCAAAATCAATTATTCGTGCCGGATGAGTTGATAGAACAACGTAACTTAACTTACACTTTGAACGTAGTTATATATATATTTATTAAAATATACTCCTTATCTCTGTCTAACCACATTAATCACTGTTTTATTTACACCTGATATTAAATTGAGTAAATATTTATTCGCTTACCTGTATATACAGTTGCTAATATCTAGTTATTTGATTTATCCACATTAATATATATATATATATATATATAGTAATTTGATATTTGTTAATTAATATCATCGAAGATACAACAAGCAGGGCATAATAATCATGGTATGATAGCGAAAAATTATATTTCTAAAACGACGGGTGTGTTTATCCTGCGCGAACGAGATTTTTTGTGTCCCTCCAGCTGTTTTCTTTTCTTGACACGAAATGTGTAAAAACTGTACAAAAGTAATTAATATATATATATATATATATATATATATATATATATATATATATATAAAAGACAGCACGTCATTAAGTTCGTATCCTAATACACCAAATAATCAGTCACCTTAGATAATATTTGTTTACCAAAATATTCTCTTTCTCTGTCAATGCACTTATTACATACGTGAATATATATATATAACATAGATCGAAGATTATGGAAATAAACTTTTAGCAAATAACTATGTGTCAAGCTATGAACTTATCAAATCCTTCTTTTTACATATATATATATATATATATATACATATACATATATATATATATATATATATATATCTGTGTGTGCATGTGTATATATATTTTCATATATGTGTGTGTATATATATATGTGTGTGTGTATGTGTGCGCGTGTGTACCTGTATATATATATATGCGTGTGTGTATGTGTGTTTATATTCGCCTATATATGAGTGTATCTGGCTGTATGTATAATATATTTCCGAATATGTATGCATATATGTGCATATATATATATATATATATATATATATATATATATATATATATATATGTATATATATATATATATATATATATATATATAAGCAAATGTGTATATAAGAACAAATATATATGTCAATGTGCACACATATATATTTATATTTACATATATATGTAACACACCCAACCTATAGACATACATATATACATACACATATATATACATATATATATATATGTATATATATATGCATATACATATACATATATATATATATATATATATATATGCATATACATATACATATATATATATATATATATATATATATATATATATATATATATATATATACGTATATATTCGTTCCGACGTACAAAGTCGATGATGAGCGCAGATGTACACATTCACAGGAATCAAATCCTAATCGCAAATGGCGCCACCTGACTTGTTGTCTAATCTTCTTCCCTCGGCAAAATGGCTGCTGGCCTGGCGTCGACTACACTTGGAACTCTGTGGCAACAAACTGGTTTTTGATTGGTCAATTACGTAACCGACAGCGACACCCATCGCATTTTCCATTTTATTCATGATGTTTGCACGATCGCAACTCCAGACAACGTGGAGCCAATAGGCCAGCGACGTGTTTTCGCAGACGTACCTTAATTGCATAGAGGCGAAATAACTTAACTGTGTGATTTACAAGGCCAAGGCGATTGCATGCCGGTCAGATTGCGCGGGCGATGTGCCGGGTTGGCAGATGGGGTGTTTATGGCCGAGAATGCAGAAGGCCCTTCTGTCAGGAGGAGGTGATGGGATTTCGCAGAGATTAGAAATTCTACAATGCATGAACAGTGCAACAGGTTCGATTAGAAATTAAGGAAAAAAAGTGGGGGGAGAAAAAAAAAGAAAGAATAAAAACAAGTAAGAAACTGTACGCCGGACTTACGCCAAAAATTATCAGACGGCGACCGACAGAGACCAAATGACGACATATTACTCCAGAGCGCCATTGTCTGCCAAAAATTCTCGTTACCCGACTTTTTTTAACAGGCTATTAATTCTTATTATTCCCTTGTTATTTCGGTTGTCATTCGTTAAAACATTTACATGAGTGACTTTTCGATCTATTCGTCGTGGTACGCTGATAAATTTATCTCACTAGACATATTTTTAAAACTTTGTAAGCATTTGGTTCTTACCTCGAAAATCCTGCATACATCATATATATATATATATATATATATATATATATATATATATATATATATATATATATGTATGTATGTAGAGAGAGAGAGAGATAGATAGATAGAGAGAGAGAGGACACACACTAATACATATATTTATATGTATATAAATAATTGTGTATTTGGGTAGCAATCTGTCTTTTGTATAAGTTTCGTTAAAATCGACTGATAATTTCTAAGTAATTTATGTCCCAAAAAGAAAAAATTATAAGAACCCAAGAAAAATTAACTAAAAAAATTAACAGCAGTACATTGTCCCTCATTTTCAACGAACTCTCTCTCTCTATATATATTTATGTATATATATATATATTTATGTATATATATGTATATATATATATATTTATGTATATATATATATATATATATTTATGTATATATATATATATATATTTATGTATATATATATATATATGTATATATATATATATATATATATGTATATATATATATATATATATATATATTTATGTATATATATATATATATATATATATATTTATGTATATATATATATATATATATATATATATTTATGTGTATATATATATATATATATATATCAATTATGTGGTACATGTTCAATTTACATTACGTGAATTATTCATACAATATCATTATATTGTATCATTATATTATATCATTAACTTCATTATCTGCTTTTTGTATGAATGATTCACGTAATATATATATATATATATATATATATATATATATATATATATATATATATATATATATATATGTAAAGAAAAACAGACCACTTTAAGGCTCCATGTAATAATTTATTTCATCATAGCCCTTTTAATGCATTATATAATGCATATTTGGACAGCAATCTTTATTGAATATTTTATATATATATATATATATATATATATATATATATATATATATATATATATATAATGCATATCTGGACAGCAATCTTTCTTTCAAACATGTTTCTTTAAATTTGGCAGACATGTAATCTTTGATTAAATTTTTTATTGAATTTTTCTAGTATTCTTAAATTTTCCGTTTGAAGTTAAATGAGCGTAGGTCTTATCCAAAGTGTCTATTGTCTTAGGCGGATTTGCTCAATGCTTTAGCCATTTTCAAGGGGCTTGTTGTTATGTGTTTTGCGTTTCTTTTCATTTTTTTTTTTTATAGTGGAGTTGATTTGCCTTTATATTACAGGCGTTTATTACAATTTCCACGAATGAAACTTGGCTGGAATTTGAGATGACGTTCTTCTTTAAAAAAAAAATCATACATTATTTCCGTCGTTATATAAGTTGATATTAATACTGGGTGCGAAATGTTTTATGTATAGTGGTTTGGTCACAGCGCGATGTTTTAGGTTGCGGTATTTATGAAGGCTGATCGTATATATATATATATATATATATATATATATATATATATATACTTCTGGTGTCTTATCAAGTGATGGTGTTATATTTGAACTCCTCTGTATGGAGCACACTTTTATGAATAGTATTTGTTGGTTATTGGAATTAATTACATATACACTAATCCTATACTTGTGTATATATATATATATATATATATATATATATATATATATATATATATATATATATATATATATATATATATATATATATATATATATATAGAACCCCAGTCTGTCCTGCTATTTACCCATAGCTGGAGGGAGAAGAAGAGGATTCACACCTTTCCCAAGGGTGTTAGCACGTAAGTGAATATAATGGATTCGACTGGAATTCGAACTCGGCTCTCCGATCCCTCAACCCAAGCCGTTATCCATTACTCCACCGTGCCTCCTGGGTTCTATGGCCTTGGACGGCAACTGGTCTAGGAGAAGGAAAAAAACTGAATTCAAAACCTGCGGAGGGTCGTTTGGGGACCTTGTGGCATTCGTTGCACCAGGTCCCTGTATTCGTCCCTCCAAAAAGTATGGATGGCCCTGGACAAAGCCTTCACCACTATAATCAAATCCTGTGTGGGTGTCCGGCTTTCAGTTTCTGGGGACTGATCTGTCTGGCCCTCATACGTCGACTTCGACGGGAGAGTCCATCATATATATATATATATATATATATATATATATATATATATATATATATATATATATATATATATATATATATATATATATATATATATTATTTTTAATTCATTTTGTTTAACCGTTATTATTTAGGGATACTCATATACATTTTTTTTAATTAACCAGTATTCTTTATCCATCTATATCTACTGGCCTGAATATTTGAGAAATCTTGTCAGAAATTTATGCGTCTTCCGGAAGGAATCGAACCTGCATTCCCTATAGGGAACTATCATTGGATCTGCCGTGCTTAACTGCTCAGCCACATAAGACTTACGGTCAAACAAAGTCTGAATAGTGCATTTTGAACACACACTCTCTGCCGATTCTCCAATCATCAGTATCATAACGTAAAGAAAGACGATTTATTTTTAGGAAATGGATTAAATAATGCTATTTTTCATTTATGTTGTTATTTTTGATGGGTACTCTTATTTGAATAGAGGCTCTGTTTTTTTTTCTACTCGAATATGAAATCAACCATTCGCCCTTGCATGGAATATTGCTGTCATATATGGTCTGAAGCCCCCGCTTTTCGTCTTAGGGTCCTCAAAATCCAGAGACAATATGCAATGTGGTTAGCCCTGACCTGGCATCTTGGTTGAAGTTTCTCTCCCCCAGACGTGCCGTCGCTTCTCTCTGTCTTTTCTACAGATACTTTCACGGAAACTGCTCTGAAGAACTATTTTCCCTGGTTCCCAAACTGTATGAATTTAAACGTGCCACTAGGTCGGCATCTCGGTGCCACCCTTTCACTATCGAAACGGTCTTTTCTACTCCAATAGCTTCATTCCTCGAACTTCCTGTCTGTGAAACTCCCTTCCTCTTGCTTCCCTGATAGCTATAATCTGAAACTATTTAAATGCAATGTCAATCGACATCTCTAGATGCCTTCATCTATTCCCCGTCCTTCTCTTCATCCTTTCCTCTCCCACACCTCTTTACTCTTGCTCCCACTTCTAGTTGCACTCCCGACTTGGTTGGGGTGAAGAGTTTAAAAAGTAAAATAACAGTAAAAATAACATTTAAATAAAATTAAAATAACATTATGCCGGCTTTAATGTATTGCAAAATATGACACAATCGTCTACCTTTATCAGTGACTACCTGAGACAACAAGTAATACCACTGGATAAAGGTAGACGTTTATGTCATATTTTGCACTACATTCAAATCATATGTGCTGGTGACTGGCTGTCGGTTCCAAGGACCTTAGTAGCTGATCCTCATACGAATACGACGGGAGAGTCCACCATAAAATTATATATATATATATATATATATATATATATATATATATATATATATATATATATATATATATATAATATTGTAATATATATATATATATATATATATATATATATATATATATATATAATATTGTAATATATATATATATATATAAAAGTGGACTTCCATGTCCACTTTTATATTTACACACGCTCTATCTCTGATATTGAGCACTTTATCCCATAAATATAGCACACTTTAAGACTATATTTCTTCATATATATATATATATATATATATATATATATATATATATACTCAGACTTTCTTACACTTACACACACACACACACACACACACACACACACACACACACATATATATATATACACTTACACGTGAGTATATAACGTTTTTCATGTACAATTACTTACGATAAATCTAAATTATCAATTAGGTACAATAAGAGATTAACAATGATTCTTATTAAAATAGAACAATGGTAATATTTGTTGTTTCCTTATAAGTGAATAGTTTAAATTTTTCGGCTGAGCAGACAGTAATCGTCTTGGTTGAGATTTATAAAATATTTCTATTAAAACAACATTTCTGGAAAGTAAGTTTCTCACCATTATCACTCTTTCCAGTATCGATGGAGGTTTCCTTCCAAACCTTTTGTTTGAAGTCGTGTGGACAGTCAGCATCTTGATTATGTCATTATTTTCTCTTCGGTTGACATTTGCTATCCATTTTAGTTGTTGCTGCTGATGAAAGTTTCCAGAAAAGATATATCACAGAGGCTCCTTCGCTTCAGTGAGGAAATGAAAGAAAGAAAGAACAAAAAAAAAAAGAAAGAAAGAATTGTTTATCTTCTCCTGCCAATACTTCATAAAAATGCATTATTCCTTTTTGATCGCGTGGAAAAACTGGAAATGCATATCAGAGATGCTACTTGGTTTCAGTGATGAAATGAAAGATAGAAATAGAGAAAGAAAGAAAGAAAGACAGGCACAAAGAAGGAAAGAAAGAAAGAAAGAATTGTTTAACGTTTCCTGCCAATACCTCATGAATAATATACTATTCCGTTCTGATCGCATGGAAAGATGCGAAAGGCATATCAGAGACGCTACTTGGTTTCAGTGATAAAATGAAAGAGAAAAAGAAAGAACGAAAAAAGAAAGAACGAAAAAAGAAAGAAAGAAGGAAGGAAAAATTGTTTAACGTCTCCTGCCAGTACTTCATAAAACGTATTATTCCATCTTGATCGGGTAGAAAAACGGGAAAGGCATATCGGAGACGCTACTTGGTTTCAGTGATAAAATTAAATAAAAAAGATAGATAGATAGAAAAAATTGCTTAACCTTTCCTGCCAATACCTCATAAATAATATACTATTCCGTTCTGATCGCATGGAAAGACGCGAAAGGCATATCAGAGACGCTACTTGGTTTCAGTGATAAAATGAAAGAGAAAAAGAAAGAAAGAAAGAACGAAAACAGAATGAAAGTAGGAAGGAAACATAGAATTGTTTAACGTCTCCTACCAATACTTCATAAAAACGTATTATTCCGTTTTGATCGGGTGGAAAAACGGGAAAGTCATCGGATACGCTACTTGGTTTCAGTGATAAAATGAAATAAAAATGAAAGAAAGAAAGAATGAAGAGAAGATAGAATTGTTTAACGTCTTCTGACAGTACCTCATGAATAATATACTATTCCGTTCTGATCGCGTGGAAAATCTGGAAAGGCATATCAGAGACGCTACTTGGTTTCAGTGATAAAATGAAAGAAACAAAGAAACAAAGAAACAAAGGAAGATAAAAATATTTAACGTCTCCAGCCAATACCTCATAAATAATGGACTATTCCGTTTTGATCTCGGAAAAGACATATTAGAGGCACTTCTGGATCTTTGTGAGAAAATGAATGAAAAAAAAGAAAGAAAGAAAGATAGATAGAATTGTTTAACATCTGTTTCAGTGAAATGGAAAAAGCTGTCAATTTCAATTCTTATCATTTGTATCCCCTTACTTCTTTAACGATCAGCCTTCATATTTATGATTGCCATATTGAAAACCCAGAAGTTTTCTCGAGTATTTCTGATTTTTCTTAATTCACCAAAACAAAACATGTATATTTTAACACCTCAAATCATTTAAGATCAGAAGCCATGATAGCATTGCTTAGTGTAAGTGTAATATGCATCAGGTCATTATTATTATTATTATTATTATTATTATTATTATTATCATTATTATTATTATTATTATTATTAGTGTTGTTTCCCATACTGTACAGTTTGTAGAAACGAGAAAATAAGTTCACCTTTCAAGTAGGTTTTAATATAAATGCTTGGATTTTACTCCCAGCTGACGAAGGTTTAAACGAAACTGGTGCAATTCTTTGACCAAATCCAGCCAATTGATCGAGGCCGGTCATTTAATATTCATCCATCTCACGTCCACGCAACGTTCCTGAAAAATAAAAAGCCCCCAAGTTATCATATAATCACATCGCACCTCTGTCGTAGTCTCTTCTTGATTTGCACGGCTTTTAAATCGTCTTTCAAGTGGGCTTAACGCCGAGACCTGCAGACGCCAAGTGACCAAGTTAAGTCCAATTACATTGTTGCAAAGTAAAATCTATAAGTTCACAGCCCCATCATGAAAAAAACATTTATTTTACAGAACATATTTATTTTCGACATAATCTCCTTCGTTCCAATGCACGTAATTCAGGGATGTATATAGAGATATATTAGTCAGTGCATAGCCTAATTGTGGAAAACGCATTTATATATATATTTATTTTCAACATAATTTCCTTCTTTGTCAATGCACTTAATTCAGGGATGAATATAAAGGTATATCAGTAAATCCGTAGCCGAATCTTGATAAAAACATTTATTTTATACAAGCTAAAAAAATAATTCGGTACTTATGGGTAATCTACCGGCAAATTTTAATTTACATATAGGTGATTATTTATAAAGATACATGTGGTATTTAATTTATTAATTAATTGTTTTTTTTTCTTCTTTTTTCAGAATATCTTTGGGGTAGTATATGTTTACATATGCATATTTGTGAAAAAGTTGGAAAATTAATTTAAAAAGTAGCAAATACCAATTATTCTTTGTCAATAAACTTAATTCGGTGATAGTATTTATACTTTTGAAGCCCTAAGAAAAAATATTTCTTTCATGCGGTGGTAGAAAGGGATGTCTGGATAAAAATCATAAACAAAATCGGAAGAATATTATTGCGAAATTATTTAATTTTAGCTGTCATTTTCTGAGAATACAGGAGAAATTGTTACTACATTATATATTGTAATCGGTAACTTTAAAGGTAAAGATCTGATCATATAAAAGTAAAAATATCGATATTTTTCGATATTTGAACCTTTAATGATTTCGAAAGCAAAGTGAAAGCAAATTTCTTGACTGCAATTCGAACTTGGGCCGACAATTTCAAGTTTTTTACAAATTGGAAACCTGTACATACATAATATATAACATATAATACATGATATATAATACATAATATATTATATATAATACATATAATATATAATACATTATATATAATACATATAATATATAATACATTACATGAATAATATATAATAATTTATATATATAATATATTACATATATACATAATATATAATATATAATGAGCAATATATAATACATGATAAATAACATATAATACATAATAATTAATATATAATACATAATGTATAATAAATAATTTATATAGAATATAATACACATAATATATAATGCATATAATATATAATACATAATACGTAATGTAAGTACATAATACATAATATATAAGTAATATATAATACATAATAAATAATATATAACACAGAATACATAATATATAATGCATAATATATAATACATAATATATATAATATATAATACATATAATATATAATACATAATATATAACACATATAATATGTAATACTTATAATATATAACACATATAATATGTAATACTTATAATATATAATACATAATATACATACAATACGTAATACATATAATACACAATACATAATATATCATATGGAATAGATATAATATATAATATATAGAATATATAATATATAATATACACATAATAGATTGAAATCATATTTAATTTATATTTTTGGGAACCAACTATAATGTCGAATGTTTCACACAAATGAATAATCATATAAGTATAAACTTAGCATATCTTAGAGTCGGTGATACAACAGAGACAGTGTACACATTTTTATTCATTGATATTTTTAACAGCTTATCAACCTTGAATCTGGTTATTTAAAGTCAGATAATAGTATGTTGAGATAATAATGATTTCCTGATCTAATTCTCTAATGAAACTAGATATACGTGTTGCCGAAAACCTTTTCCCGACAAACTTGCGAAAAGATAACTCAAACATATGGCGTCCTGGGTAAGACGATAAATTACATCCGGCAGCAAGGCCTCTGATCGGGAGGTTTTGAGGAGCGTGGAACCACCTCTTAATTGCTTGTGTTCCCAGGCCCACCTTGACACGGGGTGGTTGCACCTGTTAGGGTCTCAGCTATAGGTAAAAAGCTAACCGCCGAACTGGGGTCAAAAAATTATGAAAGTGTAAATATAGATTTTAATACCAGCAATACATTTTTGTAAAAATATTTTGAAGGAAAAAAATTATTACCAGCAATTAATTTTTGAAAGAAAAAATATTACCAGCAATACATATTTTGAAAAAGAAATATTGCCAGCAATATATTTTTGGAAAAAATATTACTAGCAATAAAAATCTTGTCGGCATTAAATAACCCACTGAGGTTGATATACCGTAAAACAAACCAAACCAAACCAAAAATATATTTTTTTTAATATTACCAGCAATAAAAATGTTGATGCAATTAAATAAACCATTGATGTTGATATGCCGTAAAACAAACCAAACCAAATCAACAATACTTTAAAAAAAATATTACCAGCAATAAAAATCTTGTCGGCATTAAATAACCCATTGAGGTTGATATGCCGTAAAACAAAACAAACCAAACCAATATATACTGAGATAGATAGATGAAAAATATTACCAGCAATAAAAATCTTGTCGGCATTAAATAACCCATTGAGGTTGATATGCCGTAAAACAAAATAAACCACACCAATCTAAACCAAAGAATACATATTCTATTCATACGAATCTATCCTAAAAATCTTGTCGGCATTAAATAACCCATTGAGGTTGATATGCCGTAAAACAAAATAAACCACACCAATCTAAACCAAAGAATACATATTCTATTCATACGAATCTATCCTAAAAATCTTGTCGGCATTAAATAACCCATTGAGGTTGATATGCCGTAAAACAAAATAAACCACACCAATCTAAACCAAAGAATACATATTCTATTCATACGAATCTATCCTAAAAATGTTGTCGGCATTAAATAACCCATTGAGGTTGATATGCCGTAAAACAAACTAAACCAAACCAATCAAAAGATATGGAAGAGCTTTCCGTTAAGTATTAACATGTTACGGCAACATGTTTTAGATTTTGCACGGCAGTAACAGCGTACACAATGAATACAAGGATTAAAAAAAATTAATTGATGCTTTTTAAAGGATTATCAATCTTGCATCAGTTTACTTAAAGCCAGATAATACTATTTATGATAATAATATTTACTGATCCAGTTCTGTAATGAAACCTGATTCAATAGTTTGTCGAAAACTTTCACATCAAAACCTGTGAAACTTTACTTAAAAGATATCTAAGAGCAACCTGGTAAGTAGCAACAAGTTACTGCAAATGATATATAACCGGATAAAATGTGATTTTACTTTGGAAGAAAAAGGTTTGTAAACAAACACGAAACTCGCTTTTGACTCACTCACATATCAGCTTTGTAGATTTTTATTTGGAATGTTTCTAAAAGTAAAATTCTTTCTTACGTTTGTCCTGAGTATGACGATAAACTACATCCGGTAGCAAGGCCTCTGATCGGGAGATTAGAGGCTTCGAGAAGTGTGGAACCACCTCTTAATTCCTGTTGTTTCCAGGTCCACCCTTACCATGGGTGGTAGCACCTGTAAGAGTCACAGCTATGGGCAAGTAGAATACCCTAAAACAGAAACAATACTATGAGAGTATAGAAATACATTTTTATCGTAAAATTACAGACAATAGTTATTGATAGTAGAATTATCAACAATGCAGTTTACAGCAAAATTTACCTTAAATTAGTTGAAGGCATGCAATTGCGTTCAAAATGTTTAGATGAAGCCGTAAAATTGTGTTCAAATTTCAACACTAAATTACCCATAGAGGTGTTGATATGACGCTAAAAAAATCCACCAAACAACATGAAAGAACTCTTTCATGAAATTAATCCATATATCTTCCAATTTCTTAAATAAAAAATATTCCAAAATATCACTTCAACGAAACTACAGTATAAAAAAACTCTAGTATTTATGTCCTCACAAACCATGTATTTATTTAGTAATTATGTATTTATGTATTTAGTAATTATGTATTTACTAATCATGTTCACACAAACATGTATCTGCATATGAGTCTCATCTACCATGTATTCAATTGTGAAAGCAGAATAACATAAATCATATTTTTATTACTTCAAAGCTCACAAGAAAATTAAATTTCAGCATTAAATGACCCATGAGTTGTTGATATGCCGTTAAACAGACAAACCTTCTTACGTGCAAAAAAGATTTTGTTGTATAGATAAAAATCCGAGGTTAACTCATGCAGAAAAGTAACGAATACAAGGGCAGAATTATTTTAAAATTTTGATGGTACGACATAAATATTAACCCTTTGAGCCCTCCGTTCCTGAACAATTTTAACCCTTCTGCCTGAGCTCCTCAGTCAAATTTCGCAAATAATTGATATGTAATATTTCCGGGTAGATATAAAAATAGTTACAAGTGTTTTTCCACCGTTCAACCGGTGGCTGGGCATTAAGTCATTTTTCTCTACCACAAGTAGAGCGGTGATCAGAGCTCAAAGGATTAAAATAAGGAAAGGTTTCGTCTTAGAGGGCATAAAAATGGTCGCCCTCCATCGAATACACTCAACGATCGATGTTGCTTAACTTAGCAGAATATACAGTAAACCAAACTACAACGGACTCAAAAATCCTGAACTCCTCATGGTTTTTTTTATTATTTCGAAACACAGATTAGGAGTCGGGTTTACCACATAAATAAATAAATAAATAAATAAATAAAAACGGATACTAAAAAAAACAAAAAAACTTGGTCGACTGGCTTCTTATCATAATAACAAACTTCGACGTATCACTCTCTTTCAGATTTAGACGTTTTGGAATTAATTTTTTAAAACGTATATTTTAATTAAGATAAACCTGACAGCAAACCTTACAGAATTTGATGTCACAGGAAAACTTTCAAGAAATAATAAGATATAAAAAAGAAAAAAAAGAAAAGAAAAGATAAGCTGTCCTTCCAACGTTATCAGCTGGTCGAAATAACGATAGTCAATATGAAAAACGAAAAACTTTTACTATAATAGCGTAACTCCTCTCTTACAAAAACTGGGAAGCAATCGATCTTCAAGCAGTATTACCAACAGAATATATAAACAATTAGATCGATGCAGCACCGTGCCTAGAGTGCCCTGAAGGAGGGAATCGTTGAATTTGCCGCCACTCTAAATAATATTCCAAAACTGTACAACGTCTACAAAATATGAAGATTACAATTATGGTAATTTAACAAGTTTTAACGGCCGACAGAAGAAAAAAAAATTAAGATGGAAAAACTTATTTAAAAAGAGTTACGAACTTTTTTTTATTATTATTGATAACAATTTCTAAGATAAAATATTATTATTATTTCCTTCGTACGCATTAAGACACGCATTAACTGAAACATCTCTTTACTCTGATCTGGCCACTCGTATTCGAGGATGCCCGTCTACTAGGGTGGCTAGCCAATCCCTATTGCAGACGCTCGCTCAGGCACATTTGTGTTTATTCAACACCCACAGAGCCCAACTGTGGGTTATACTGCAACTATCAGCGTGTTATCTAGGGTGATCAACAATTTGAACAAGGCCAGCACGCTCAAGCCCTCGGCCATGATACTTGTGACTTCGTGTTAGCAAGGGTTTCGTCTACGCAATTTCACACACAAGGCTTGGGTCAACTCGTGGTATGGTAAACAGGCACTTTCCAAAGGTGCCGCACTCTGGGATCGACCCCTCTTTCATGAGAAATGCACATCTCTGACAAACCGACTATGGTGAGATTTGAACCCAAGTCTCATGGTCAGAATGCGAAAATTCTAATCACGTTCTTGCCCATATGAAGTTCGATGAAGTACCAAAGGACAAAATGCTTCACACGAAAGGTTTTTATTTTCCCCCACTTTGTCATAGGTTTCTATAAAATTATTGCATTAACTATATAACCGTTAAAATCCGAAATGCTGATTATTCAAACCAAGCTTGAAAACTTTTCCTATTTCGAAGGTTATTGCAACGTTACTGCATCTAGGGCATTAACGAAAAAAAAAGTCTTTTTCTTACTCGTTTTTATTAGAAAAGAGGGACAGACGTGGCAGCTTAAACCCAAAGAGGCAGCGGGAGGAATAACTTTAAATGAACGCATGTTGCTCGTTGGCCTAGTGTCCTTCTGCGGGTGGTCTTAGCCCTTCTCTCGAACGTAGAACTGGGAAACGTATTGACGCTTCAAAATTCTTGCTGTTCTCCGTTAAATTCGCGCCGTTTTGGACTAAAACCCAACGGCACTCTATCATTGTCCGAATATCACGACCACGACGTATTCTGACCAATTTCGGACGATCCTAGTCCTGACCTTTGCACTCTGTAAAAAATGACCTTGTTAAATTTTCCTATAATTTGGTCTTGTATCTTTTTAAATGAAGTTTAAAAATAATAATTCAGTATTAAAACATCCTGGTGAGTAAAACATTTATTTATCATCACCACACTAATTTGACAGTGGTATTCAGATCTCTAATTGCACTTTATTTTTCGAAGAATAAACTTGATAAAGATCAACGGAAACTATTTATGTTTCGTCTCGTTTCGATTTTTTTACTGCATATCAACCTCAATGGGTTATATAATGCCGACAAGATTTTTAGGATAGGTTCGTATGAAAAGAATACGTATTCTTTGGTTTGATTTATTTTGTTTTACGGCATATCAACTCAATCGGTTATTTAAAGCCGAATAGTATTTTAGGATAGGTTCGTAGAATATGCATTCTATGGTTTGGTTTATTTAGTTTTACGGCATATCAACACCTCAACGGGTTATTTAATGCCGACAAAATTTTTATTGCTTGTAATTTTTTCAAAACAGAGTATTGTTGGTAATTTTCTTTTCACAAAAAATTATTGCTGGCAATATTATTTTCTCCAAATAAATAAATGGTATTTTTTTTATTTCAAAAAATTATTGCTTGTAATAGTTTTTCTCAAAAATGATTTACCGGTAATAATGTCTTTCTGGTAATATATTTTTCTTCAAAAATTCGTTGCTGGTAATAATTTTTTACAAAGTATTTCTGGTATTAAAACCTATGTTCTTACATTTTCATATTGTTTTGACCCCAGTTTTGTAGTTAACTATTTCTCTATAGCTGGGACTCGAACGGGTCAGGGTGGACCCGGAACATCAACAATTAAGAGGGCGTTCCGCGTTCCTCAAAACCTCCAGATCAGAGGCCTCACTGTTGGGTGTAGTTTATCGTCAAACCCATCCAAATATATAATGAACAATTCATAGAAATGGTAATGTAAGCAGTTTCCTTGTAAGGAAACATTCGACATTCAATGATTCTTAAAACAGTTTTTCAGAAAAATGGGTTTCTCTTGTCCAATAACTGTTATCGCTCTTTCCAATATTGATGGGAGTTTCCTTCCTAACTTTGTATTTGAAGTAATGTGGAATATCAACATCTTGATTATGTCATTATTTTCTCTTCTCAAGCCCAGTCGCTGTTATCACTCTTTCCAGTATTGATGGAGGTTTCCTTCCTAACTTTGTATTTGAAGTAGTGTGGAATGTCAACATTTTCATTATGTCATTATTTTCTCTTCTCAAGCCCAGTAGCTGTTATCACTGTTTCCAGTATTGATGGGGAGTTTCCTTCCAAATCTTTTGTTTGAAGTAGTGTGGAATGTCAACATCTTGATTATGTCATTATTTTCTCTTCGAGTTTTTCTCCACATTACTTTCTCTTTTAATTAAAGTAGCAATTTTAAATAGAAATTACTGTCAGACTCATTACGGTGAGCGACTGAGTATGTTGTTTTGTAAAATATCTCTTTTGTGTTCATATAATTTCAAATTATGAAATCAATTATGGTCATATTAACAGTTTCCTTATAAGGAAACATTCGGCATTCGCTGACCGAGCCGCCAGTACAGCTGTTGGTTGAATTTTTTTTCTCTTAAAACAATTTTTCAGGAAAACAGGTTTCTCAAGTCGAATAGCTATTATTGTTCTTTCCAGTATTGACGGGGGTTTCCTTCCTAACCTTTTGTTTGAAGTAGTGTGGAACGTTAGCTTCTTGACTTTTTAAAAAGATCAGTTCATCCAAAGCTAGGCGATAATATCACTAAGATACAAGCGACTACAGCAAGTGAAAGAGAACTAAAAGACTTTAGATGGAATTGGAAGCCCAATCCTAAACAGTTAACTAGAGATAAACCTCTACACCTGTTCAAAAGACTGGGGAGGATGTGAACTGGGCGATGTTAATTTTTTTTTTTTTTTTTTGCACACTGTCACAGAAACGATAATCTGGGATATATAATAAGGAAAAATCAAGCCCGTGCGAATGGCTCAGAAACCGAGACAATATCGCTTATTGTGAAGGTCTAAAAATTCTATTTGGAGAAATGAGGGTCACGAAATCTGCTAGTGGGTGAGCGAACCTCACTTACCCCAATGTCATATAAAGTTATTGTCAGACAACATCACTAACGAATTATCTACAAGCAGATTAGGCGTAACCATATAATCATGACTAGAGTAACACATCTACTATAATCTCAACCTCTTTAAGTCGAGAGTAATTTGTCCTAACTGTTCTTATACTATGCAATTCTTATCTTCCCAACTTAAGGCAAAATCCCGCTGAAACACCGATTCTCGTACGATCATCGGTTAAGCAACCTCGAGTCTTGTCTCTACCTAGAGGGGTGACCGCTTAGGAATACCAGCTGCTGTAAACTTGGGTGTGCGGGTGCTGTAACGGATAATGGCGCGAAATTGGAAATCGGTGAGCCGAGTTCGAATTCCAGTTCGGTTCGTTATATTCACCTATGTGCAAATAGGAAAGGTATGAATTCACATTTTCTCCTGCAGCTATGGGCTAGGATTTTTATCAGTAAAGGATTGCGCCTCGGATTGAGGAATCAGAGCGCCGAGTTTGAATTCCAATCGAGTTCATTGCATTCACTTACGGGCTAAAACCCTTGAGAAATGTATGAATCCAGATCTTCTCCCCTCAGCAAATTGTAGGATAGATTTAGTTCTATAGTCTTGGGTGTCAACCAGTCTAGGAGAAGGAAAACCAGTCTGGAAAGGGTTGGTCTCCGTCAGACTGTCTTGCCCAAGACACACCACTTCTACTGCAGTGTGTGTGGTGCCCTTGTGACTATAATGGGTTACTGGACTCGTTATCGTGTATCAGTAAATAATTATTTTCTCCAAAAATTCTGACAATCTAAAAATAATTTCTGGCTTTAAATAACTTTCAAAAGGTTGATAAGCCATAGAAATAAATAATTCAATCAATCAACCTTATACTCCCTTACAATATTCCCATTTAGTAGCTCTTCAACTCGAGTGTCTCTCGGGCCTTATATTAAGTGAACAATAGTAAAAAAAAAAAAGAAAAAAGAAGAAAAGTTTATCTTAGCTATGTGATATAACTCTTCGGTAGATTATTTTTTATTATATTAATATTTAATTCAGTTTTTTTAATCCGGTAAAAATTTGAATCCTACAGTAAGAGATTGAACTTAATTTGCTTCTCAGCATTTCCGAAATTAGTTATGGAACCACTGACACACGTTGAAATAGTAATTACAGAAGGTCCCCGGGTTACATTTCGTGGTTACGGCGCCATCTCTCATAATATAATACGTTGTCACGCGGTGCTATATGAGGAAGATGGCGTTATTTCTTCATCGGCTGTACGCCATATTGGATTGAACGACATTCTCTATCTCTCGTCTGTGTCGTTTTTGCAGGAAACTTTTTGCCCTTAATTATGGCTCTCAAGCGTACAGCAGACTCGTGGGTGCTTATGTAGGTGAGTTCCGGGCTACGTCGAAAACCAGGTTACATCGCACCATAGAAACGGATCTCCGAGGAGACCCCCCACCCTGTATATTTAGATTGAAGATTAATTAAATTTAATTTTTACTGAATAGAAAAAGGAAATAAAACGTGAATTTTTTTATCAGATGTAACGTTTGGTTTAATTAAGCAAATACAGAAAAATCTGATTTAAAAAACAGAGAAATTGAAAGAAAAGAGGGGAAATTTATTCGGACGTGAATCAATTTAACACAGATTTTTTGGCCAAGTGAAATCCACCCTCGACATTAATAATATAGTTGATCTGAAAATAAAAAAAGCTCTTAAAAAAGGTGGCGAAAAGAATTCATGCTTTTTTTATATAATTTCATACCAAGCAAAGCCGACATGTGTATGTCAATAAACAAGATCCTCCAGCAAGGTTTTGGGGAGTGTGTAACCACCTCTTAATTGCTGTTGTTCCCAGGTCAAACCTGGGCCAGGTGGTAGCACCTGTTAAGCTCCCAGCTTTGGGTAAATATCAGGTCATCCCATAAGTTCTGTTCGAATTTTGAATAAAGAAAACAAGTGACCAAATGTTACATTTAATTACAGATTCAATCAACAATGTATTTTCCCTGATTATGTATGACTTCATTCCATCTATTAACAAGCTTACTAATTCCATTACTGTAAAATTCTTTTGGCTTTGATTCGAAGAACTCACAAATGTCAGTTTTAACCTCTTCCTGTGTTACAAAAGCTGTTTCTTCCAAATGATTCTGTAAGCTACGAAACAAATGGTAGTCTGAAGGGGCAAGGTCGGGAGAATAAGGTGGATGAAGAATTTTCTCCCAACCAAGTTCTTCGATCTTTTGTGACGTGATCCTTGCTGTTTGTGGTCGCGCATTGTCCTGATGAAACATCACCCGTTTTCGATTCACTAGAGCAGGTCTTTTTTTCTCAAAGCTTGGTTCAAACGCTCTAATTTCTGACAGTATATTTGAGCATTAATTGTTGCATTAGGTGGTAAGAATTCAAAGTGGATTATTCCTTGGCAATCCCACCAGATTGAAAGAACCTTTTGCCCATGAAGTTCCTTTCTCGGCTGTTGCTGGGGTGCTTCCCCTTTACCAAGCCACTGTCTACGACGCTTAACATTTCGATAAAAGATCCATTTTTCGTCGCCAGTCATAAGTCTATCCAAAAAAGGTGAAAAAAGTTGGCAAAAATGGAGAGAAGAGCAGATGTCAACTCTGGATTTGAGGTTGTTTTCAGACAATTCATGAGGCACCTATTTTCCAAGTTTAGGAACTTTTCCAAGTTGTTGAAGATGACGATAAACAGTTGTGTGGTTTGAACTGAGAACCACTGCCAATTCCTCAACTGATAAAGCAGGATTTTCTTCAAGGGCTGCTTCAAGAAGCTTTTCTTCAAATTGAACTGGACGTCCGGTTCGATCTTCATCTTCAGGGGTGAAATCTCTACCTCTGAATTTTGCAAACCATCTTCTGCAAGTTCTTTCATTCACACATTCCTCTCCATAAACTGAGTGAATGTTTCTTAGCCGCTTCGGCTGCTGAGTTTCCTTTCTTGAACTCATAAAACATTATGTGCCTCAAATGATTCTTGGGTACTTCCATGTTAGCAGGGTTTTAATCAAACAAAATTTAATTTTATTGTTCTCTGAAATAATATTTGATCAGTTTAAATGCCTCTAAACATAAAAATAATGTTCATCTCCATTAGACATTATTAAATACTCTTTAAATTTCGTTTATTTTAACAAAAAGTTAAAATTCGGACAGAACTTATGGGGTGACCTAATATATATATATATATATATATATATATATATATATATATATTGTTGAGTCTTGACTCATTGTTGAATCTCGACTAATGCATGGAATAATAATGCAACACAAAATGTACTTAGAACAAGAATGTATTATAACAAGAAAATGTACACAATATTTACATATAGTATTTCTGTTTATTTCTGGGAAGACGTTCCTGGAGAATGTGTTGTCTAAGTCGCAGTCGGGCAGAGTCTCTAGCTGGATCTCTGTATTCGCTTCTCGTCTTCCCGGTACCAACCATTATTTATATAGTCGGTAGTCACCTATGCAGATTAGGTGGATCCTACCACAACATATATATATATATATATATATATATATATATATATATATATATAGATAGATAGATAGATAGATAGATAGATAGAGAGAGAGAGAGAGAGAGAGAGAGAGATAGAGATAGATAGATAGTAAGAGTTGTTATACACAAGCAAACACAAGGAATAGATACAAAGACTAATTAACTTATGGGATGACCTAATAGTTAAACCACTATGAAATTATAAAAATACATTTTTGTAGTAGAAGTGCTAGCAATTCATTTTCATAATAAAGAATTACCAGCAATACATTTTAGTCAGAAAATAAATATTACCAGCAATATATTTTTGTAAAAAAAATATTAGAAACATTAAGAAACATATTGCTAGCAATACATTTTTAAAATATTTAAAAAATTAAAAAAGATATTACCAGCAATACATTTTTTCTAAGAAAACAATTACCAGCAATGCAGTTTTATAAAAAAAACATATTACCAGTAATACATTTTTGTAAAAAAAAAAACATTACCAACAATACATATTTATAAAAAAAAATTACCAGCAATAAATTTTTATAAAAAATATGACCAGCAATACATTTTTATAAAATACAAAAATTCCCAGACATCCATTTTTATAAAAAGAAATATTACCAGCAATACATTTTTGCAATAAAAATAAATAACATTGCCAGAAATAGATTTATGTAAAAAAATAATTTAAAAAATATTACCAGCAATTAATTTTTCATAAAATAATATTACCAGCAATACGTTTTTGTAAGGAACAAAATATTGCCAGCAATGCATTTTGATAAAAAAATATAACCAGTAATAAATTAATAAATTTTCTAAAAAAATATTACCAATAATACATTTTATAAAAAAATAAATACTCTAACAATACATTTTTATAAACAAAAATTACCAGCAATACATTTATGTAAAAGAAATTACTCATGCTCCCCAAAAAATTAAATTTCGACATTAAATGGCCAATAAGAAATTGAAATGCCGCTAAACAAAAGAAAACAAACAATGCTGATGTTGCTACACGCCTTACTTCTTGCCTATCTCACACTGCGAACCTTTTCTAAGCTCCATACTAAACATTAAATCTGTTACGAAAAAAGAACTAAACAAAATGAACACAAAACGATCAGCTTTAAAAAAAGGACTCGTAACTGGAAAAACCGAATGAAAAAAGAATGTTAACAACAAATACTTTTTCACACCCAACGCAGTTCTGCGGAATCAGAATCAACGTTGAGTTTAAGCAAGCGAATTGGAGTAAAGTCCCATGCAGATTTAAATTTTTCCCACTTGTCACGAATGCAGCTATCGATTTTTTTTGCATGCTCGCATGCTAGTTAACATTCGTGTCAGTCAGCTGTTGGCTCTCATGCTGGCCAATAGAATCTTCCTGCCTATTAGTGGCAGCCAGCTATAGGCTCTCAAACTGGCCAGTAGAAAATGGCCGCAAACTACATGAAAACTGCCGTAGAAGCATGAAAATATCTATTATTTCCACTATCGATGGGAGTTGGGAAATGCAAAGTCGGTCTTGGCCTTCCCGATAACTTGGAGCATGTGCATGTACATTTTGGTGCAAATCCGTCGAAAATTGCGGCCGTGCATTCGTTACACACACATCCTGCCTTTTATAGATATAGATGAACCAGATTAATTTGTCTTATCATTAGCTGTAGATAACCAGTCAAATGGCATCAATATGCAGATATTTGCTTTTCTCAGAATTACGTTAATTATTTCGTAACTATTTACAGACAAACAGGTCAGTACTTTTCAAATCAGTTCTCCATAAGCAATCGAATTCCTAAATGGTATTAAATGCAAAGTTTTCATGATTTATCCAGTCAGTGTTATTTTTAATTTTTGGTTGATTTTGCTTAGCGGCATATCGACCTCTATGGATTATTTTTAATGCCTAAATCTAAATATTTTTTATACACAATTTTCTTTTATTTTTGGATATTAACCTTATTAACCTATAGCGTGGGGAGAAGAGGTGGCTTCATATATCTCCCAAGTGGATATAACGAACACGAGTGGAACTGGAACTCGAGTCTCCGATTAACAATTCCAAGTCATTATCCATTACACCACCCGCACATCCAAACTTACAGCACCTCATATTCCCAAGAGGTAAGCCATTTTAGGTACTGACCTCGGTAGTGGGACTGTTTCAACATGATGTGCTCGTAATCCTGCAATTCATTTTTAGATTTCTTAATTATTGTTAAGTAGTAAAATAATGTATATTTAAATTACCACGAAATGGTGATTTAAATAGAAGAAAGGAAAGCTACGTGTTATGTTCTAAGGATAAAAAAATACAATTTTAAAAAATATGATTTAAAAAAATGTCATGTAAAAAAATATAATTTAAGAAAATATAATTTGAAAATATAATTTAAAAAATATAATTTAAAAAATATAATTTAAAAAATCAGTTCTCAATTAATAAAATTTAATTTAAAAATATATAATTTAAAAAATATAATTTAAAAATATAATTTAAAAATATCATTTAAAAAATTACCATTTAAAAGTATCGTTTAAGAAAATATAATTTAAGAAAATATTTTTTTTTTAATTAATTTAAAAAACTAATTAAAATATAATTTAAAAAATCTAATTAAACATCTAATTTAAAAGAATATAATTTAAAAAATATAATTAAAAATATAATTTATAAAAATATAATTTAAAAAATATAATTTTAAAAAATTATTTAATAAATATAATTTAAAAAGTAATTAAAAATATAATTTAAAAAAATATAAATTAATATTTTCAAAATTTACAAAGAGTTCTATTCTTTTTTGTCTTAATTTTCATTAATATGTTTCAAATAGGAACATGGATATTTTAATTTATATTTAAAATACCTTGGACCGAAAATTGTAAAAAGTGGATATTTACAGGCAATATAAGGTTATTTATAGATAAAAAAAATGAGAGAGGATTTCTGAGGCACATGTGGTCTAAAGAATTAAAACACTCACATGATAAACTGAAGGGAAGAAAAGCAGGCAAAACCCTTATTGACTTCAGCCTGTGAAGGCCCAATTTTAGACGCAGGCCTTCCCTAGATTCATAGGAAGGGATAGGCCATTACCTTATCACGTTGCCCTTGTGCGTTTTCGTAAGTGTCAGATGTGACAACTTCATTGATCATGTCGCTTTTCGTTTCACAATTGCCACAGAGTATATGCGTCTAAGTGAATATAAAGAACCCGACCGGAATTCGAACTCGGTTCTTCGATTTCTCATTCGGAGCTGTTATTCATTGCACCTCACGAACCTGTGAGCTTACAGCAACGGGTTTTCGCACGCGGTCAACCATTTCGGTACTTACCAAGCTTAACGTTGCTTAACTTCGGTGGCCGTATGCGAACCAGTGTTTCAATGCGACATGACTATAAGTAAGCCCCGGGAATACAGAGAGAAATAGGGACGGTAAAGATTTTTAAAAATGCCTTAGAGAAACAAAAGACGGGAAAATGTGGAGAGCCATGATCGCCCAAGTTCTGATGTCATCAGACATATAAATCGATTGTGGGGAGAATGGAAAGCAGAATATGAATCTATAATTTTGAAAAGAAAATGTTTACTTCTTATAGATTTATTCTCTAGCATTGCAACTTGCAAGAGATTTCGAAAAGCACTTGATAACTCGTTACAATGAATAGGTCGAGATTAATTGGATTAATCGTCAACACCAACGTCAAGTCTGTTCTACTTTACAACTCAGAATCCTGACGGGTAACCAAGACCAACACCCACAAACTTCAGACATTTAACAACTGATGTCTCAGGAACATCCTCAATATCATGTGACCAGAAGCCGTCTCCAACGACCAACTGTGGAACAGAACCAGACAAGCCCCAATCTAGATTGACACCAAGAAACGGAAATGGGGATGGATCGGCCACACACTCTGCAAGCCCGCATCTAGTGTCACCAGGCAGGCCCTTTACTGGAATCCACAAAGGAAGCAAGAAGTAGATCGTCCAAGACAGACTTGGCGTAGAAGTATTGACTCAGAGGTGAAGACAGCCGCTACGACATGGGCTGAGCTAAAAAGGATCACCCGGAACCGCGTCCGTTGCAGATATGTTATTGCGGCCCTATGTCCCCCGAGGAATCAAGAGAAACAGAAAAAAAAATTGGATGTGCTTCTTATTGGTTCGATTTAAATACAATCGTACCTTTGTGGCATGAACGGAAAATCGCTAATGGTAAGTCGAATTCATCGCAGTTGAAGCACATGTAACCGTATTGCCCTGTATGTTTGAAAATGGCAACGGAGAAATTCAAATTCCATATAAAAGGTAACAGCAGGGTTTCGTGCCAAAGGACCCATAAAGTTTTACCAAAATTTTGCTTAATTATAATTTAAAAATAATTCAGCAGACGATGCTATTTTATTTATAACGACGAGATTTTGGCCGATTGCCTTACTCGGTTTCCGTCGTTTGATATTGTGCGTTTGAAAAATGATGCTTCTATCGTGGCCGAAAGCTATGGCGGCCGCGATAAAGGCATCATTTTTCAGACGCACAATATCAAACGACCAAATATCGCATATCAGCCTTTTGGCTGAGATCAAATTGTAGTGTCGGCCCTTGGGCGGATAAACTACATTACATCTCTCAGTCGTGTCTCTGTCTTCAGTGCGAAAATATTATTCTGGGACGCCCGGTCATGGGAAACAGCTGGCCACGGTAGTAACTCCCTCATTGCCCTATAGAGTGGGGATAGCAACTTTCTTCCGTTTCCGTTTCGATGGAATTCTCTTCCGTTTCCTTGCTTCCCTGTTAAGTACAATCTTGAAAAATTTAAATGCAACGTCAATCGCCATCTTCTATCTTCTTGAACACCGTCCATCTTTTTTTCTTTTCCTTTCCTCTCTCTTCTCAGTCTTCCCTTTCGCTTTCAATCTCTGTAAGCTCAACTCTACTAGTGGCATTGCCGCCTTGCTTGGGGTGAAATGATTTTAAGAAATGGCAAGTCGACCGTAAATTGATGTGATATTACTGCCAATCTATTACTAGGTTTAAATTCGTAATATCTCGGTACCATAGAGGAAAGTAATATTTATTTTGAAAATACAAATATGTGGCACAAGGCCAAAAGGGGGATCTTACTTACAATCTTATTACAACCACCATAATACCTGAAAGTTTCTACAAAGCCCTAACTAGTTCCTATATGTACAATTTGTGTGGGGATTGGGGAATAAAAAAAACATTTTTTTAAAAATGAAACCATAATGAATATTTACAAATGATAAGTATAGAAGGAAGATAATTAAAAGAGTTATCATGATTATATTTATAAAAAAGGCATGAGCAAGCTAATCCATGGCAGTGTGAAAGTGAATGAAGAAGAGATGCTAGGTCAGGCTCAATAGCATTGCGGAAATTAAGATGCCTGATTTTGCCACCCTTTTACTGTGGAAAATCTTCTTACTAAATGAATATAAATGAAATCAGTATTATTCAAACCTGTTGACATAGTAAGGTGGGTCATAGTAAGGTGGGTCATAGTAAGGTGGGTCATAATAAGGTGAGTCATAGTAAAGTGGGTCATAGGAAGATGGGTCATAGTAAAGTGAGTCATAGGAAGATAGGTCATAATAAGGTGGGTCATAGTAAAGTGGGTCATAATAAAGTGGGTCATAGTAAAGTGATTCATAGTAAAGTGGGTAATAGTAAAATGGGTCATAATAAGGTAAGTCATAGTAAAGTGTGTCATAGTAAGGTGAGTCATAATAAAGTGAGTTATATTAAAGTGAGTCATAATAAAGTGAGTCATAGTAAAGTGGGTCATAAGAAGATGGGTCATAGTAAAGTGGGTCATAGGAAGATAGGTCATAATAAGGTGGTTCATAGTAAAATGGGTTATAGTAAAGTGGGTCATGATAAAGTGAGTCATAGCAAGGTGGGTCATAGTTAGGTGAGCCATAGTAAAGTGGGTCATAGTAAAGTGGATCATAATAAGGTGAGACATAGTAAAGTGGGACATAGGAAGATGGGTCATAATAAGGTGGGTCATAGTAAAGTGGGTCATAGTAAGATGAGTCATAGTAAAGTGTGTCATAGAAAAATGGGTCATAGGTGAGTCATAATAAAGTGAGTCATAGTATGATGGGTCATAGTAAGATGGGTCTTAGCTGTGGAAGTTTCAGCTAATGGCGCTTCAGAGAGTGGAATGAAATTATACCCTGCAGCATCACAAGATTAAAACTATCCTCGTCAAAAACGATAGCAAAAAGTTTTCCAGTTCTTTAGGTCCTCACTTTTCTTGCTTTGAATCAACACCATCAAATTTAAATCGGTTTGTTTTCTGGGCGAAAAGAAACACCTACGCACAACAGGCGCGTCCAGACAGCCTTACATTGTATCTAAGTAAACTATCCTCTTTCAGCACAAAGCCTTTTTCTATTCACTAATCGATATACGTTGATTAAATCGATTTAACTGGCGTGCTTGTAATCAACAAGACAAATGTTTAAATGAAAAACGTGCTGCCTCCGAAAATTCGTCGGCCAGTTCATCAACAAAATACCTGATCAAATGAACAGACAATGTTTTTATCTATGCATTCTAAGCTGAATAGAAACTTTTTCAGCAATCAATTGCACAAGAGTGCGTGCAAACACATACACAGACACACAGTAGTTATTTGAAGGATTGAATCTTGATGAACCTGTTTATTTGTCGTCCGTATATTTGCGTGCTCATATATTCTATCATATTTACGTGTTTGTGTATTATGACGTGACGTCTGTCTGTTTTGTCACCAATAAACCTTTCTCTCTCGTCCACTTAATCTCTAATAACAACCCTGTCAAAGTAACTAATTTTGTAGCCGTATATTGCGCGTCTTGCTTCCGCTCAATTTCAACTCATCAGAACGAAATCAAACGAGATTTCGATCTGATGAGTTGAAAATCTCGGTGTTCACGAAATAAAAATTATAAACGAAATGGATAATTAAAGTCTCAGTCTCCCTATTATCATTATATATATATATATATATATATATATATATATATATATATATATATATATATATATATATATAGTTTACGAAAAACTAGGTAATCCGTATGGGTAGACCCAAGGAGGATAAAATCCAGAGAGCTCAATGTAAAACAAAGCTAATAATTTAAATGGATTCATTTTTCGTTTCAACCTTTGGAAGTAAAATCTGATGATCCGCAGTCCTTTAAAAGAGCTGTGGTGAAATAATTTATCACATGTAACCTTAAAGTGGTCTGTTTTTATTTGATATATATATATATATATATATATATATATATATATATATATATATATATATATATATATATATATATATATATATATATAGAGATATATATATAGATATATATATAGATATATATATATATATATATTTGAAGACATTTTTATGTTTATCTATAAAAAGAATGTATAAACATAAAAATGTCTTAAAATAATTACCGGACTTTGTCCATTTCATAATGTATGACGTCATTTGTTTATATCTGGATACGCATTAAAAAAGCAGTAAAATCAACCTTGGTAATCGAACGATCCTCCGTGGATCAATCGGGTAAGGCACGTCAGGCGATATGACGGTTCCGTATAGGATACAGGTTCGATTCCTGTTGGAGGACGAATATTTTCTAGGAAAATTTCTCGGACATTCAGGCCGGTAAATGTTGTTTTTATACTGTTTAAAACAGAGCATTTACTTAAATAATTGTATCTATAAAAAGAATGTATAAACATAAAAATGCCTTAAAATATATATATATATATATATATATATATATATATATAAATATAAATTATATATATATATATATATATATATATATATATATCCAAATCAAAGCATTAATTTAAAACAGAGCTGAATTCAAAAGTAGAGCAATAAATATTTATTATATTCTGTTACATTACAACATGTAAATATCTGCTACAAAACTGTACATTTTGTTTCAACGTTAAATATCAAACGTTTCTTCAGGTGGCTAAAAATTGTTTCATACATTCATATATGACCACTGTTTACTCGCTAGACACAGCATTACCATAGCTGACAATTTGACATAACAGAATGTTCCTTCGAGTGTGAAATCGACAGTGACTCCTGAAGTCAGCATGAGACCTACAGAGTTTGCCGCAATGAATGAAAACTAAATCCGTGTTTTCAAACTGACGGTTAGGCCACTCAGATGGAGGATTATCATGAATTTTTTCAAATGTCTCGTGACTTCGGAGCGACTCTTACAGACGTTACCGCATACATCACAGTAAATCTGGTCTGCAATAACGAATTAAGCGTAGTTTGTTAGCGGGTTGTATAGTCCTGCGTTTGACATGCATATTCGGCCACCCTTACGGCAAACAAACTGAGGAACAGTTGGGTCTAACTCCTCTCCATTTCGGGCAGCACTTCTGGTTTTTGCCCAGCTTATTGTCTTTGTCTTTGCATGGAATGAGCGACATTCATATATTAGTTTTCTTTCCATGTTTCTATTGCCGGCCTATACTTCTAAGTTGTGAAATTCGAAATTGTATTGCGACAACGAGTCTTTGACAGTGCTTGAAACGCTTCTTTGGTTACATACATACATAGATGACGGCTGCCTTCTCGTTAATGAGAATAGCCATCGACATCCTACAAAGATTCATCATTGCTATGCACTGACATGACTTAATCGCATCAAAATATTTGCATTGTTTTTAAATCATAATAATAGTCATGTCTGTTAAGGTTACGGCCAGCCATACACACAACCCGGAAAGATCCTCCAAAGACATCGTATAATACCTGAGCATTACATTTTTAAAGTGAAGAAAGACGGTACGCAGGTTCAATCCCACTCTGTGAACACATTGAAGCAATAATCCTAGAAAAGAAGAGATCAAGATCGTCGGTTGCTAGTGTGCCATATGTGTTACATCTGAGTTTACCTTCTCCCAGGAAGATGTCCTGACAGAGACTAAGGGTTCTTTCTCCCTCCCAGTGGTTACTCGAGGCGTTAGGATGTCGATGAGGGGCCTTCATCCGTCAGGTTCACTATTTGAAAATAGATGGGACCCTAACAGGTGTTATCACTCGGGGTCAGATTGAACCTCTGAACAACAGCGATTAAGATGTTCCACGTTTCTCAAATGCTCCAATCTTCCGATCAGAGGCTTTGCTGCCGGATGTAGTTTATTCTTATACCCAGGTCATGCATACAGAGTGCGATGAGTAAATTAGCGCCATTTTATACTTTTCATTTCGCGCATGTGCGTTGTTTGCTTTTGATTTTGTCGATTGCATTGTATAGTAGGGTCAGTTGGGCACCGTCTGTGAGAAAAAGAGAACCATGACGCAATTCACCAGAAATCTGGAAACACCCTGCTGTTTAAGTGTCAGTGTGAGGCCTACATCAAGTGCATTGAAGAGTTAGTGCTGCCCTGGGTCAAGATCCCTATGTCTGGCAGCAGGACTCTGCACCATGCCACACAAGCAGAAGAACGCAGGCATGTCTGTCAGACAATTTCTGCCACCACATCATTCCTTACATCTGGCCACCGCACTTCACAGACTGCACTCCCTTGATTATTATATGTGGGGCTCAGTTGAGCGGAAGACCAGAAAACCTCCTTGTAACATCAAAAATGAATTGAATGCAAAGATTATTGCAGCATCCACCAACTTAAACTAGGAGACCGCCCAGAAGAGTTGTAGGAGAATCCGAAGTCGTTTGGAGGCCGTAGTTGAAGCCAATGGAGGTTTTATTGAATAAATTTACCTTTTAATATTTAAAGATATTTCTGTGTAATTTTGGTAAATATATCTGTCAAAATGAGATGTCAGTGTTATTTTCATTTTTGCGTAATTTAGACGACAGTTTATATATCGCACCCTGTACATAAGTACGAGACCATGGTTATGAAGCAGAGATGAAAATGAGATGTATTGTTCGTCTAATACACTTATAGGATAGCCTGACGTCCAAAAGATTTCTGTACAAGGAAAACGTGGAAGGCAAAAGCCCACAGTGCAATCCGCCCAAACGCTACAGTGATTGCTTCAAGAGCACACTTAAGAAAGTTAACATAGCCACCAGTGTTCAGGAAGATCTTGAGTCTAACCAGTCTACTTGCTGACGGCTGGTATTATTAAAATATTTGTAATGGAATTTATCGGAAACGGAGAGCTAAATCGGGCTTCTGTTTACATTAGTAATTTTTTTAAATCATTTATTGGGTCGAACTATGTCGGACATTCATGGCAGGAAGGTCGTTAGGGCGTCATGCCGTGTCATAACGTAGATAGTCAATGTTAGTGATTGCCGGGTAACCAACCCATTTTGTGCCATGCCTAGGTGTCCAGAGCAGTAGTTCACTCTTAAGTTCTTGTTTGCTCGCCAGCAGTGTCCTGCAAAGCGCATTCTGCGTTCGTCTAAGATTGTAGAAATATCAGTCCATACAGCTGTGATTTAGTTGAATATTGTTTCCAGGAGATTTTAAATACCGATCTCAGAATCCCAGTGCAGATTCCATCAAGCTTAAGCTCTAAGGTTTTAATCAATGTCCAAGCAGTGGCACCATACATTAACACCGTTTCTTTAGTAACTCGAAAAAATCTCCGTTTGATGTTGTCTAGATTTATTGTATATAAAATACAATTGTGGAACAAGGCCGAAAATGGGTGGGGATAAGCTGAGGGTGGTCATCACTTACTATCTTATACCTAGCTAATCAGATTAACGACCCATTCATTCATTACAATTTGTACATCCACGAAAAGAACTCATCCATCATCATTCAGTCATCTATATGCCACAATACCGCATACTCTCAGGGGACTTACAAAAACACCCCATGACATAAAAATTAACGATTATAAAATTCTCTATATATAAAAATCTGTGGGTGATACGTACTGAGGGGGGAAGCCCAAAACAAACTAAAATATCAAAACAAATGCATAAAATAAAAGGATAACTGATGTTAGCTAGATCCCTCAAACCCTTAGAAGAATTCAGAGAGACCGCTGTATTCTGCCTTTAGACAAAAGCAAGAGACACTCTCACTAAGGGAGAGGTAAATTATAAAATAAATACGGCCATGAGGAAAGAAGAAAGCTGACTCAGTCGAGATGAAAAAACGTGGGAACAAAAACAAACTAGGGAGGTTGCGAATCTCGATTTGGATTTGGATTATATCCAAGGGAGAAGCCGGGAACAGGCCGGGAACAGGCCGGGAACGACTCTTACTCACATGAACTAGGTACGTTTGAGGTTGTCTGGTAGATGAGATTTATAGATTATATTTATTTTATACAAAGCGTTCCAAGCTTTAACTATGCGAATTTTTTATATCATTTTCAGTAGACTTTACTTCGCTTCTTAGGTATATAAAAGATTCGACACATATTATCGATTCACGTCAGATAGTTTGCATTGAGCCTTGCTGGTTGAAGCCTAGGAATTCAGTTTTAAATACATTGGCATAGAGACCAACATCGTTGGCTCCAGTTTAGTCCTATAAAAAAGATACTAAAAGACTTACTTGGGCGCACATACCATTCATCGACTAGATTGATAGTCACGTACGTCGCCATTAATTTAAACAAACTATCATTATGATGTCCAGTCTTATTTCGTGTGCAGTCTATGCATCAAAGCGTGCAGATCAGCGAGTGGGTCTTACCCAGAAATACAAAGCGCAGAATTATGATAAAAATGCAGCATGTATTAATCTTACTTGCAAAACCCGTGGCTTACAACGTAGGTTATTCGCTGGACGAATGAAACACCAAACACCATCAACGGGAAAGAGATAAACAGCAACTTCATACAAATGGCTGTACTCGGACAGGACATTTCCCCATGTATATATTTGAAAATGTACATCCTTAGACATATTATATCCACTGCCTAATAATGAAAAAAGAGGTACCGTGGAATAATGGTTAGCGGCACGGACTGAGGAATCAGAGAGCTGAGTTTGAATTCCATTCGCGTTCTTTGCATTCAATTTCGTACAAATACCCTTGGGAAAGATATGAATCCATATCTCCCCCTCAGCTATGGTTAAATAGCAGGACTGACTTGGTTATGTAGCCTTGGTTGGCAACCAGTCTAGAATAAGAAAACTCTGAATTCGAACGACCTGATGCCTTGTAGTTTCTGCCTTTTTATCCAAAGGCTAGATGAAGGTAACTTCAAAAGCAAATCCACCTCGCAACTTGTCTCGGAGAAAGATGATGATGAATAACATCTGGTAGCAATGCCTTTGATCGGGAGATTGGAGCTTTGATGGAGCGTTGAACCACTCCTTAATAACTGTTGATCCCAGTTCTACCGTAACCCGGTTTGGTAGAACCTGTTAGGATCATATCTAGGGACAAATAGTGGACCCTAAAAAAAACAAAAAAAAAACAGAACAAGATGAAAGTTTAATACTTTTTTTATAGTAAAAAGAAAACAAACAGCAATATATATTTATAATTAAAAGAGCAACAATACCTATTATAGCAAAATTACGGACAATTCTTTTTTATCGGCAGTTGAAGCAATGTCCAAATTGACAAGAATATGGTGGAACAATATGAGCTTTCAAACAAAGTACAGACTCTACCAATCTGTGGTAGTCTTCATTCTCCTATATGGATAAGAAACGTGGACATTGTAGGCAGATACAGAGAGAAGGATCCAAGCGTTTGAGAACAAATGCATGAGAAGATGGCATTTTCTATTGGAAAAAAAACAATGAGTTTGTGCGGAAAAGGGTTGGAAGTTTTGTGGGACACCAGAAACCTCTTCTTGCCACTGTTAAACGGTAAAAAATGGCGTGGTTTGGACACATTTACAAGGCACGACAGCCTGTGCAAGACCATCATGCAAGGAACGAAGTTGGACGTAGGAGAAGACGCCAACGCAAAAAAAAAAAACTGGTTGGACAATGTCAAACAATGGACAGGTAGGACTGTACCAGAATTGCTGATGGCCGCCTTTAACAGACCGTTGTGAGGAAAGAGCTAGTGTGGCTTCTGCATTCGGATCTGCCCTACAATTACAAAAGTCAAGGGGATGATGATGATGATGATGATGATGATGATGATGATGATGATGATGATGAAGTTATACAAATGCATACAAAGTATATTTTGTTGAAGCCAGTAAATTCTGTTCAAAATTCCGGTATTACTTAACCCATAGAGGCTGATATGCCGCAAAAAGAAATCAGTCAATCAATCGAAGAAAAGAACTCCCTAACCCTACTTTGAACCGCAAGAGAAAATACTGGACCCCTCGGGCTTCGAACAATCATTCATTCGTCCATGGGTGTGTCTAACTGACAGACTACGACCACGAATGAAGTCAGAATTATTTTACAAAATAATAAAAGATATTTATTTTTATACAAAAACTATTTTTCATCAAAAGTCTTAATTCAGTTGTGAATATTAATCGGGTAGCTCAAACATTATACAGTGAGAATTTCAGATCAAAATTCAACTTATGATTACGTTGTGGGCTGTAGACTTTATGATGTAGCTTCATACAGATACGACGTGCGTTGAAAAGTTCCCGGCTTAGACAACTTTCTTAAAACTGACCAAATGAGTAAGTATCAGTATGTTTTTTTATTATTATTATTATTATTATTATTATTATTATTATTGTCGAAATGATTATTGGTTAGGAAGCAAACTTTTCAGCGCCCACTCATACATACGGGTACATGGGAACATTAATATATACGCTGATTAATTTAGATGGACACACACTCTCTTTCCCGCCCTCATCTCACTCTCTCTATATCTCTGTCTCTGTCTGTCTCTCTTTCGCACACACACACACTCACACACAAACCCATAAACCCATAAACATTCAGATAGTTACTAACGGATGGATATTACGTGCATATACACGCACAGGCAAAAACTAAATAATAATTTTACAAGCAAACACAGAACAACCTTTATAATTAGGCTTGCGAATAAATTCTTTCTCTGGCTCGTAAAAATTTCCTAATTTTCTGGGCTTTGGTTTATCGAAATAATTCTGTCTGTCCTTCTCAGTTACACCCTCACCTCCAAACTTTCTTTCTCTCAGTCTCCTATCACTTAATGTTTCATCATCTCTTTTTCTCTCTCTCTCCCCACTCTCTCTCTCTCTTCTCTCTCTCAATTACACTCTGTTTCTATTATCTCTCTGTCTTTCTGGAATTAACCCTTACTCCTTTTCTCTATCGATGTCTCCCTTATCTTACTCTCTCACCACTATATTACTCTCTCTTTCACTCTCATTACCAAACTCTCTGTCTCCTCTCTCTTAATCTATCACTCATACTCCCTCTCTCTTTTCCCTCTCTCTTCGATCATTCCTGACTCAATCCCTCTCAAATTCGCACTCTCTCAATCATGATCTCTATCTTTCTCTCTCTCTCACGCTCTCTCTCTCCCTCCTTTTCTAGTACACAATATCCCAGTCACTCTTTATCTCTCATTCTCCCTATAAAATCTTCTACCTCCTCTATTTTATCTATCACTCTCTTTATTCTTAATTCTCTTTCTCTCTGTTTGTTTCTGTTGAATTCATTCACTCACTCACTCACTCACTCACTCACTCACTTAATCTCTCTCTTTGTCACATCTCTCTTCATTACTCACTCGCTATATAATACTCTATGCAGCCCTTCTCCTCTGTATCTCTTACTCTCTCCCTATTTCCTCTCCCACTCTCTATCTCACTTGACAGCAGCCATCGTCTTTCCAGGACAAAGGCTATACTTGATTGCAAAACAGTCAGAACAAATCCTGAAATTTGTAGCAAGAAAGAAACCTACATTCCTGAGAGAATAAGATCTATTGCCTCAGCCATAGGTTCACCTATCGCCCGGTTCACACTCCTTACATGTCTTATGAACAGGAGCAGAGTTTTATTCCTCGTTTCCTTCTCCTGTTATATATATATATATATATATATATATATATATATATATATATAAAACAGTAATTATATATATTACATATATATATATATATTTTATTTTTTAAGATTTTCACCCCAAGCAAGGCTGGAAGACACTAGAACGCAAGGGGTTACAGAAGGTTTGGAGGAAGAGCAGATAGGAGTGGTAAACGAGAGGATGTGGAGAAAGACAGTGGATTGATCAAGGCTAGGGGGTTACAGAAGATTTGGAGCGAGAGCAGATAGGAATGAAAGGGGGAAAGGATGTGGAGAGGGGAAGTGGATAGATCAAGGCAACTGTCGATTGACGTTACACTTAAATAGTTGGAGATTATATTTGTCAGGGAAACAGGAATAAGGAAGGGAGTTCCACAGGCGAGATGTGCGAGACATGAAGCTATTAGAGTAGAAGAGACGTCTACATCTAACAGTTTCAACGGTGAAGGGAGGGGAACGGGATGCCAGCCTCGTAGGACGCTTAAATTCATGAGGCCTGTGAACCAGCGAAAGCAGCTCATCGGAGCAATTATCGTGAAAGTATTTGTAAAAAAGACAGAGCGAGGCATATATATATATATATATATATATATATATGGGGATGAAATGGACATCTGAATGGGGTAATTTGGGTTTCGTTTTTGTAATTCACACACACACACACACACATACACATATATATATATATATATATATATATATATATATATATATACATATATATACATATATATTATTTATTTTAGGATTATAAAACATGTCAAAAGTGCTACACAATTGCAGTCGTGTTGAACGCATACCAATGTGTCTCCTGAGGTGATTGTAAATTACTGGTGAGTGAATGATTAATTTGGTTTCAAAAGCAAAATGCATCCTCTTTTTACAAGAAAAAAAGTTATAAGACTTGAGGGCTTCAACCTGAGCAACCAATCGTATATGACCTACTTTCAATTCAAACTAAGCAAAATTAAAGTTTCTTAGAAATGTGTCATTCGGGAGATATAATATTGCTCTTCATTGTATTGAGCCCTTTTTTAAAAATTTAATGTATGAACGTTGGAATTGTACTCTATTACTTCTCATCTTACCTGGATATATATATATATATATATATATATATATATATATATATATATATATATATATATATATATTGAATGTTAAAGACAACATAGTCTTACATATTTTCTTTTGAATTTTCTCATATTCTCTAATGAGACTTTTTATTTGAAAATAGTTTCGAAATATGTATTGTCCATACGATGACCTAGCGCTTTCGAACATCATTGTTCATCTTCAGGGTCAATATTTTAGTCAAAATTTTTTTTTTTTTTTTTTTTTTTTTTTTAAACAAACATTTGCCAATTATCTTGTAGCGTAATCATGTTGCTACTTTTTTACAAACTAAAAACGTTAAATTCCTTTTAAATTCAAAAGACGCGATGATGTTATATCACGTGCATGGCGTAGATTTTTATCATGTGACAGCGTGAAAAAGATTTCCAATACACAAGCCAAAAGTTGGACTGATATGAGTTTGTGACCCTAACGGCGCATGGACACGCATATACGCCCAGTCTCACACTGTTCATATATGTTTATGTTTTTGTGAGCTGCAATGCGTGAACGTGCGTGAATGTATGCCTGCGTACGTATGAGTGGCATTTCGACGACAATTTTTCCTCCCACTACCATAAAAACACCGATATACGCCACCATAAATAAATCCCAAATTTCAAAATTAATCAGTTTGTCTGACGATCGCAAATGGCGTGAAACCCAGGGTCACAAACTCACATCAATCCAACTAAATATGTTAGCTGTATCACTGATATTGAGCGCGTTCCAATAAGTACCGCACATATATAATATATAAATAATATATATAAAAATGCATATGCATATGCATATATATATATATATATATATATATATATATATATATATATATATATATATATATATATATATATATGCATTTATATATATATATATATATATATATATATATATATATATATATATATATATATAAAAGTGAACATAGAAGTCAACACTTAGAGGCGACAGTCTGTTTCATGCTAGATGCTATTGTCAGGCCTGACGATTGCATCTAGCATGAAACAGACTGTCGCCTCTAAGTGTTGACTTCTATGTTCACTTTTATATTCACACGCTCTATCTCTGATATTGAGCACTTTATCCCACCCATAAATATAGCACACTTTAAGACTATATTTCTTCATTCATATATATATATATATATATATATATATATATATATATATATATATATATATATATATATATATATATATATATATATACAGGGTGTGAGGCGTAAATTTGACATTTTTTAAAACGGAAAACAGAATGAATACCTAAGCCAAAAATCAATCAATTAGATAAAAAATGCAAATTGGAATCCAGGTTATAAGATTCAAAAGACAATTCACTCAAGGAGACCACCCTCAGAATATACCGCGGCCTCGATCTGACTCTGGAATCTGTAACCTGCGACCTTTCCTGTGTCCCTAGGGAGAGCCCCAAACACCTGCTTAATCCTGTCGATCAGCTGTGCCTTGGTGTTACAGGCAGCACGGCTGGTGTCTTTCTTAACCGTGCCCGACGCATAATAATCCGAGGGATTATAATCATGGGAGTTAGGGGGCCAGAGGCTGTGGCTGGTGAAATATTAAAAATTATCTGACACCCACTTCTGACTCTTCCTGGAGTTGTGGTAGGGAGCTGAATCTAGTCGCAACACATATGCTCTTCCAACAACCATCTTCTCCAACCAAGGCTTGGCCACGGTGTTCAACAACTCTACATAGCCAAGTGAATTGAGCCTGAGACCCTGTTCAGAGATGTGAGGTATCATATCATCACACTCATTGGAGCCACATCCCAAAACTATCACAATTTGGTGAAAATTCATAACACGAGAAAAATCGTATGGACTGTCGGCAAGCCGTATAATGTTCTGGGTATTTTGTAGTTGGTAAAATTTTTCATCTTTGTCCTTGTTTCAACAGGATGTTTCACCTTGTTCAGGAATTCATTTGTCTTTGTCAGACAATTTCCTCGTGCCTTTTCTGTAAGAAGTTGACCTTTGCAACACTTGTATGACTGTTAGCGGAGGTCCTCATGCAATGTTATCTTCATGGGAGGAAATTACAAGACAAATTCACTGCAACAAAGTCCGCATTTCTTTGCCTGAGTTTTCCTTCACACGGGGATAACCAGAAAGCTTACTGTGCTCTTTCATACAAGCTACGGCCTTGAAATCTCCGTTGCAGCTCTACATTTATATATATATATATATATATATATATATATATATATATATATATATATATATATATGTGGATGACTATATATATATATATATATATATAAATATATATATATATATATATATATATATATATGGATGACTATATAGTAATAGTCATCCACATACAAACCTGTTTCATCAGAGATATCCGATTGCTTTAAATCCGAGATCGAAACCCGACAGATTTGGTATCACACAGAGATCTTAGCCCTAAGATATCAGCAGAGAAATGGAAATTTTAATGTATTATATACGGATGTAGACAAACGCCAGCAGCTCGAGGGCTCAATTCATTAATAAAGAGCGGCGTGTTAATAGCGGCTGCGGCTACTGCTTTGAAATTACTTTTTTCCCTATAGTGGCCGATCGAATAACGAGAGCGTAATACATTCTATCTATCTATCTATCTATCTATCTATCTATCTATATATATATATATATATATATATATATATATATATATATATATATATATATATATTAATACGTATTATATATATATATATATATATATATATATTAATACGTATTATATATATATATATATATATATATATATATATATATATATGTATAACTTGTAAATAGGAGTATATGTCATTTATGCACACACACACACACACACACACACACACATATATATATATATATATATATATATATATATATATATATATATATATGAGTGTAATTTATATTTGGACACATACTAAATTTTTATTGCATATAAATCTTAGAGATACTTGTTTCAACACATGCTCATACGCGAACCATTTCTTCGGAGAACAAATAACAAGAAACACTTCATAAAATTCCATGAGAAAACATAAAGCCGAAACTAAAAACAATAAAAAAAAAGGCCAACTTATTTCCCGATGAGTTTTCTGTCATTAACAGACCTGTCATCGATAGCCGCGTTTTTGCCTTTTAAAACAGCGCACTTTAATTATCGCTTGAGACATTTAGGAATTGAATACTGGATTCCAATTCGGTGAAGCTGATCAAATTTATTTCGTGTCGAACTGGTCTAGGGGCGAGGAGGTGGGTAGGTGTATCTACATCAGAATGAAAAAAAAAGCCATCTGTTTATAGTTTTTGAAGACTCTCTTTTCCAAAGTGGGTTAATGCGAATGATACGGTGGCGAGAAAACATTTTAAAATGTTCACTTATTCTGATCGATATTTCCAAGTTGCAGCCCGATGTTTATGCACATTTCATTTTATAAAGATACACTTCCGTCCTGCGTAAGACGATAAACTACATCCCCACACTGGTTATGGCGATAAACTACATCCGGGTCCTTGTTATGAAGATAAACTAAATCCGCGTCCTGGGTAAGGCGATAAACTACATCCGCATCCTTGGTAAGACGATAAACTAAATCCCGTCTGGGTAAGGCGATAAACTACATCCGCGTCCTGGGTAAGGCGATAACTACATCCCTACCCTGGGGATGACGATAAACTACATCCGCGTCCTGGGTAAGGCGATAAACTACATCCGCGTCCTGGGTAAGGCGATAACTACATCTTTACCCTGGGTATGACGATAAACTACATCCGCGTCCTGGGTAAGGCGATAAACTACATCCGCGTCCTGGGTAAGGCGATGAAATACATCCGCGTCCTGGGTAAGGCGATAAACTACATCCGCGTCCTGGGTAAGGCGATAACTACATCCCTACCCTGGGGTAAGACGATAAACTACATCCACACCCTGGGAATGGCGATAAACTACATCCGCATATTTGGTATGACGATAAACTAAATCCGCGTCAATAAACTATATCTGCGTCCTGGGTAAGACGATAAACTACATCCGCGTCCTGGGTATGACGATAAACTACATCGGCATCCTGGGTAAGGCGATAACTACATATATATAACTTGTAAATAGGTGTATATGTCTGCATAACCTAAAAATGCCGTAAAACAAAACAAAGATCCACTTATTTCCCTGTTTTTTAAATACAAACTGATCTGTTGCTCAGTTTTGCACAAGGTCTTGATTGTGAAGTACTTATTAAAATAGAGGTCATTTATAATCTCTAAGATTAATATATAGTGAAAATAGAGACGACGGAATATAAGGAGGCGGATTCACAACGGTGGCGTTGCTGCTATGGCTTCCGTGCCAAGTATAGATTTTACGGAGGGGCGTTGTTAGCCTTCTAACAAAACGTCTTTTAAATTCAGAGTGATCATTCTTCTAGACTGATTAGTAAACAAATCTATATTGTCTAATCTGCACTTTCGTCCTGGGTAAGACGTTAAATTACATCCGTTAAACTACGTCCAGCAGCAAGATCTCTGAACAGGAGGACTTGAGGAGCGTGGAACAACCTCTTAATTTCTGGTGTTCCCAGCTCCATCCAAATTCGAGGTGGTAGCACCTGTAAGGAGCCCAGCTATGGGCAAATAGTTAACTATTACCAGCAATACTTTTTGAAAAAGAATTATTACCAGCAATACAATTTTGAAGGAAATATATTACCAGAAAGAGATTTTTGACAAAACAAAATATTACCAGCAATAAAAAAAATTTGTCGGCATTAAATAATTCATTGAGGTTGATATACCGTAAAACAAAATAAATCAAACCAATCTAAACCAAAGAATACATATTCTATTCATACGAATCTATCCTAAAAATGTTGTCGGTATTAAATAACCCATTGAGGTTGATAAGCCGTAAAACAAAATAAACCAAACCAATCTAAACCAAAGAATACATATTTTATTCTTACGAATCTATCCTAAAAATGTTGTCGGTATTAAATAACACATTGAGGTTGATATACCGTAAAACTAAATTAACCAAACCAATCTAAACCAAAGAATACATATTTTATTCTTACGAATCTATCCTAACAATGTTGTCGGTATTAAATAACACATTGAGGTTGATATACCGTAAAACTAAATTAACCAAACCAAACCTAATCTGCACTTCTGTTTAATATTCAACTGATAGATGAAGTAATGGATATTTGCGCGAAATAGATTGCAGTGATCTTGATATGCAATTATTTGAATTCGTCATGTCGGTCCCAATTGTTTCATCGATTTCCTACAAAGCAATGCATTAAAGCCACTAAGACACAACGTGTTACAGGGCTCGGAAGAATTAGAAAATAGAAACTTTAATAAGGAGTAAGAACTTAAGTAGAATAATCAGGAAGACAGTAGATATGCAATGTTAATCTCTATCTACTGTCTTCCGGCAAGATCATTGTGTAATATTGTAATGCATCGTTTTCCCCACAAAATATAACAATGATTTAAAATCAATCATCATTTTCTTACAGCAAGAAGCGATTAATTCGGCTAGTATCTTCGACAGAATTAAGTCACTGTCAGTCACTGTGTGTTTATCTGAATCTAAAAATAAACACGCTAAAATTCACCGTCATCCCGTACCGTACGCTGACGGCTTAGTGGGAGAAGTTCGGACTGACGCAAATTCAGTCGGGTTTCGATTCTAGCTAGAGGCAACCGGACGTCTAGCCACACTGATGAGCTGCGAAACATTCTGTCTGTGGATGGCAAAATTATATATATATATATATATAAAAAGACATTTTTATGTGTATACATTCTTTTTGTAGATACAAATATTTAAGTAAATGTTCTGTTTTATAATAAACATTATTTTCAACATTTGATTATATAAGAAATGACGTCACACATGATGAAAAGGACAAAAAGACGTCATTTGTTTACATTTGGATACGCTTTAAGCAGATATGAATGTACGTGAGAGATTAATGGAAGATTGATGTTTAAAGGCAGTAAATTCAACCTTGCTGGTCGAACGCTCCTCTGTAGCTCGATTGGTTAAGAGCACGTCAGGCTATATGACAGTTCCTTATAGGATACAGGTTCGATTCCTGTCGGAGGACAAATATTTCCTATGAACATTTCTCGGACATTCAGGCCGGTAAATGTTATTTAATACTGTTTATTATAAACAGAGAATTTACTTAAATATTTGTGTCTATAAAAAGAACGTATAAACATAAAAATGTCTTAAAATATTTGTCGGACTTTGTCCAGTTCATAATACATATATATATATATATGCACTAGCATGAAACAGACTCTAAGTGTTGACTTCTATGTTCACTTTTATATTTTATATTTACACCCGCTCTATCTCTGATATTGAGCACTTTATCCCATAAATATAGCACACTTTAAGACTATATTTCTTTATATATATATATATATATATATATATATATATATATATATGCTGGACTCTCCCGTTGTATACGAAGTATGAGGGTCAAGCAACTCCGTTCCTAGGAACCGACAACCGAGACACCTGCACATATGATTTGGTTATAGTAGTGAAGGCTTTGTGCAGAACCGACTGCACTTTTTGGAAAGCCGAATACAGACACTTAGTGCACTACCTGCCACAAGGTCTCCAAACGACGCTCCGCAGGGTTTGAATTCAGAGTTCTTCTTCTCCTAGACCATTTGCCATCCTAGGCTATAGAACCAAGTCTGTCTTGCTATTTACACATAGCAGGGGAAGAATAAAAAGTTTCATGCCTTTCCCAAGTGTATTAGCACTTAAGTGAATGTAATAGACTCAAATGGAATTCGAGCCGCTATCCACTACTCTCTCTCTCTCTCTCTCTCTCTCTTTCTACACACCGGCTGAATTCGCGTCAGTCGGAAATTTTATATATATATATATATATGTATAAGTTATTTTTTGCTTTAAACTACAGATATTTTTACATAATTTTGTACTGCCAATGTAAAGATATGTTTTTAATTTGATATATGATTTGTACGTCATAAAATATATTGTTGGTAAATTTACTATAAATATGTATTACTATATTTTTAATGTTACTTTGATTGACATTTTCTATATAAAAGTTTTGTTGCTAATTTTATTATAAAAATTTAATTTTCCTGTGAGCTTTAAAGTTATAAAAGCATGATATATGTTATTTCACAGCTGAATACATGGTAGATGATACTCAGCTTTTGTGCATATACAAGTTTGCGTGGACATAATTACTAGAGGCGATGATGTGTGTGTTTTATGTTGTGATTTTGCGTGAAGTTATATTTTGGAATACAGTTCGATTTCTTTAATAAATTGTAGGACATTATATGGGTTAATGTCATGAAAGAATTCTTTCACGTTGGTTGATTGTTTGGTTGATTTTGTTTAGCGGTATGTCAAACTCTATCAGTTATTTAATGTCGAAATCTAAATATTTTGAACACAATTATATGCCTTCAACTAAATATATTTTGAACGCAATTGTATACCTTAAACCCCAGATGAAATCTATTGTTGGTCAATTTGTTATAAAATCTATTGTTGGTAATTCTACTATATATACTACAAAAGATATTGTTGATCATTTTGCTTTAAAAATGTATTGTTAATTATACTATAAATATGTATTGTTGGTACGTTTATTCACATATATATATATATATATATATATATATATATATATATATATATATATATATGTGTGTGTGTGTGTGTGTGTGTGTGTGTGTGCAAGTATGTAGAAAAATAGGAAAGAACATGTTAGGTAAATAATCCGGAGTTCTTTCGTATTTTTGTTTTTATTTTTAAAAACAGTGCTCCATACAAAGGTAGAGCTTAAATTATAAATATTTTTTTAAAAAAATATGATTCCTTCGCTACATAAGAGTTCTCATGTTTCAAAAACGAGAGCCGAGACCCTCAATATAATTATTAAATGAGAACTCTTTTGTATGAATCGAAATAAATGAAAATTCAAGGGGGCAAAGGCTAGTTCGGCTATGGGTATTACGGGTGTACGAGTATATCTCAGCCAAGCTGTATACATTTTCTACCTGCTTCTGTAAAGATAATAGTGATACGTTGTTGTCCTGATAGAAGGAGGCACCTTCCCGTTTGTACAGTTTTGGGCGATTTTCACCGAGAGTTGCATTTAATCGACACGCCTTGGAACAGTACTCGACTGAATTCAACATCTGATTTTGAGGAAGACCCCAATGCCCTTCTAATCTCACCAGATGCATTCCAGGTCCTTTCTAAACCGACTAGATAACGATTGACATTGTATTTAAACACACGAAGTTCAAAGTTAACTTGGAAACAAGAAGCCAGAACAGAGTTCCACAAGCGAAAAATGCGACAGAATAAACTACACCATATCACTTACAGTTATATATAGCTATTGCAAATGCATGATGATGGGACCTCACTGCCAATTTATCACTGCGATTAAATTCATAAAATCTAGGTACCATAGAGGAAAAGTCATCAGAACAATCACCATGAAAGTATTTAAGAAAAAGACACAGGAAAGCTACGTTAGGAACGAGACGGAGCTGAGATGCCAGGTTAGAACTAATAACATGGCAGATTCTTCTTTGGATATTACTCTCCTAGTAACTTTCATAGCAGCATACCTAGTAATGCAGTTCGGTGCCAGAGGCAATAGACGCAGTATTCTTCTTTTTCAGTAGATATAAAATATAACAAGTAATATCGTTTATTCCGCGTGATTTTTTGACTTCTTTGACGAAGAGCACCCATAATGAATACTCTCCATCAAGTCCGACAAACTGAAAGAGCTTCTTTTGAAGAATATGTGCAGTGTCATACAACGTAGACTTCGGTAGCGATAGGATACACGGCGTTATTACGATATCCTTAAGTTAAGACTTTAAGACTTCTGAGGCGATAGAATACACGGCGTTATTACGATTTCCTAAAGGTAAGACTTTAAGACTTTTGAGACGATAGGATACACGGCGTTATTACGATTTTCCTATGGTATGATTTAATAATTTTGGGGCGATATAATTCACGGCGTTATTAGGATTTTCTTAAGGTAAGATTTAAGATTTTGAGGCGATAGAATACACGGCGTTATTACGAATTTACTAAGGCATATAAGACCTGTAGGTGATAAAATACACGGCGTTATTACGATTTTCGTAATGTAAGACTTTTGAGGCGACAGAATACACGGCGTTATTAGAATATTCTTAAGGTAAGATTTTGAGACATTTGAGGCGATAGAATACACGACATTATTAGGATATTCTTAAGTAAGACTTACAGACATTTGAGGCGATCGAATACACGGCGTTGTTACGATTTTCTCAAGGTAACACTTTAAGACACTTTGCTGCGATAGAATGCATGGCGTTATTATGATTTCTTTAAGGTATTTAAGTATTTAAGACTTTTGAGGCTATAGAATACACGGCGCTGTTATGATTTTCTTAATGTAAGACTTTAAGACTCTTTTGAGGCGATAGAATACACGGCTTTATTAAGATTTTCTTATGGTAACACCTTATGACATTTGAGGTGATAGAATACACGGCGTTATAAGATTTTCTTAAGGTAAGACTTTAAGACTTTTATAGCGATAGAATACACGGCGATTTAATATTTTCCTAAGTTAAGACTTTAAGATTTTTAAGACGATCGAATACACGGCGATATTACGATTTTCTCTAGGTAAGCCTTTAAAAATTTTGAGGCGATAGAAAACACGGCGTTATTACGATTTTCTGAAGTTAATACTTTAAGAGTTTTAAGGCGATAGAATACGCGGCGTTATTACGATTTTTTAAGGTAAGACTTTAAGAATCTTTTGAGGCGACAGAATACACAGGGTTATTACGATTTTCTTAAGGGGGGATTTTAGCCCTTCCACGCGATAGAATATACGGCGTTATTACGATTTTCTTAGGTAAGACTTTAAGACTCTTCAGAGGCGATAGAATACACAAGGTTATTACGATTTTCTTATGTTAAGACTTTAAGACTATTGAGGCGATATAATACACTGAGTTATTACGATTTTCTTAAGAGAAGAGTTTAAGACATTTGAGCCGATAGAATACACGGCGTTATTACGATTTTCGTAAGGTAAGTTTTAAGACTTTTGAGGCGATAGAATAAACGTCGTTATTACGATTTTCTTAAGGTAAGACTGTATGACATTTGAGGCGATAGAATACACGTCGTTATTACGATTTTCTTAAGGAAATATTTTAGAATTTTGAGGCGATCGAACACACGGCGTTATTACGATTTTCTTAAGTCTTTAAGACTTTAGAGGCGATAGAATACGCGGCGTTATTACGATTTTCTTAAGGTAAGATATTAGAGCATTGAGGCGATAGAATACATATATATAAGGGTGTGTAAGAACTGTCCAAATGTTTTATTTTTCCGAGCGCTTTCGGCTATAACTTTAGCCATTATCAAGGATGATTTGAATTTTCTGCTTAATTGAGTGTGTGCATTATGTATATGTCTTAGTGTGTAGTAGTGGTGTTTTAATTTCCAAATACGGTTAGCACGTTGGACAGTTCTTACACACCCTTTGTCCAGCAAAGAAAGCTCTTGTTCCTACACAAGAAAAATTAAATAAAAAATTTAACCACAGTACCTTGTCTGTTGTTTTTAATGAAACTTGCATAAAAGAAGGATTGCTGCCTAAATATACAACTATCATATATATATATATATATATATATATATATATATATATATATATATATATATATATATATATATAGTAAAGAAAGGAAGAACAGTAAGATATGTAATCCGGTGTTCTTATTGATATTTTTATTTTTTACAAAATAGTGCTGAATGTAAATTTACAAAACATAAACATTATAAATTAAGTGATTTAAAAATATGGTTTCGTCGCTACACAAGAATTACCATGTTTCAAAAACAGAAATCAAAGATTTCAAATTCAATTATATTAAATGAAAAGCATTAGTTATGTTTCATCTTCAAGCGAATTTTGAATAAATTATTGTAAAATTTACTGAGTTTTCAAAACCACATACATTCATAATTTTTGTTTCCAAGGATACAGAGAAATCCAATCGTTTAGACAGGGGCGGTAGCGTGTTCTGTTTTATTAACTATTATTGTATCAATTATGAGTTACGTTCAAAAATGGGTTAAGGCTAGGTAGGGGTGCTTTTTTTCAACGAATTATAACATCCGTTTAAAGCATGTCGTCTGTTTTTTTTATCAACGGCAAAAAGTTTTTCGGCATATTATTCGTTAATTTCTACTTGTATACAAAGAGATTCTTTCTAAACGTAATGTTTGGATTAGAATCCGTTGTATTGATCTACAATTTTAAAATATTATTTTCACTTTTAATTACTAATAGATTTTATTTCTTTTTAAAACAAATAAATGTAATAGAATTACGTAAATTATTAAAAAATTATTATTACGTATAAGTTTGTATATTACCAGCTACGCTTTTTAAAAAATATTATTTAAGGAAAATTTTTGACAATATCGGCAAAGAATAGCTATTTCATGTCTCTGATTCAGTAAATTTTTATTTTTTATAAACCTAGTAATATATAGTTTCTCATGTATGCACAAAGGACATGGGTCATTTAATAACCTACATATTTTAGCTTTTCTTATTAATTTCCATTTTATATATATATATATATATATATATATATATATATAAAATCAAATAAAAGAAAAAATAATTGCGAATTATATTACATTTTTAAGCAATACGTTTTTAAGAAAATCAAATTCATAGTTATGTAACTTTGAATGACGTCATCGTCTTCCACCTTTGAGAACAACGATTTTTTTTTGTAGTTATGACAACACCGTAAACAAAATTTAAATTCATTCACTGGTTTAATCCACCGAATTATAGGGTTGACACGCAAGATAAAATTTTCTTACGAAAGATACCCCGAATTCAACGCTTGAAAGCAAAGCAATACACAGGCTCCACAACCGATCATGTCTCTTGATTTGTTCAAGCAAATGAGGGATGTTCGCCTCGAATTAAGAAACTCATGCAAACAAGCGAATACGGCCGTTAGAAAAGTTTTCGACCGGGTAAAACGTCGATTCTGTAGAAAGCACAAAGTTTTACCTGATCCACAATGGTTTTTGAAAGGTAAGCCCTACATTATTTCCGGATAAAGAAAAAAAACACTAGAGATGCTAACTAATTTTTTTTAATCATTTTCGTCTCTCAGTGAAGATCAGATATTATAAAACTGTTTTCAATTGTTTTGATGAATTCAGATATGAGGTTTCCTGATTCGTTTCAAATTCGATATTCCAGTATCATTATTATTTTGGTTTGCATCCTCTCTACTGTCGTCGGTGTGCCAGCAACTTTCCAAGACATTCAGCAATAAACGACATCATCTGAAGGTGTCTGGATACAGCTGGGTTCCCTTCCCAAATCGAACCCGTAGGCCTCGACCGCGGTGATGAAAAGTGGCCGGATGGCACTACCATTTTCCCTTTTAAAATGGGGAATTCGTTGATTTGAGATGCAACCTGTTCTGATACACATCCAACCGGTCCGCGGTTGAGCCGGGGTCTGTCGCACGGGACGCGGAGATAAAAAAAAAATATAGTTAAATATGCTTCTCTTGCGGACAGATTTATTTTTATACTTCTGGAGTTATTGGCCCACGTTCGATGGCGTTCCTTCGGAGGGTTGGCGGGATGGGGTTTCGATTAAGGGTCGAGCCTCGCGAAACGGAGTGGCTCTTGCAGCGTGTCTAACTGGCGAGGGTGCGAGGTAAATGCTTTCTCCATTATTGCGGCTGGCAGAGGATAGCAAAAAAAAAAATTTTGTTTTTTTATAGATACTTTGTTCAAATAAAATCTTTATTTCTTAAAAAATAAATAATTATATATATATATCGTCTTTAATTTCTCATATATATATATATATATCGTGTGCGGCAGAGATACCTCACATATAATCGTTAGACATTAGTGGTAATGATGTCTTCATTATATGAGAGCATTTTCAGGCGCAACCTATATATACATATACATATCTTATGAAATGACAAAGTCCGACAATTATTTAAAGACATTTTTATGTTTACACGTTCTTTTTATAGATACAAGTATTTAAGTAAATGCTCTGTTTATAATAAACAGTATGAAATAACATTTACCGGCCTGAATGTCCGAGGAATTTTTATAGGAAATATTCGTCCTCCGACAGGATTCGAACCTGTATCAAATACGGAACAGTCATTTAGCCTGACGTGCCTTACCACTCGGCCACAGAGGATCGTTTGGTTGGCAAAGGCGAATTTACTGCTTATAAACTTCAATCTTCCATGAATCTTTCATATTATAAACAGAGCATTTACTTAAATACTTGTATCTATAAAAATAATGTTAAACATAAAAATGTCTTTTTCTGCGAACCTCGATGTGAGGATCTGAGAGATTCTCGAAGTTTTCATTCTCTGATGGGGCGCTCATATATCTTTTTGTCAATCGGTTGTCGCACCTCTGCACAATCCTATGCGCACTTGAGTCGACCACCGTCTTTACTTGTCGGTGGCAGCCACTGCTGACAACAGCGGGTCTAAAATCTACACCGAGCAGCCAGGAGATTATCTTTCAGGTGAAACCAAGGGTGTATGTGGATTCATTGATAAAACTCACGTGACAGTACTTTAAAGTCTATTTTGATATCAGAAGTACATAATAGGGTCATTAAAGAGTAATATTCCCATTAAAGTCTATTTTGATTTCAACAGTATACAATAGGGTAATTAAAGATTAATAGGGCCATTAAAGTTTATTTTTATATCAACAGTATATAATAGGGTAATTAAAGATTAATAGGGCCATTAATGTTTATTTTCATATCAACAGTACATAATATGGTCAATAAAGAGTAATAGTCCCATTAAAGTCTATATTTATATCAACAGAATATAATATGGTAATTAAAGAGTAATAGGGCCATTAAAGTTTATTTTTATATAAACAGTACATAATATGGTCATTAAAGAGTAATAGTCCCAATAAGGTTGATGTTAATTTCAAGAGTATAAAATAGGGTACTTAAAGATTTATAGGGCCATTAAAGTTTATTTTTAGTTCAGTAGTGCATAATATGGTCATTAAAGAATAATAGTCCCATTAAAGTCTATTTTGATATCAAGAGTATATAATAGGGTAATTAAAGATTAATAGGGCCGTTAAAGTTTATTTTCATAACAAGAGTACATAATATGGTCATAAAAGAGTAATAGTCCAATTAAAGTCTATTTGTATATCAACAGTATATAATAGGGTAATTAAAGATTAATAGGGGCATTAAGTTTATTTTTATTTAAACAGAATATAATATGGTCATTAAAGAGTAATAGTCCCATTAAAGTCTATTTTTATACCAACAGTATATGATAGGGTACTTACAAATTAAAAGGGCCATTAAAGTTTATTTTTATTTCAATAGTACATAATATGGTCATTAAAGAGTAATAGTCCCATTAAAGTCTATTTGTATATCAACAGCATATAATAGGGTAATTAAAGATTAATAGGCCCATTAAAGTTTATTTTTAAATCAAGAGTACATAATATGGTCATTAAAGAGTAATAGTCCCATTAAAGTCTATTTTGATATCAACAGTATATAATAGGGTAATTAAAGAATAATAGGGCCATTAAAGTTTATTTTTATATCAAGATTACAAAATATGGTCATTAAAGAGTATTACTCCCATTAAAGTCTATTTTGATATCAACAGTATATAATAGAGTAATTAAAGTTTAATAGGGCCATTATAGTTTATTTTTATATCAAGATTACATAATATGGTCATTACAGAATAATTGTCCCAGTAAAGTCAATTTTTATATCAACAGTATGTAATATGGTAATTATAGATTAATAGGGCCATTAAAGATTATTTTTATATCAACAATAGATAATATCGTCATTAAAGATTAATAGTCCCATTAAAGTCTATTTTATATCAACAGCATATAATAGGGTAATTATAGATAAATAGGGCCATTAAAGATTATTTTTATATCAACAGTACATGACATGGTCATTAAAGAGTAATAGTCCCATTAAAGCTGATTTTAGTTTCAACAGTATATAATAGGGTACTTAAAGATTTATAGGGCCATTAAAGTTTATTTTTATATCAACAGTACATAATATCGTCATTAAAGTATAATAGTCCTATTAAAGTCTATTTTGATATCAACAGTATATAATAGGGTCCTTAAAGATTAATAGGGCCATTAAAATTTATTTTTATTTCAATAGAACATAATATGGTCAATAAAGTATAATAGTCCCATTAAAGTCTATTTTGATATCAACAGTATATAATAGCTTAATTACAGATTAATAGGGCCATCAAAGCTTATTTTTTATATACACAGTACATCATATGGTCATTAAAGTGTAATAGTCCTATTAAAGTCTATTTTGATATCAACAGTTTAAAATAGGGTACTTAAAGATTTATAGGGCCATTAAATTTTATTTTTATTTCAGTAGTGCATAATATGGTCATTAACGAATAATAGTCCCATTAAAGTCTATTTTAATTTCAACAGTATATAATAGGGTATTTAAAGATTAATAGGGCCATTAAAGCTTATTTTTATATCAACAGTACATAATATGGTCATTAAAGTATAATAGTCCAATTAAAGTCTATTTTATATCAACAGTATATAATAGGACAATTAAAGATCAATAGGGCCATTAAAGTTTATTTTTATTTGAACAGAATATAATATGGTCATTAAAGAATAATAGTCCCATTAAAGTCTATTTTGATATCAACAGTAGATAATAGGGTAATTAAAGATTAATAGGGCCATTAAAGTTTATTTTTATAACAACAGCACATAATATGGTCATTAAAGAGTAATAGTCCCATTAAAGTTGATTTTAATTTCAACAGTATATGATAGGGAACTTAAAGATAATAGGGCCATTAAAGTTTATTTTTATATCAAGAGTACATAATATGGTGATTAAAGTGTAATAGTCCCATTAAAGTTTATTTTGATATCGACAGTATATAATAGGTTAAATAAAGATTAATAGCGCCATTAAAGCTTATTTTATACCAACAGTACATAATATGGTCATTAAAGTATAATAGTCCAATTAAGTCTATTTTATATCAACAGTATATAATAGGACAATTAAAGATTAATAGGGCCATTAAAGTTTATTTTTATTTGAACAGAATATAATATGGTCATTAAAGAATAATAGTCCCATTAAAATCTACTTTGATTTCAACAGTATATAATAGGGTAATTAAAGATTAATAGGGCCATTAAAGTTTATTTTTATATCAACAGTACATAATATGGTCATTAAAGAGTAATAGTCCCATTAAAGTTCATTTTAATTTCAACAGGATAAAATAGGGTACTTAAAGATTTATAGGGCCATTAAAGTTTATTTTGATTTCAACAGTATATGATAGGGGACTTAAACATTAATAGGGCCATAAAGGTTTATTTTATATCAATAGTACATAATATGGCCATTAAAGAATAATAGTCTCATTAAAGTCTATTTTGAACTCAACAGTATATAATAGGGTAATTAAAGATTAATAGGGCCATTAAAGTTTATTTTTCTATCAAGAGTACATAATATCATCATTAAAGTGTAATAGTCCCATTAAATTCTATTTTGATATCAACAGTATATAATAGGATACTTAAAGATTAATAGGGCTATTAAAATTTATTTTTATTTCAATATTACATAATTTGGTCAATAATGAATAATAGTCCTATTGAAGTCTATTTTGATATCAACAGTATATAATAGGGTAATTAAAGTTTAATAGGGCGATTATAGTTTATTTTTATATCAAGAGTACATTATATGGTAATTAAAGAATTATAGTCCCATTAAAGTCCATTTTTATATCAACAGTACATAATATGGTCATTAAGGTGTAATAGTCCCATTAAAGTCTCTTTTGATATCAACAGTATATAATAGGGTACTTAAAGATAAATAGGGCCATTAAAGTTTATTTTTATTTCAATAGTACATAATATGGCCATTAAAGTGTAATAGTCCCATTAAAGTCTATTTTTATATCAACGGTATATCATAGTGTAATTAAAGATTAATAGGAATATTAAAGTTTATTTTTATATCAACGGTGCATATGGTCATTAAATAGTAATATTCCCATTGAAGTTTATTTTAATTTCAACAGTATATAATAGGGTAATTAAAGATTAATAGGGCCATTAAAGTCTATTTTTATATCAACAGTATATAATAGGGTAATTAAAGATCAATAGGGCCATTGAAGTTTATTTTTATATCAACATTACATAATATGGTCATTAAAGAGTAATAGTCCCATTAAAGTTGATTTTACTTTCAACAGTATATAATAGGGTACTTAAAGATTTATAGGGTCATTAAAGTTTATTTTTATATCAACAGTACCTAATATGGTCATTAAAGTGTAATAGTCCCATTAAAGTCTATTTTGATATCAACAGTATATAATAGGGTACTTAAAGATTAAAGGGCCATTAAAGTTTATTTTTATTTCAATAGTACATAATATGGTCATTAAAGAATAATAGTCCCATTAAAGTCTATTTTTATATTAACATTATATAATAGGGTAATTAAGAATTAATAGGGTCATTAAAGTTTATTTTTATATCAACAGTACATAATATGGTCATTAAAGTGTAATAGTCCCATTAAAGTCTATTTTTATATCAACAGTATATCATAGGGTAATTAAAATTAATAGGGACATTAAAGTTTATTTTTATATCAACAGTACATATGGTCATTAAATAGTAATATTCCCATTAAAGTTTATTTTATTTTCAACAGTATATAATAGGGTAATTAAAGATTAATAGGGCCATTAAAGTTTATTTTTATATCAACAGTACATAATATGGTCATTAAAGTGTAATTGTCCCATTAACGTCTATTTTGATATCAACAGTATATAATAGGATACTTAAAAATTAATAGGGCTATTAAAATTTATTTTTATTTCAATAGTACATAATATGGTAAATAAAGAATAATAGTCCTATTAAAGTCTATTTTGATATCAACAGTATATAATAGGGTAATTAAAGATCAATAGGGCCATTAAAGTTTATTTTCATATCAACATTACATAATATGGTCATTATAGAATAATAGTCCCATTAAAGTCTATTTTTATATCAACAGTATATAATAGGTTCATCAATGAAGAATGGTTCCTTATTGAAATTAAATTTAATTCAGAAATTTAGTTTTTTTCCGGCTTTTATCCCATATTATTATACTTTTCTTTTCATTTCAGATAATTACATAAATCATTTTGCATTCCCAGGACGATCAAATTACAGGCTGAAACCGCAAGTTGACCATTCAATTGTATGTAGAAAATAAAATGCAATAAAAATTTCATATTCTTTTGAAATATTTCGAGCGTTTTTACAAAATAAATTGTTTCAAATATTATTAAACCAAGACGTGGTTTTAATATATTGATAGCCACAGTGCATCATTCCAGAGAGTAATACTTACAAGTTATTGCAGTATCTTCCAGATGCACTGTGAGTGCACTAAAAACTGTTTGTTAAGTAAAGTCTCTTACTGTCTGGCAGCATAGGTTATAGTGAAGATTTAAACATATGTGAACTTGTATTCGCTCGGAGAAAGTCCTGCTTAAAGGTGCTTAGCTTCATTTTGGGTCAGCATTGAGGAAGATATAAGCATGGGGCAACGGGGAATGCCGCTAGTACGCAGCGGTTACAGGCAGTTAAAGTGAGAGAAAAGACTGATTTTAGGGAGAGTTGAAGAAAGCACAAAATACGAACTGGATTCAAGAAAAAAGATGACGATTGACGTTGCATGTAAATGTTTGAAGATTGTAGTTATCAGGTAAATGGAAGGGAGTTCCACAGATGTCAAGTGCGAGAAAAGAAAATATTGGAGCAGAAGAGGCGGTTGCATTTGGATATTTCGACAGTAAACGGGTGGGGCCTAGCTTTCAATTTAGTAGCTCGATTAAATTCAGATATTGGGGTTACCTGGGAAAAAAGCTCGCCAGAGCCGTTGCCGTGAAAATGTTTGTAGAAAGGACAGAGGAAAGTCCCGTCAGGTAAGTAAATATAACGAACACGAGTGAAATTGGAACTCGGCTCTTTTATTAGCAATTCCGAGCCATTATCTATTACGCCACCTGCACATCGAAGCTTAGAGTACCTTGTGTTCTCAAGTGGTCACCCATCTACTTACTGACCAAGCTCAATGTTGCTTAAATTTGGTGATAGTACGAGGAACCGATGTGTCAGCGTGATGTGTCCTTAATTGCGTATATCATCTACTCACCGCATTTCATGCTATAATTTTATATATTTTTATATTAAAAAATGTACATATTTTCATGCCATGTGCATTTTAGTAGGATCCCTCTCAATATGCAATATTACGGTATATGTTGGATGGAATGGCAGTGAATGTCTTCTTATGATGTATGAGTAAATTGTAATGAATGTATATGTCGTGAACCATATTAACTAAGTGTAGAATAGTCAGTGACGACCAACTATTCTCTAACCCCCGTTTTGCCTTGTGCCACGTGAAATGTAATATTGCAAAATAAAATTATTTTCTATAAATGGATTCTTTTGACATCAGCTCAGGCAGATCAGAAAGTATTTTTTATCGACAGATTTCAACGAAAGATGGGTAAAAGCGGCCAGCTTAATATGTGTGAACGGAGCCAGTCTTCATTATTCTTTTTAGTCGCCTTTTGACAGAACGGGCGCTTTCCTATTGGACCCCGACTCTGGTTAAGCTAGACACTTTTGTTTACCTGGTTAATGTGAGTAATTCTTGATCCCGGCATTATCTTTTGTTATGATGTAGATCAAGATTCCAAAACTGCCCAGTTTGTTTTTGTTTCCTCCCACTTATTATCTTAACTGAATCAGTCTTAGATAATTCTCTACTCCGTAATTCTACACTCCGTAATTTATTTTGTCTCTTTCTTGCCCCTAGCGTGTGAGATGATTGATTCTGCTCAGCGGATAAATCCAGTGTGCAGTCTTAATTTTCTGTATGGTGGACGGGTCTTACTAATTTATTTTGATTTTATTTTGAATGTGTTATTGCATTTCATTCCATGTCATAATTTTATATATTTTTATATTAAAGAGCAAAAGCAACAAAAAACAAAATAACAAACAAATCAATTGTATATATTTCCATGCCATGGTCTATTCAGTATCATCCTGTGAATATACAGTATTATGATATATGTTGAATTGAATGACGATGAATGAGTTCTTGTGATATATGAGCAAATTGTCATGAATGAATGGCTCGTGAACCAAATAAACTAAGTGCAGGATAGTGAAGATCAACCTTTCTCCACACCCTCACCGTTTGACCTTGTGCCACATGAAATGCAATATTTCAAAATAAAAATTCACATGCACAAAGATACAAACAAAAATGAGCAAACAACTAACAAACCGAGAAAAGTAATATTCAACGACAACATATTTCCAGATTTTATGTAGAATAAATAACAGAAGAGATTATTGTTGTATTGGTCAGGAAAGAATCCTCTCGGGAGTACCTTCTACAAAGTGTCTGTTCTCGAAAATAATCTGAGTTAAACTTCCTTCTTACCAACGGGATTCAAAGCAAATGAAGATGATTTGACCTTGTGTACGAGGCATGGCCTGTTTTAAGGATTGATATTAAATAGCAGTTCAACAATATTTTGTTTGTTTTTAACAACATTTTCTTAATACTACGCTTAGTTTTTACAAGGCATCTTTTGCTATCCCAATGCAGCTTCGGATTTTGGATGTCACACTTTCGGTCCACTGTTCATAGATATTTGGTCGTTGCTCACATGTTCGGTCCATGGCATCCTCAACATCTTTCTGTAGTACTACATTTCTATCGCTTCAAGCCTCTACTTCATCTGTGAGGAATAACGGATCAGTACTCTTTTCTTGGTTTCTAACGACATTTTCCTGTTTCTTAATACTATGCTTGATTTTTGGAAGGCATTGTTCGTTATCCTAATGCATCTGATTTCGGTGTCACACTTTCCGTCCTCTGTTATAGCACTTCCCAGGTAATACATCAATTAATTTGCAACATTAACGAAATCATATTTTATACAGCAATTGATAATTTATCCGTATCATCTCTTTCATAGAGAACGCATTTATTCTAGTGGTGAATAATTGTTATGGTATTTGCCCACGCACGCATGGAATCTCCCAGCTATAAATAGGAGCAGGTACTGCCTTTTTCAAGAGGAAAGTTTCCAGCAGTTAACTCTGACAGTCGGATCGAACATTATTGCTGTAACACTGTCATTTGTATATGTTTGTATTACTGTTTCTGTTAATGTATTTGTTTAACTTAATTTCTCTCTTGTGTCTTTATTTCTGGCCCTAACAAATCCTCAACAATAATAAAGGCATACATTGCGTATTAAACAGTGAAATATTCAGATCAAAAGTTAGATTATGACAGATATTTAGCCCCTGTTTTTTGCTCTTCAAAGATGTATATTCTTCTAGATTTTTATAATCACATTCGACTATTCTACCTTCCGACCTTCATCCGTTGTCTTTTGACGTAATCAGTATCCTATTTAGAATTTTAGAATAAATAATTCATTCAATCCTCAGATTTGTTTTAACTCTGCTTTCCATGTTTATGCAGAAAAAATTATGTATTATGGGATTCCCATCAGGAGTCTGAGTAGAATTTAATACCAATCAGGTACCTTTGATCTAAGAAGAGTTGATCTGTGGTGACCCTAATGTATTGAGCTCATCCTCAGAGATGCTATACTAAATCTTAAATTTCGTCTCCCTCCAGAACATCAAAGGCATAAATGTTAAGCATAGATGCTAACCTAGAAGGTACCCTCATAGTCAACAAGTGCCGAATCGGGACTCAAATGATGTCAACCGTTGTGTCTTTATATACAAAAGAAGTGTGAGAACGTAAAATATATACACGCAAAACAACCGGAAGTTATATAAACGCCCACAAATGATCAAACATCAGCATTTTTTAATCCTTCACAGTGTAATGGGTAGCGGCTCGGAATGAGAAATCAGTGAGCCAAGTTCGAATTCCAGTCGTTTTTCGTTACATTCACTTATGCATAAATACTCTTCGGAAACACATGAACTCATTATGTCTCCTCCCATGTGTAATTTAACATGGCAGACAAATATCTCTACTCGTGATTTTAAACCTAAGTGGACAACTCTGAATTCAAAACCATAACGACCGAATCACGGGTTCACCTTTGGTCAGGTATAGCACCTGGAAGTCAACCCTGCCAGGATTACGATGAAGTCATGTTGAATGTTCTCAATGGAAGAATCTAACAGACTGGTTCTTTGGCATTTAGTTGAATTGGTGTCATGCAAAATATTCTTCGTATTGGACAACGTATTCCCAGTGAAATTGAAACTCCGGCAAAACATGGACTAGCACCTAGTTTCTCCTCATATATATGCACCCGAAACCACTATGATTTAGCTGACCTCCTCACTAACATAAGAGATAAAAAAAATTACCTATTCCCCACGACCACTGTCACGCTGGCGTCGATATTACACCGACCCCTCGTCTTTTAGAGCAGTGACGAAGATATTGCCGCATGGCTGGAATCCACGGGACCAGGCGTCTTCTCTCATCTAAAATGAGGAGAACAGATACTGAATTTGGTATTGACCACTCACCACGGTGATGGATGTGGCACAAAGCCGATTTAAAGTGAGTAGCCCCAGCACGTGCACATGGGCCAAGGCCAATAACTGCCCAGTAACCGCAACCAAAGTCGCGCTGACGTCGATATTCCATCGACTCTCCGTCTTGGGTACAATGAGGTAGGTGCTGCCGCAGAGTTGGAATCTACGGGACCAGGCATCAATCATTTGATTGTTGTGTCTTGTCCGAAGAGAGAAATGCAGTTGAGAAATAGAATGTAGTTAGTTCGCTCCAACCACACTTTGATCTCGGCCCGAAGAACACATTTTGATCTCAGCCCGAAGACAGATACCAGGCAGGTAGTAACTTTAATACCGACCCGAAAGTAGATAACACATTTTAATCCCGGCCGAAGACTGATACCACACTTTGATCCCGGCCGGAAGGCAGATACAACACTTTACTCTTGGCCCGAAAGCAGACACCACACTTTGATCCCGGCTCGAAGAGGGACACCACACTTTACTCCTGGCCCGAAGGCAGATACCACACTTTGATCCCGGCCCGAAGGCAGATACCACACTTTGATACCGGTTCGAAGGCAGACACCACACTTTGATCCCGGCCCGAAGACAGACACCACACATTGCTCCTGGCCCGAAGGCAGACACCACACTTTGATCCCGGCCCCGAAGACCGACAAGCGGAATACTCTATGTCTTCTTCTTCTATGTGACATATCATTTTAGGACGTTGGTGACCATAACCCTCTTCACAATTTACCATTCATGGTCGCTGCTAGTAAATTCTCGCACTTTGCTATCTCTGACTCTGTTCTGTCAAGCTCTTTAGCTAGTTTATGGTCTGTTTTCTTCTGTTTATCTGGCCTTCATTATTTAATGTGAGTGTCAGAATTTCCAAGCCATCTTTCCTCATTATGTGCCCTAGAAATCTCAGTTAAGTACAAGTGTCCGTTTTTCCCCCCATTTTCTCTCTTCATCGTTGTTTACGTGCACAGTTCATGTTATTCTCAGCATATAACATCCGTAAACAACACCAGGAAGAAGCGTGTGGATGCGATGGGGCGTCTCGTTGGACGACCTAGTTAGTTATTTCTTGAGAACTTTTCAGTTGCGGCTTCATTAGCAGTTGATATTGTATCAGCATTAGTACTGCCATTGTTGCCATGAAGACGATGCTGGCACATAAAAATGTAACGTAAAACTGATATTGAAGGCTTTTCTTATAAATATGTCCCTATCGAGTACAATATCACGCCTTGTCATCGAAATCGTCGTCCCAGCAGGCTCCCCACGTATCCCGGGAAAACAATCAACCTACCCTAACCAGCTACGTTAACCAATGCCATTATCTCTGGCAGGTAGTTGACCATCCGACCTGATCATTTTTCGGCACGACACGTGCTCAAAATAGCGTGGTCACTAACAAAACAAATTAAAAAAAAAAAACAGTCCTACAACCGACAACTCATACCTCCAACTGAGATAACACGAACAGCCGTCTTTTGGCCATCTGGCGAGGAAAGATGAAGAGTTAAGTTTTATTATTGGGTTCGTTACACTTGTACCTACCACCCCAGCGACCACCTTGCCATTTCGGACACGGGACGAGTGCACAGCCGAAGCTGAGTCACGACAAGTGAAAATAATAGTAATGAAATATTGATTAATTGAGTGTTTAACAATTTAATGCTTTCGCCTTTCTTTGTTGGTTGAAAACGCAAGGCTTTCGACCGGTCGATTCTCCGATCTTTTTCTGGTGGATATTTACTGGGTTTGGCGAATCATTGGGAAAGTGAAAGATGAAAAAAAATTTTTTTTTTAAATAAAAGAAAGAATGAAAGATGTATTAATAAAAACAAAGTGGATTTGTTTTGATTGAAGGAGAAAGAGAAATGCATCGATTGTGAAGAAAGGAAATGAAACAGATTTAGGAAAAAGAAAAGGGAAGGAAAATATTCAATATAAACCCGGGAAAATGAAAGCACCTGGAAAAAGAAAGGAAGAAAGAAAAAAAGAAAGAAATCGCAAGAAATAAAGAACGAAAGAAAGAATGAAAGAAAGACACTTGCGAAAGGAAGTGACGAAAGGAACGGACAAATGGAAGAAAGAAAGAAAGAAAGAAAGAAAGAAAGAAAGAAAGAAAGAAAGAAACAAAGAAACAAAGAAACAAAGAAAGAGACCTGCGAAAGGAAGTGACGGAAGGAATGGAAAAATGGGAGTGAAAAAAGAAAGAAAGAAAGAATTGAAAAAGGAAATGGAAAGAAGAAATAATAATGTAAAATACAAAAAGAAAAGAAAAACAAATAAACATAAGTAAAGAAAGAAAGAAAGGATGGAAAAAGGATGAAAGAAAATGAGTAAAAAGAAAAAAGAAAAGAAACAAGTAAAAAAAAAGGAAGAATTAATGAAGTGAAAAGAAAAAAAGAAATAAGAAAAGAGAAAAGAACGAAGAAAGTAAAAGGAAAGAGAGCATTCAAGGAAACAAGAAAGAAAGAAAGAAAGAAAGAAAGAAAGAACATGAAAATAAACATAGAAAAGAAAGGCAATAAAGAGAAAGGAACAACAGAGAAAGAAAAAAGAAACAAATAAACATACAAGAAAAAGAAGGAAGAAAATGAGGAAAAAATAAAGAAAACAAACAAGTAAAAGAAAGCAAGAAAAAGAAGTAAAGGAAAATAAGAGAAAAGTAAGATGAAAATGAAAGAGATAAATGAAAGAAAAAACAAGCATAATAAAGAAAGAAAGAAAGAATGAAGGAAAGAAAAACAGAAAGAAAGAAAGAACGAAAGAACGAAAACAAAATAAATAATGAAAAGAATTAGAAAAAAATAAAAGGAAAGAAAGCAACAAAATAAAATAAAACTCATGAAAGAAGTGAAAAGATACGTAAACAAAGACAGTTAGAAACAAGAAAGAAAAGAAAGAAAAAGTAAAAAAAAAAATAAATAAATAAACACCCGAAAAAAAGCCAGAATCTGAATAGAGAAGATAGGGAAAAAGGAAATCAAAAGAAAGAAAGAAAGAAAGAAAGTAAGAAAGAAAGAAAGAAGGAAAGAAAGACAGTGATATAGAAAAGAAAAAATAAAAGGAAGATAGAAAAAATGAAAACCATATGGAAATGAAAACAAATAAGAAGGAAAAACAGGGAAACAGAAAAGAAAAATAGAAAAAGAAAAAAAAGAAATTAAGAAAAAGAATGAAAGGAAGGAAATAAAATTAAAAAAGAATGAAAAAGAAAAGACAAGGAAAAGTAAAATAAAGAAAGTGAAAGCAAAAGAAAGAAAGAAAGACGAAAGAAACGCAAACCTCCTACAACCGACACATAAAGGGAAATAAATACTGGCCTGTGGTCGTGCGTTTGTGTATCATCAATGTCAGATGGATTGATCGTCATCACATTGACTGTCGTAACGTAGAGATGTGTTATACTGATAACATTATGGCCGGCGCTTTCATTCTGTATTTGAAATCAATTAGAAAAATTAGCCGGCAAACCTTCCACTGTACTTAACTCTGTCAGTTGGCCGCGATAAACATCAATTAATATATTTAAAAGTTGAAAGGCTCAATTTGAGCGAGAGCCAATGATTTGAATGGATTCTCACTGTATCAATCTACGCATGCGTGAGTGGGCAAACGAGACGTGTGAATGAATCAATGTTTTTGCTTGCATCAATCTGAAATATTTTCTACGGAAATTTTTGCTGGATGGGGACGGAAGGGAACATGTGATATTGTTTGGAACAAAGACAATGAATCTGGACTAAAATTACAATTTAATTTGTGATTTCCAGATAGTCACTGGAATTAATTATCTATTTTATAATCAGTCTTATAATGGAGGTCCAGTATGCAGGCAAGAATATTAAGCAATCTGTCGGAAAATGAATGCTCTCTTTACAAGACTTTTCTAAAGGCGCGTTTTTTACCATATCCTTTTTTTTTATTGCAACAAGGAATTACTGTATGGAAAATGGATATCCAGAAACTTCTTCTTCTGTGTACTCTGTACCATCAGGCTGTGGGGGATCATGACTCTCCACAACGTCATTTCTTTTAAATAACTAGGTAATGTTAGTCCCCTTTATGACGCACCCAGTTCTGTCCTCCAGTTACATAAATACACCCTTGTGCAAATTAATTGAAACAAGAAGAATAATTCCGTTATTATTTACTTTTTTTTTCTTATTTTTCAAATGAAACATGACCCAGTGCACATGTTAGTACTTCGTATGTCCATTCCACGAAGTCGTTCCTTGCAGATTGATCACAGATTCTCGATTGGATTTAAATCAGGAGAGTTTCCGTGCCAGTCTATAGTACTTTGATTTGTTCACTGGTAAGACTTGTAGCTTTACAATGTTCATACTCCACATTGGAGTAACGCCCATCGCAGACAATGGTCGTAGGACAGCTAATCGATAGTCGAGACAGTAACTTCTGGGTGTGATAAAGATCTGATGCAATAACGGATGACGCAGTATTTTTCAAGGCCAAATAAATTTCATCATACGCTCCGAAAACTGATTCGTATTATTGCACATCACTGCATTTGACCTGATTTGAGAAACAGATAGAAATCGATAATACCCTATCACTTCACTGGGTCTAACACTGACCCCATGGTGAAAGAAAGGAAACTAAAGTTGTTTTTTCAATTAATTGGCACAAGAGTGTATGTTATTGCTGTATAATTCTTCCCATCTTGCCTTTTCAAGCATTTTTTTAAATATGTATATACGGTTACTGGCAAAAGAGTCTATTAAGCTTTATATTAAAGTGATGAAGCCCGGGGTGTTGTTGGATATCTCGAAGGCATTTGACAGGTTTTGTCATGTTGAATTGGAAATGGTATTTCTGCATGAATTTTTTATTTCAATCTTGCTTATCGAATCGCAATATTGATGTTGTCTTGAAAGGCTACACGTCTATATATTTTTGGCATTAATGCAGGTATCCCCTAGAGTTCTATCCTTGGACCTACGTTATTCCAAATTTCCAACAACGACCTCCCTGATGTCATCAGTTCTCAACTCGCTATCTAGACTGATGACACAACTATTTATTCCTGGCTTATTGGTAAGTCTGACCAGTTCTTTATTTCAGTCTGGCAGCTGAACTAAAAAATGACTTACAATCTGTTGTTAATTAGAGCAAGTAATGTCTTGTTAATTTTACCGCCTCAAAATCGAAATAGCTTACTTTTAATCGTCTGGGAGAAGAATTTTGCCTTCCATCAACATGTCTGATGCTAACCTCCTGTCTTCTCGTGTTAACGTTTTCCTCTGTCATGAAGTGGAAAGATTATATCGAATCACCTGCTATATCTGTTGCTAGAAAAGTGGTTTACGGTCTCGTTCAAGATAGTTTTTCTCGCTAGAATCTATCTTACACATTTATGAGTCTACCATTCGTCCATGCATTGAACATTGCTGCCACATCTGGTCTAGTGCTTCAGTTATGTATTTAGAGATTCTTGATAGAATCCAAAGAAGAACCTGCAATATTTTGGTTCTGACCTGGCATCTCGGTTTCACTTTCCCATCGCCGTAACGTAGCTTCCTTGTGTCTTTTCCATAGATATTTTCATGATAATTATTCTGATGTGCTTACCTCTTTGGTACGTAAACTTTGAGAAGTCAAGCGCAGTACTAGATTGGCGACAAGGTCTGTGAGTTGAAATGGAGAGATGTAACCTTAAGTTCTATGCTAATAGTTTTTTTCTCTCGCATTTCTCTGTCGTGGAACTTTCTTCTGGCTTCTTGCTTTACAGTGAAATTTGATCTACATAATTTTATATAGAATATCAATTGTTATCTTTTGTCTTTGTGTCCTTTCTTGATCTCTCTCTCTCTCTCTCTCTCTCTCTCTCTCTCTCTCTCTCTCCTGGATAATGTTATCTTTTCTCTTATTATTCCACGTTGTGTAACCATGAAAGTCGAAATGGCTTTACTTAATTGTTTAGGGTGAAATGATAAAAAAGCCCATTCCTCATTTTGTGACCTAGTGTGGTATATTGGTGCTGAGCTTAAATAAGCCGACGAACACACATATATATATATAATTATATGAATATCCTTATTGTTCGAGTTGCGGTGAATGGCTAGATTGAAGGAGAATCACAGAGGTTAGGACTGCGCACACAGGAATTGACAGAGAGCAATCTTCGGTGAACCACTTGCCAGCCTCTCTGTCCAGATCAAGAATCGACCCGGTTAAATAACCTTTGGACACCTACGCAACTTCACGTGGCTACGCATTCTTCCGGTATGTCGCCTCGAAAGCACGAATTTCCTTCCGCACAAGACCTCCCTGTCTATTTTAGCCACTGGATTCATTTCCTGTTTATGCAATCACCAGTTTTGATTTGCGCTCACACACAGGTGCAGCGGAAGTAAGGCCAAAAGTTTTTCCTCAAGCGATATCGGACACTAGAAATGTCAGCTATATTTTTGTGGCTCTGAGTTTCCTTTTCTGCTGTCATTTATCTAAAATAACAACTTCCTCATGGCTCACAATTTCTGTCTATGGTATTCTCAGCATCATTCCGTAGAACCGCATTTCTGATGCCTCAAGTCACCTCTTTCTCTCTAAAATAGATTTTCAGCATCCAAGGCCATATTGATTATATATAACAGTTCAGACCTCTTTTTTTTATTTTCTAACGTTATTTGCTTGTTTCTTAATACTTTTTGGAAGACTCCATTTGCTATTCCATGGCGTCTCGGGATTTCGGTACAGCATTTTCTGTCCTCTGTTAAAGCACTTCCCCATTACTTTTTATTAATATAAATATTATTTTTGTAGGTACTCGTGATTGAATTGTTATCCATTTTTTTTCTCATTCCTAAAAAGTGAAATTTACGCTTTTGCTAAAAAAAAGGCGATTTCCCTGATGGAGGCATAATTTTTAATTCATGCCAATTTTTATTAATTCCCCTCTTTATTAAAAAACCAGAGATAACAATCAAGCACGTGTCCCGCTAAAAGCATAAAGTTTATAGTAATAACAAATGGCAAACATAGATAAACTCGCCTTCAATAAAACGTATTTGGAATTGACAATAAAAATAAAAGACACTATTTATTTATGAGAATTGTTGGCAAGCATCGGCTAATTGCCAACTGATTCAAACTTTATAAAATGGTAAATAATAAGAATTTTCACATACCGTGCGTATTGTCCAAATCGTGTAACACCATCATTTTCCGCCCAACAAAATATTTAATATCTAAAAACGACTAAACTAATTGAGTTTCTTTTCAGCATGTTTTCACATAAGACATCTACCTATCGTGACACTATTTGTCGTAAGAATTACTAAAAGACCCTTTGAGTTATTCAACTGAAAAGAGAACATGTTAAAATCATTTCGCATCACCCCCCGTTCTTTTCTACTGAACAATTTTGAGAGGAAAATTTTCATTCAGGTATTCAGTAATGGTACCAACATTCATACTACGGCTTCCATCTTCAAGGTCCATTCAAGAACCATCAAGAAAACGGTGAATAAGTTTTAAAAAGAGGTAACTGTAGGGAGGAAAAACTGTATCAGGAGGTTACAACGGGAAGAGGTATCATCATTTCAACTAAATATATCAATGAGAAAAGATCCAACTGAATCCATAAAACGTTTGGTACGTGAGAGAGGAGTTTCGTCTATGACAGTCCAAAAAGCAATGAAAAAAGACTTGAAAATGAAATCATACGTGAAACATCTGAGAAAACTTGTTACTCCAGGGCAGGAAATTAGAAGGTTAGAGAGTGTGAAGATCATCTTGAATAGGTTAGAAAATGATCCTGGAATAATATATATATATATATATATATATATATATATATATATATATATATATATATATATATATAAGAAATTATTAGGAGGATTATTTGAGATAAGCATAATTAAGCAATTCGTCGAGTTTTTAGACGAAACCTCAACAGAATGCAGAAAGCACTGGACGCCCGTTTAATATTCCGTGGTGGAACTTATGCGCACTGCTGATGAGTTCCAAATATAGGACGAAACGACCGTCCAGTGCTTTCTGCATTCTGTTGAGGTTTCGTCTAAAAACTCAATGAATAGCTTAATTATGATATATATATATATATATATATATATATATATATATATATATATATATATATATATATATATATATATATGTAAGATATAATATTATATATGATGATAGCCATTCAGGCCGAAATTAGTCAAGGAATTTAATTGAAATAATAAAGCAAAAAAAATATTAATATACAATCCAGTGTGTCTGAAAAGTTTAATTTCTCAATATTTTTATTGTTCAAAACACACACACACACACACACACACGCACACAGACACACAAACACACACACACACATACACACACACACACATATATATATATATATATATATATATATATATATATATATATATATATATATATATATATATGTAAGATATAATATTATATATGATGATAGCCATTCAGGCCGAAATTAATCAAGGAATTTAATTGAAATAATAAAGCAAAAAAAATATTAATATACTATCCAGTGTGTCTGAAAAGTTTAATTTCTCAATATTTTTATTGTTCAAAACACACAGACACACACACACACAGACACACGCGCGCAGACACACACACACAGACACACAAACACACACACACACACACCCACACACACACACATATATATATATATATATATATATATAAACTTTATTTCATATTTCAGTACTTACTTCATGAGTTTCCGATCTTTAACTATGATTAATTAATGATGAACATGTCATTTTCGTTTATGATCGATTTCATCACGATTGTTGTGTTAAGCTTGGAGAGTAATTATACATTCTTATTGCTCGAAGTGAGGTCCCATAGTATCATAAAAAAACTCACAAAATTCCAGTAATAAATATTTAATCATTTCTGAGATACAACGGTTCAGAGCTTAATCTAAAAAATTTTGCTTTGACACGTCTTGGACAATTTTGCTATTACACCCGGTAGATAGTCCACATATTTTAATAATTTAGTAAATGTTTACCAATAAAAAATTGTTTTCGTATTTAGTTCTTTATAAATTAGTAAATTATAAATATTGCTTTGCATTAATTTTAAATGTTCTAGTTTTTAGAATGTTGTAAATATAAAATTATTCTTGCAAATAATCAACCTTATAAATAGATATTGTTCAATATTTTAGTTGTAAATTTCCTAAGACCAAAAAATAAGTATAAATTCACTTTCATAATATCTTTAGGTATTATTCTAACTCTAATCATAGCTATTTAAAACAATAAACTTTGCCGAAGAGTGAAGGTAGTTAAAAAAGCGGTGTCATCTGAAAAAAAGGTTCTTTTAACACTGCGTCTTATTGCAGACACGTTTGTCCATGTTGCCTAAGAAATAATATCGGATAAAAAAAACATTAATAAATGATTCCAAATTCACTGATATAGTTGTTAACAATTCATTAAAAAAAGGATTGTTAAAAATCCATTAAAAATGATTCCAAATACACTGATATGGCTAAAAAAAATTAAAAATGGATTGCTAAAAATCCATTGATAAATGAGTCCAAATACACTGATATGGTGTTAACGATCCATTAAAAAATGGGTTGTTAAAAACCATTAAAAATGATTCCAAATACACTGATATGGCTGTTAACAATTCATTAAAAAAAGGATTGTTAAAAATCCATTAAAAATGATTCCAAATACACTGATATGGCTAAAAAAATTAAAATGGATTGTTAAAAATCCATTAATAAATGATTCTAAATATACGTATATGGCTGTTAGCGATCCATTAAAAATGGATTGTTAAAAAACCATTAAAAAATGATTCCAAATACACTGATTTGGCTGTTAACAATGAGAAAAGAATGGGAGAAATATTAGGTTACGTATAATGAGGAAAAAGCTTGGGAAATTTAACTCTTGCAGTAAGCATCCAAGACGGGAAAAATAGATGTAAGAAGTGACTAATCCCCTTGTAAAATCTCAGGAAAATGGATGAAGGAATAAGTACAAAATGGACGCAAATGTGTCGGAAAGGAACAAATATTGCTGAAAGCTACAATAAAAAGAAGCTACGAAGAGTGCAGATTGCCAATCCTAGAATGGACATGTTAACATAGGTATGAAAAGTTGTTCTTATGTTTGATAATTTTATTTAGAAAACTATTCCCATGTTATTACTTCCTGAATATGATAACTTTTTACTGGTTTGATGATATTTTACTACGTGTAATATTAGGCTGGAAATAATTCCCTGGCGCATTTGTAACAAATTAATATTAGGGTGGAAATAATACCTTTTGCATTTGTAATAAAGTAGTATTAGATTGGAAATATTGCCCTGACGAATTTGTAATAAAGTAATATTAGGCTGGAAATAATACCCTGTCGCATTTGTAATAAAGTAATGTTAGGCTGGAAATAATACTCTGTCGCGTTTGTAATACAGTAATATTAGGCTGGAAATAATGTCCAGTTGCATGTGTAACAAAGTAGTATTTGGCTGGAAGTGATGCCTGTTGATACCAGTAATATTAGGCTGGAAATAGTGTCCAGTCACATTTTTAACACATTAATATGAGGCTAGAAATAATGCCTTGTTCATTTGTAATGTAGTAATATTAAGCTGGAAATAATGTCCAGTCGCATTTGTAACAAATTACTATTAGGCTTGAAATAATTCCCTGTCGCATTTGTTATAGAGTAATGTTAGGTTAGAAATAATGTCCTGTCGCATTTGTAATAATGTAATATTAGGCTGGAAATAATCCCCTGTTGCAGTTTGTAACAGCAAGGAATCAAATGTTTCTTTGACTTTAATTGATATATTCGATCAAGATAATGTTATTTCTCCTTATCAATAGCAAAATCAAATCGATTTGATAATTTGCAGATGCATTTGGCGTTAAATGTGTCAGGTTTCGTTGCCTAGAAACGCTCAGTAACAGTTTTAACTTCTTTACAATTAACACAATTGTCGGGGCAATTAAAAACTTATTTCCACAGACAGAAACGAATATTTCTTGCGGCTTCCGTTGCAGAAGATTCCTTTGTGAATTCCTACAGCTTAGTGTGTCTGGTATTGACTTGCTCTAAACTCATTGGAAAGTTGTAAATTGAGTAATTAGAAAGGAAAAGAAAAGAAAAACATTAGAACGTCAAAATTTATAGCTATTTTATTGTAATTATAGAAAACTTATCTTACCAAAAATGTGACAGGACCTTCTTCCAAACGAAGGTGAAATGATTTTGGATCAAAACATAACCTTTTGGGATTCAGTGACAGTGGCTGAAATCAATATTAAAAGTTGAAATGACAGTAGATAAAAGCATATTATACAGTGAAGTAATAGAGGCGAAAAAAGACATTACAAGATGAACTGACAGTGAATAAAAATACATTTCAATGTGAAGTAATAAAAGCTGAAAACATAATTACAAGGCGAAATGATGGTGGATGAAAACACATTTCGAAGTGAAGTAATAGAGGCTGAAAACATCATTACAAACTGAAATGATGGTGGATGACAATACATTTCAAAGTGAAGTAATAGAGGCTGAAAACATCATTACAGGCTGAAATGACGGTGGATCTAAGCTACATTTCAGAGTGAAGTAACAGATTCTGAAGACATAATTTCAAGGTGAAATGACGGTGGATGAAAATACATTTCAAAGTGAAGTAATAGAGGCTGAAAACATCATTACAAGCTGAAATGACGGTGGATCTAAGCTACATTTCAGAGTGAAGTAACAGATTCTGAAGACATAATTTCAAGGTGAAATGAAGGTGGATGACAATACATTTCAGAGTGAAGTAATAGAGGCTAAAAACATCATTACAGGGTGAAATGTCGGTGGATGAAAGCAAAATTTTTGCGTGAAGTGAACACGGTAAATTAATAAAGTCTGAAAGCTTGAGAGGAAGCGATCCAGACTGAAAACTTGTTACAGGATAAGGAAATAAAAGACGACTGCCCAACATTACAAGATAAACACAAAAACGATAACGTTGGATGGTGACGCGATAGAGGCTGAAAAGACATCTCTGTGTAAAGAAAAGGTGGCTGAAAGTATAGCATTGTAACATGAAGTGACAGGATTGAATGCAAAAGGTTACAATGTGCTGAAGTAGAGGCGAAGTGATTAAATTTGAAAACAATATTGCACGTTAAAATAACGATGGATTAAATGACAATTTTGGGCTGAAATGATAGAGGCTTAAAACGGCAGATTTTAAATAATGTTGAATTAAAAATAATCGTTTGTGGCTGTTTTAAACAATTCACGAGCTTAAATGTTTTCTTCATTCATTTTCATTGTTCTGTAACACGCAACAATATTTTATTGTTTATGTAACACTTCATTGTTAATACATTATCATCTGTTGTTTCTTTACATTTATTTTTTACGCGGACTCATATTCCGAGTCAGTCATGTTGGTTGTGGACATTTCAGGATACACACGTGATTATCTCTCAACGCGTACAGCAAGATGGTGAAATGATAGAAGCGGAAACCAACATTGCAAGGTAAAATAACCCTGGATTAAAACAACATTTTTGGGTGAAATGATAAATTATGAAAACAATATTACAAGGTGAAAGGACGGTGGGTGAAAGCAATATTTTGGGCTGAAGTGAAACAACATTTTTCGCGATAAACAACATTACAATTCTCATTGCAAGAACCTAAAAGTTGACCGGAAGTGATAGAGACTGAAAACAGGTTACAGGATAAAAACATAGAGGCTGAAAACACATCATCTTTTCAGATACTATCAAAGAGATAGTGGCTGAAAGAGTTATATTGCAAGATGAAATGATAGGGCAAAACACAGAAGGGTATAATGTGCAGAAGCCGATAGAAGCAGAAAGCATAACATTAGAAGGATAAGAGTTAAAAGCTTAATAGAAATGAATACAATATGGGAACCAGTTATAAGGAGTGCCAGAGAAAAGCGATAATAACAACAAAAATAGCAATATGAGCTTTGGTAAAAAACATGCAATGAGCTTTGGTAAAAAACATGCAATGATAACAGCAAAAATTGCAATATGAGCACTGGTAAAAAACGGTTGCTGAAGACATTAGGTTTATAATAGCGAGAAATTCATACACAGATGACCTCAAAGACACATGGCACAGTGGATACGGGCATTAGTTAGATCCAGTGACAGGACCCAAAGAGTGTGAGTTCAATATGGCACGTAGAACTAGAACAGTCTGCCCCAGTGAGCGAAATAAAGGGTTCAGTTCGATATTCCAACATACCTGAAGAAAGCCGGAGCGTACAAAAGCCGAAACGTTGTAATAAATATAGCGACAAAAATGAGGACAATAGTCCGAATAATGTAAATAGTGTACATAATACCTCATCTCAGAAATATAGACAGGTATTAAAAGCTTAAATCTTAAAAGTAAAACGTCAAATTAATAGATGTTAAAAGCACGGATGACGTAGATTTGTTTGTTTTGTTTTACGGTATATCAACCTCAATGGGTCATTTAATGCCGACAACATTTTTTTCCTTTCTTTTGTTTTGTCAAAAATCTATTTCTGGTAATATTTTTTCCTCAAAAATGTATAGCTGGTAATATTATTTTTAAAAACGTATTGCTGGTAATATATTTTTTTTCGAAAACGTATTGCTGGAAATAGTTTTTTTTTTTTTTTTTTTCAAAAATATATTTCTGGTAATAATTTTTTACAGCGTATATCTGGTATTAAAACCTGTTTTTACACTTTCATAATGATTTTTTACCTCAATTCTGGGGTTAACTATTTGCCCATAGCTGGAACCCTAACAAGTGCTACCACCCCGGGTCAGAATGGACCTGGAAACACCAGCAATTAAGAGGTGGTTCCACGCTCCTCAAAGCATCCTGATCAGAGGCCTTGCTGTCGGACGTAGTTTATCGTCTTACCCTGGACGAGGATGTAGTTTATCGTCATACCCAGACAACATGACATAGACGCATTAGTAATTCAATAGATATAAGTTCAAAAGCTCGCAGATTACACCAATAATTTGTTTTTTAAATAATCATCTTCCCTGGAGAGTAATAATAATAATAATCAAGTACCTCGAATATTAAGCATTGAAACCACCAAATAAAAATCAACGAGTATCAGGCTACGGACTTCTTGACCTGTCCTGGTATTTATTTTCTTTCTTTGTTTTTTTTTTAATGTTTTATGTGTTCATTTATTAGCCATTAACTTGATTTACGAAAGGTTTTTGGTTTGTTTTTTGTTTTTGCTTTTTGTGGCATATTAGCCTCAATGAGTTATTTAATGCGGACAAAATTTTTTTTCAAATATTTAGTGTCGATACTAATTTTTTTTTAAAGTATTTCTGGTATTAAAATCTATTTTTACTTTCATAGTGTTTTGAGTCAGGGTGTGTGGTCAACTATTTGGCCATAGCTGGGACCCTAACAGGTGCTACCAATCCGGGTCAGTGTGGACCTGGGAACGCCAGCAATTAAGAGGTGGTTCCACGCTCCTCAAAACATCCCGATCAGAGGCTTTGCTGCTGGACGTAGTTCATCGTCTTACCCAGGACGCGGATGTAGTTTATCGTTTTATCCAGGACGGGATTTACGTAAGTGTTTCAGTTCGAAATCATTTTAGAACGCCTCGTTCTTCTGTGAAAATGAACCTCTCAGTAGATTTTTTACACTATTTATATTCGATCCATTGTCCTCATCTTTGTTGTCACCATCACATCGCTTCGACCGCTGTTCCTTGCGGCCTTCTTCGGGTGTATATTGATCAGGATTCTGAACTGAACATGTTATTTAAACCGTTGTGCAAATTAATGGAAACAACCGCTTTAGTTTCCTTTCTTTCACCATACATTGTAATATAATTGGCATCTTTGATAATGGCTTATGTAAGCCGAAAGCTTAGATAGGATTAAAAAATATGTATCAATATTGTGATTTTCTTTCTTCGTTTAATGATAATGTTATTAAGCTTATCAGAAGATATGAAAAGAATTTACATAAAATAAATAGACAACACTTGTCTCTCTCTCTCTCTCTCTCTCTGTCTCTCTCTCTATATATATATATATATATATATATATATAATAAAAAGACTTAAACACTAATATTCCATGGTCATAATTTATTCCATTGGAATCGTAAAAACGACCCAATTCATCAGACCTTTTTTTTTTTTTGAATCTGTAGGTCTGATGAATTGGGTCGTTTTTACGATTCCAATGTAATAAATTATGACCATGGAATATTAGTGTTTAAGTCTTTTTATTATATCCTTACTCTGAGCTGGACATCGAGTTCTACCTGGATCATGTCCTCTTGGAATTATTTTTATGTATATATGTATGTGTATATACAATTGCATATGTATGTGTATATTTACCACTAATATTGTCTATATATATATATATATATATATATATATATATATATATATATATATTGTCATCCACAGACAGACTGGCTAGACGTCCGGTTGCCTCTGGCCAGAATCGAAAACCAGCTGAATTCGCGTCAGTCGGAAATTTTACCCTGAAGCCGTTGGCGCACATCAGAGAAGGTGAATTTAAGCGTATTTATTTTTAGATAAACACACGGTGACTGAGAGAACTCGATTCGATTCACCGAAGAGTCTTGCATTATTAGCCGTAATAGTCACTGTTTACAAACCCACACATCCTCCCCAGAGAGCTCAACCGAATGGCCGCTGTAAAATTTTCATTTTATTTGAGGTATGCCGTTGCTTAAAAAAGTAGAGAAATACTGCTCTACACATCGGCATTGGAAAGAGAACAGTCTGCCACCGTAAAGGGTCAAATTCAAAATTTCCTGTAGGTTACCCTGATTAATATACACTTCACGAAGGCCGGAGGGCACAACGGCCGAAGCGTTTTGATAACAATAACAAAGATGAGGACAATAGTCCAAATATAAATAGTATAAATAACGATAACTCTTCATCCCAGAAATTCAGACAGAAAGTGTGAATAAATGTCTGTTCTATATAATTTCTTTTTATTACTCAATGCTTCATCGACTACCGTAGAAATGACAAAAATGCAAATAAAGCAAAACCTAAAGTCACCTTCGTTAGGCAGAACCAATAAGTCATTTCCGACATTACAGATGAAATCACGCGTGAAGTCACGTAATCGCGTGATTTCTCGGTTTAGATAACGTTCAGATAACGTCAATAAAACAATAGAACATACCTCAAAGTAAGAGATACTGTTTTTGTTTTGTTTTTTCGAAATGTAGTAAGTATTTATTTCTCTGTCCATAGGAAAAGACATTTTTTTATGTGGGCTCTCACAGAATCTATATATGAAATTCTGTGACTTCCGTCAGTCCGTCCGTCACACCCACTAAGATAGTTACACCTTTGCCGATCGAAACAAAATTTTGGGGTGAAGTGTAAACCGGTAAAAAGGGCACAAAGTAAAATTGGTTTTGCTAGTGTACGTCTGTCCTGGGTATGGCGATAAACTACCTCCAACGACAAGGCCTCGGATCTGGAGGTTTTGAGGAGGGTGGAACCTCCTCTTAATTGCTGGTGTTCCCAAGTCCATCCTGACCCGGCGTGGTAGCACCTGTTAGGGTCGCAGTTATGAGCAAATAGTTAACCCCCAAAACTGGGGTCAAAACACTATGAAAGTGTAAAGACAGGTTTTAACACCTGTTTTAATAAGAAATTATAACCAGCATTACATATTTGAAAAAAAATATTACTAGCAATAAAAAATCTTGTCGGCATTAAATAATCCATTGAGGTTGATATGCCGTAAACCAAACCAAACCAAAGTAGGGTATGTAGCTTAGCACAATAAATTTTCATTATTTTTTTAAGATTTAGTTTTCTTATTTAACGTGCAAATACCCCCACTATTTTAAAAACAATTTAATGATTAGAATAACAATTACTTATTTAATAAAAAAAGTAGTATTGTTTTTTGCATATCTTTTCTTTAAGTTTTTATATGCCATAATTCTAGTTTTGTATAATTATAATTTCTAGTTTGTACAACCCACTCCGTTATACCGCTGTTTATACGAACATGCTAAATCATACTATATGACAATGAATACTGGACAATTTCATCACAGATGAAAAGGAGAGCGGAGCCAACAGAGAAGTGGTTCTACAGAAGAATGCTTAGAAAGACAGGATCGGAAAATGTGAGAAATGAGGGGGAAAAAAGACGAAAGACTCTCATACTGAAATCAGGAAACATAATGAAAAAAGAAGCCTCGGAAACATGTCACTCACGGGACTTACTAAATGCAAGAGAGTAACAGAGAGTGGTGTAAGTAAAGATTTGAGAGGGATACTAAAAGACAAATATTGCTAAAAGCAACAATAGAAAGTTGTGGAGAACCATGATCACCCAAGACCTGAAGCGACAAGAAATCAGAATGTTAGATTGTACTTATTAATAATTAGTTCTTAGAACTTAAGATACTATAGTTCTCTAAGAAATTTTCTCGGGTACTTCTACTATGTATTTAGAGGTTCTTGCATCTAGAGCAGAGGTTCTCAACCAGGGGTAAATTTACCCCTAGGGGGTAAAAAATTATATAGTCGAGGGTAAATAATTGAAGTACCTGATAATTTAAAATATAATGTTTTGGTATTTTTACTAATGACTAACTTGCACAATTTTTAGTCACAAATTAGTCAGTACTAATCATAGTCATTCATTCAAAAAAAAATTTTTTTTAGTCATTTCAAAAAAAATTTTAAATTGGCAAAAACAAAAATACTAAAGAAAATTTTTTTTTTGAATGAATGATTATGATTAGCATTAATTTGTAGATCTACGAATACAGCGGATAAAATGAATAATTTTTTATTAATGACTACAAACGTTAATAAAAATACTGAATTTTATACGAAGTACTAACTCATACTAAAACATTAGTAGATTAGTACTAAATAAGAAATCAGTATTTTGAGTGTCGCTTAGTATTTTTTTTAGTCACAGTATTTTGACTAAAAAAAACTCAGTATTTTGAATGAAAAAATCATTCATTCATTTAGTCACGAAATTGTACATCAATGCTTTATGATGGCTATGAATTTTTTGTATGGGAGTAGGGGGTGAATGGAGAAATACATAAAGCCGAGGGGGTCAATGATGGAGGAAAGGTTGAGAATGGCTGATCTAGAGGTTCTTTTATTTTTATATCATAAGACGTGTTGTCTTTCATTCGCATTTAATTATTATTTTTCTTTTTTTCTTTTAACGGTTATAAGCATGGAATATATTGTCAAGCAGATCGTTCCCATTCCTTTCCTAATTTAGTCTATTTACAAGAGTATTTCGTAGTTTACTGTATTTTAACCGATTTATTCATTTGTAAATAGAGTATTTATTTTAAGGAACATTGTTATGTATTTTATTCTTTGTATTATTTGTGTTTAATTAAGAAGACACGGCTTGTTTATGGAGACTAAATAATTATTTGAAAACTTGAGAATACGTCCTTTAAAAAGTTAACTGACCTGTAATAAATATTAAGACTCAGTTTAAACAATATTTATAAAAACATGATAGTGGGGGGTGAGTTTTTTCTTTTCTTTTTTTCTTCTTCCTTCTCCCCCAAATACTGATAGTTGACTGCAATAATCATTCAAATGATCTAATGTTAAGAAGTGGTTTTAAGTTATAGAATTTTATAGTAGAAATTAACACATCAAAACCGTAAATTTTTAGAGTAAGGCACCAAAACTTACTTTGGAAATAACATAGAGGATTCAGTTTAAAAACGTTAAATTACCTCGTCGGTTATCCACTGAAGTTGCTATCCACCGGAGGGGAAAAAAAAGAAAGAAAAGAACCCCCCACACTCACTCACCCACACCCACCCCGTATTTCATTTAAAAAACAGTTCGCGCAGTGGATTGGTTGTTATAAACGTCCAATCATTTGCGCGGAAAACGTGGTCTAGTTTTCGTCGAATTTATTAAAAAGGCCAAATTTACTGCTAGCGTTTGATTGCGAGGGGAAATCAGGGATTGATATTCCCTATTTAGGTCGGCTTGAAGATGGGGTGTATGATGTTGAAAGACCCGAAACTCCCTGATGAACCAAGTCAATTTACATCACTGATGACTCCCTCCGGTCCCTATTTAAGAGCTTTTTTTTTTTAATTAAAAAGAAAAGTTTCTGCAATTTTATCAGTCCTAACCCGACATCTCGGTTTTAATCCCTTCCTCGCTGTCTCACCTATGCCTTTTCTATAAATCTTCTATGCGTAACTGTTCTGATGAGATTATGCTTAGAATAACAGGGTCAGAGCATATGAGAAACGAGGAAGTGTTAAGAAACACGGAAAGGACACATACTTAGAATCAGAAAGAGACAGTTGAATTTTCTAGGTAACATAATGAGGAAAGAAGGCTTGACAAATGTGTCACTCACTGGAATTATTGAAAGTAAGACGGGCAGAGGGAGACAGGGAGCAATCTAACGAATTTGTGTTACTGGATTGCTCAGATATTAGAACATCTAGGAATTGGATATCTCGAACAGAGCATGAGTTCAAGACATCCGTATACCATAAACCGACATTCACCGGAAAGTAGCTCAATTTCAACTCCCACCATCCATACAGCGTAAAGAAAGGGATCGACCTCTGCTTACAACACCAAACAAAAGTCATAAGTGGCAACCCAGAGTTATTAGATAAAGAATCGGTTAGTATAAGGAGTACCCTACAACGTAACAACTACCCTGAGTACACTGCAGCAGCCCCAATAAACTGGGATAGACGGGTACAACAACACTCAGAAAACAGTCTGCCTGCCTTATGTGAAGGGGTTATTAGAGAAAATGCAAAGGATCTGCGGTCCATATAACATCAGAACAACCTTTCATTCCAATTCTAGATAATAGTTTGTTTTGGAGAGGGTTATCTTGAGTCGTATTTCTTGAAACACTTGATAGAGGATGTGGATTTTCTATTCAAGATCATTCTTATCCCAACTACGTCACGAGCATACCCCCCCCCATTATCAGTACATTGGCCTGAAGAGGGAAATCAGAACTTCTTAATATAGTTGGGCACAGTGTCACATCTATGAGTCATCCACTGTATTTAATGGCCGAGAAAATTATCTCTCTATCCAGTACCCTAGACCGTGGAGCCCATGGTTTTTAGTTTATTTATTTATTTTTTTCGTCTGTACTAACGTTACTTCTATGCAAGACTCAAGTACAACACACAGTAGAGGGTTACTTTTAAAACAAGCTCGTGCAGATGGTAAGAGGAATGGTAGGAGGAATGGTAGGTGGTATGGTAAGAGTCTGCCCTACAAAGTCGCCGCCCTTTAGAAAAAAGGTGAATGGAACCATCTACTTATATTTGGAATATGGCAAATGAAAATTGTTCGACTCTGTGGAAGTGACAAAGAGAGTCCTCGTTGCAATTTTCAAACTTGTTTGACTAAAAGACAGAGTTTAGTTTTGCCATATGAGTAATGAAGAAAACATTGTTGTATGGATGAATAACTTGGAAACATTTACGAAGCTTATCACATATGAATTCATGACTTCAAGTCTAGTATCGGAAGCACTTGATAATGATCTGCATCAGGTGATTTATATGACTCTATACCTGATTAAGCCAAGTTCTTAAATGTCTCCTGGGTAGGCCGCAACTAATGCATACAGTAGTAGTTCAAAAATTAAAATACATGCCTTTTTCATACTTACGTTCACCCAATACAAGGTTCGAGAGTCGCTCAAGGTGGAGTGCCACAGTTAACAATATTGTAATGCTAAATGAGGTGCTTGATATTTTTTTACCCTATTGTTCACCCAATAGAATGCTCAAGAATAAGTCACCGTAGATAGTTACCGAATGGGGATGTTTTAGGGACATAAGAATTTTTGAGTATCAGGTCATGTAGGTCAGTTGCTTGAGTGATTTTGTTTAGCGGCATATCAACCTCTATGAGTTATTTAATGCTGAAATCTAAATATTTTATGCGTTTTTTATGATAATGGTTTAATTATACATGTCTTACTAATTAACCCATAGCTTGGGGAGAATAGCTGTTTCCATACCTTTCCCAAAGGATATTTGCGAGGAAGTGAATATAACGAACCCAACTGGAATTAGAACTCGGCTCTCCGACTAACAATTATACATTACTCCACCCGCACATCCATACAACACCTGGTATTCCCAAGCGATCGCCCATCTAGATACTAATCAGGTTCGACGTTGCTTAACTTCAGTTATCGTGCGGTAACCGGCGATTCATTGTGACATCGCCGTGAGGCTAAGGGTTATGTAAGGCAGATGACTTTTGGCCCCAGACTTGAAGAGGTTATTAGTGTAGTAGGGAGAATATATTTATTTGTATAATTATACAAAAATGAGGCACAAGGACAAAAAAGAGAACGGCAAAGGACGGTCTTGTTCTGTCTTAACTTCAAACTTAGCTAGCCACAAACACTGACCCAAACATACAACAAAAATCCTTACACCAAAACAACGCTTTCTTACTTACTGTTGTAATGGAACGTTCCACTCTCCCTATTACCTATTGTGGACTGACTATATAATAATATGTGTAGTGTGCACAGGACATACCAGAGACAGCCTGTCTATCAGTCTATCTGTCTGACTGGCTTCCGGAATTGTTAGTCGACTCCTTGTTTTTCAGTAGTGTATTCTCTTTTACAATAAACATCTCTTTCTTCCATCTACGCCAATGTTGCTCTTCCTTCCACTCAAGTACCACCTTTGTTTCTTGTTAACCTATTTAAGGATATAACACTTAACTTTCTTACTACATTCACCATAATACCTCAAGTCTCTATGAAAGTACTAACTAGTCCCCTTATGTACAATTATTCATTGCCAGTGGGGACGGGAATAAAACAACAAATTTAAAAATCTAACCCCAATGAATATTTACAAAAATGACCAAAAAATATATACAAGAAAATAGTAGTAGGGAGAAGCAACCCCTATGGAGTCGGTGCCACAAAACAGTGGATCTTGGAAAAGATGCTGACCGGGAAGAGGAAGGATGAAGAGGACGTATAACGACTGGCCATCTTTGATCGGAAGAGGGGAACACCCACGCGGGAGCACTTCCATAAAGTTGTCTTAGTGGGCATTTCTTTTTATATCTGAAGCAAGCAGATGAAGAACATTCGACTCTGCGGAAACGGTAAGTCGACTCATAGCTGCGAAGTTCCGAAATTGTGGGACTAGATATATAAAGTGATTGACTCTGTTTGGCAGCTACGCGATTCTACTATTTAAGCATGAATCTTTTTTTTACATAGGCTACAAAATCCGCGATGGTTAATGGAATTATTTTCATGTAATATAACTTCCGCGACCATCTTGGTTTTCGTTTATATTTTTTATATATCATTAGGTTGTAATGTTGTCCATTTGTCTTATGACTTTCATTATACTCCACTCCTTTTTCGTACATAATAATGGTTGATAACGCTTTCCTATCTGTCTGTTAATTTCTTCCTCAGGTTTAATTTATCTCTTTCAGTTCCCATCTTTTCTTTCATTATCGGCTTTTCCCCACTCTTTTTTTCCCATTGACTCCGCTCCTTCTCTCCTTTAAAACCGTAGAAGCGATAAACGTCCATAAATGTCGTCTGCACATTCAATTATTCCTTCTAATGGCGCGTTGTATCAAAAATCGATCATGGCTGATTTGCTTTCGTGAAAAATTTACCCCCTTACCATTAAGTGTACGTCACACACCATTTCTTCAATCAATTTGTTTACACATGTCACGCTCTGCTAATTTATACAAAAACTAACTAAAGATGACGTTCCCTTCTTTTAAAAAGTCAATTTCCTAAAAGACATTTAAAATGGCGCTGAATATTCATCTTTACTCTTTCTTTTCATATTTTGTTTCTTTCCCGCTTCGCTTGCTTTGTACAAAATGCGGGACATCTGGTCTAATAATGAAACTGAACAGTTGCTTAAGTTTTCTGATCAATGCTTCAGGAATTGCTTCCTTTGAGTGACATAATGTACAAGATTTGTTATGGAATATCCCAGATGGCATAGAATTTCTATGTTTAAACACATCTTTTATGTATCTTCAAGACGTGGGCGACCATATCTCGACAGAATTTCCTGTCTTTCTTTGGTCTTTTTTTTTTTGTTTTGTCAAAGAACTATTTTGGTAGTATAGTAACTGACGATTGAAAATGAAATATAAAATCCTGAAAGCACATTGTAATAGCGAATGAAACATGGTGATACTAAAAATTGAATTAAATATATCAGGGACGAAAAATTCATTAGAACAGATCAAGAGCCACATATCAACCTTTATAGGTTATTTAATGCCGTAAACCTAAATATTTTGTACACAATTTTATTTTATTTTAGATAATAATGGTTTTATTCATAGGCCTACCACGGAAGTATATTATAGACAGTGGAACTTGTCCCCATTATCAACCCCAGTTTTGTCAACCTTTAGAACATAATATACGTATATAAACATTTATGCACACAGGTTTGGTTAAATAATTTAGTTATAGGATGCCGCTTAGTTTTCGTTGCGATCCTTTCACGTTCAAGGATTAATTACTTCTTGGCTGTAGAAAATTGATTAAGAAAAAGACCAAAATTTTCTTTCAAATAGTTTTTATTTTACCAATTACATTCAATCTCATAATATACCATCTTCAGGGTTTAAGTTGTCTGTGAATATATATATTTGTTTTTGGAAATTCAAAACATTTTTTTAAAAAAACTATTATATGTTTGAGCAAAAAAAGTTACTTCCCTTATACTGGGAGAAAAAATACGTAAACTTTGAAATCTAGAATTCTGCATACGAAGTAAAAAAACGAACAGTTGAAATGTTTTAAATCCACAGAAACACATATACATACTCACAGACAACTTAACCCCCCTGAAGATGGTCTCAGATGAGATTGAAAGTACTTGGAGAAATAAAAACAATTCGAAAGAAAATGTTGGTATTTTTCTTACTCAATTTTCTAAATCCACCCAGAAATTAATCCGGGAACTTGAAAGGGTCACAACGAAAACTAATCGACATGATATGTTTAAATTATTTATCGAAACCTGTTTGAATGAAAACATGCTGCTTATATATACACAATATAAACACTTATATACGTAACGTTTTAGAATCACAAAAAAATGACGGATTTTTTAGATTTATAAAACGTTAGGGAAACAAAAACACTAGACGTCTTACTAATTAGCCCATAGCTGGCGGAGAAGTGGTGGATTTATACCATTCCCAAGAGTTTCTGCGAATATAGTGAATATAAAGGACCCAACCGGAATTAGAATTCGTCTTGCCGACTAACAATTCCGAACCAAAGGGACGAATGCGTCGGTTCTTAAATTTGGTGGCTTTTTAATTGTGAATTCAACAACTGGACCGGACAGTGTGTACACGGACGTAGTGGAAACATCATTGATTGATGCAGTAAGCACATTTTGCTCCGATGTGGTTACCACTGCCAGCCATCGCATAATTGTAGTTCATTGTGACATGCAAGACAGAATAGTGCAATAGTTTGCCGGTTCCTTCCATTTTTGCACCAGGGATGTTAGGGTTACCACGTCCCTCTTCTCTGAAGTTAAAGAGGCAAGACTAACAAGGCATCAGATGGTTTGAATTCGGAGTTATCCTTCTCCTAGAATGGCGATGTTATATGGAGGCCGTCGATATGCACCTCCTCTCGGCCATGTCGACAAGTTCGAAAGTAATATAGAGTATTACATTTGCGAACGACTTAGCGGCAGGAGTTGCCGGAGTGTTGTCAGTGTTGACGACTAACCGCCTTCGAGGCTCTACTCTGGATTTTTTTCTGTATGGATTTACTTTCATAGCCTTTTCCGTGTTTCGGATATGACCACAAAGCAGGGGAGGTTTAGAATTAGGGTTTTCCTTCCACTAGATGGACAGTTTTTCTGGGCTGTCGAGCTCCAACTCCCCGAAGCAGCTTGCTATGATGGGCTGTAGCTTAACTTAGTTGTCAGAGGTTATTTGACAGACATGCCGCTGAAGCATTTTACAGAGAGGGGAAGCTTGTCCACACTGTCCCCACCGGGAATGACACCCTTTGGAACATAATGTACGTGTATAAACGTTTATATACACTACGTGTGTTAGAAGCTCCTCAAAAACTTAACGGTTTTTTTTTTAACATAAAAAGGTTAGGTAAACAAAAACACTAGAAGTGAAAACAAATAACGAAATCGTACGTACATAAATAAACAAAAACAAACATCGAAAAGTTTTTCAATGTTAGAAAAAGACAGCAGAAACAAAAAATGAAAATATATATCGTGATTTAAGCTTGAGATAGAGATTGTGAAGTCATTATTTAACATAAAATAAATTCATTTAAACTACATTTTTGACTGCAGTCACGCGTAAACTGTCAACTGATAAAAACTGAACGAGAGTAGAAAAGGCAAAATTGATAAACATAACTTTAGGTAAGTGTTGTGGATTCCGGGAATGGAATCCTGCACAAATAAATAAACAACGCCAGTAATTGAGATAGAAAAATAAGTGTATTAAACGTAAGAATACAGACTTGAAGTGAAGATTAGTAGTCCAGGAATGCGGGTTAGTAGAACGTATATGTACAAGTCTCTGTAAGTGAAGCCGTAATTATCTCTGTCTCTGGACTCTCGTATAACTCTCTGTGAACACCCTGTGTACTGTCTCCGTATCTCTCACGCTGACTCAACGTATCTCAACCTGCAGGTATTCTCTCTGTCAATACAAGTATACTTTGGACGAGTCCATCTTGTGTAAAAGGGTCTGCCCCACAATAGTAAGCAAAGACAGAAAGTAAAACAAAAAATTTCAGGTTAGTTGTACAAAAACAAGTAAATACTAATAGAGAAAAACTCGTTAACATTGGGAAAAGTTAAAAGAAATAATAATAAACAATATATGTATAACTTGAAGTTTGGGTTCTTTGGAGTCGTGTAATGGTTAATAAGCTTGTCTCGCTAGATCATTTACGGCTAGGTGCTCCAGACTTTCGGCTTTACACCACATCTATGTTACGCTTAGAAAATAACCATATATAACTTCAAATAAACATAATAATCATAATATACAGGGTGCGATGGCTAAATTGTCCGCTAAATGAAACAAAAATGAAAATGACAGAGACAATACATTTTAACAGATATATTTACCAAATTTACACAAAAATATCTTGAAATACTGAAGAGTAAATATATTTAATATAACCTTCATTGGCTTCAACCAAAGCCTCCAAACGATTTCAGAATCTCCTGTAACTCTTCTGGACGGTCTTCCTGTTTAAGTTTCTGAATGGTGCTATAATCATTGCCTTCAGTTAACCTTTGATGTTACAAGGAGTTTTGTTGGTCTCTTGATCAAATGTGGCGACACATAGTAATGAAAGGGGTTGCCGTTTGGGGAGTTAGGTAGCCAGGTGTAACTGGTTATGTGGTAGCAGAAACTGACAGCCATGGCAGCATTTTTTTTTTCTACTTGTGTTGCATGATGTAAAGTCCTGTCGCCAGACAAAGCGTCTTCCAGCAGCCACGCACTTGATCAAAAGTGTTCACTCCAAACACCTTCCTCATAAAAGCAGTACAGCATGTCGTTTCCAAATTTCTGGCGGAGTGAATTGCGTCATGGTGCTCATTTTCTCACAGACGGTGCCAAACTGACTCTGCTATACTATGTAGTCGGCAAAATCAAAAACAAGCAACGCGCATGCGCGAAATTAAAAATATAAAATGTCGACAATTTTCCCTATCGCACCCTATATATAATAAATGAAATAAATAATGTTTGCAAATTATATTACATTATTATATTAATTTTTAAAAAAAGTAATATTTACATTTTTCAGTTAAACGTAAAATCCGTAAATCTTTTGGAGCTTCGACAAAACGCGTCGTCTTTCCTTGGGATCAGAACGCCTTATTTTGTATAAATAAGGCAAGCGATAACTGATCAGTACTAAGAAATAAGAACTAAAGGACGCATCCCGAGACATGGGCAGTGGAACAAGAACAATATACTCTCGTAGATTAAATAAAGTTGTCAGGTTTGGTTTGGTTTGGCATGTTTTGTTTTACGGCATATCATCCTCAATGGTTTATTTAATGCCGGCAAAAGTTTTATTGCTGGTAATATTTTTTAACAAAATGTATTTTTAGTATTAAAACCTATTTTTACACTTTCATAGTGTTTTGACCCCAGTTTGGGCGTTAATTATTTGCCTTGATAACATCAGTGTACGAATTTTGGGCACTTATAAACGAAATGTCTCAGTAATGAAGATAAGGATAATAATCCGAACAATGATATAGACAACAGAAATTTTAAAGTTTGGTTTGGTTTCCTTTCTTTTCTTTTATTTTATGGCATATCAACCTCAATGGGTTATTTAATGCCGACAATTTTTATTGCTGATAATATTTTTTCCAAAAAAGTGTATTGCTGGTAATATTTCTTTCCTTTAAAATTTCTTTCTGGTAATATTTTTTCCCTCAAAAAATCTATTTTTGGCAATATATTTTTCTTCAAAAATTTATTTCTGGTAATATTTTTTCTTAAAAAAATATCGCTGCTAATATTTTTTCAAAAGCTGTATAGCTGGTAATATTTTAAAAAAATGTATTGCTGGTAATATTTTTTTTACAAAATATTTCTTGTATTAAAAGCTATTTTCACACTTTCATAGCGTTTTGACTCCAGTTTGGGGGTTAACTATTTGCCCATAGCTAGGATCCTAACAGGTGCTACCACCCCGGGTCATGGTGGACATGGAAATGCCAGCAATTAAGAAGTGGTTCCATCGTCCTAAAAACCTCCTGATCAGAGGCCTTGCTGACGGATATAGTTTATCGTCTTACCCAAGACGCGGATGTAGTTTATCGTCATACCCAAGAGGCGGATGCAGTTTATCGTCATACCCAGGATGCGGATGCAGTTTATCGTCATACCCAGGACAGAAAGTTTTCATGTCGGAATTATCTCTAGGCTACCGGTATAGAGTTAAACCTGATGAAGCCCTGAGTGTACAATGAGTGAAACATAAACACTTTCCGTATTCACGCTTTTATTGTGAAAGATTTAAAAAGAAAAAAAAATTAATAATATTATTATTACTAAAATCATTTATTTGTGTAAACGTCAAACGAAAAGAGTTGTTCGGAGAATTAATAAATAAGAAATCTATTTCGTATTTCAGCTTTTGTGGTTGCTTAATTTTGTGGCTTAATCAGTAAGGCATCTGCCCCGACTGCACAACATTCTCGACAAAAATGTGTGATCTTGAATCTCGCTAGTGATTTATGTTTTGCGATCTACTTTCATTACGATCGAAATTTTCTACGGCGAAAATTCATGAGGCGAGATTTCCTAGGTCAATTTTTTTTACGGCGAATGTTCTTAGAACACCTACCTGGCATGTGGGAGATAAATATATATGTATGCCGCGACAATATTTCACGACACACGTAGCGGATCACGCGGCACAATCGTGTACCACGGCACGGTATTTAAGAAACACTCATTTATTTGTTTCGATCCAAGCAATTGAGATTAAAATGAACGCAGATACCATGTGTAACTTGCCTTCTATAAACAAGAAAGCAATATAATCAAAGTGGATACGGTATTCTAGCTATGGTTCGTCCTTTAAGCTAAACATGATTTTGCCAAAATTATTTACTTTTTTAATAGATGTTCTGTAATACCTGATGAGATTAGTCTTTTTTCCCTTCGTTTATTGAATATCTTGTCTTATTTGTTTATCCAATTAATGCTTTGGACGAAATAAGTGATTTTGTCTAGCGTTGTATTTATCTCCTTGCTGATCTGTGAGACTTTAATATCAATGTGAGATCTTGCTTTTTTTATTTTAAGTATATTCTACTAAAGAAACGAAACTTAATACAAGATGTAGGGAAATGTCTCGGCGTTCACAATCTTGATATTCAATGATCTTGACAAAGAGAGTTGTTAGAAAGCAAATTTCTCAGCAAAACGCCTAAATATTTTATCCATAAAAAAGAGTAAGAGAAAGTATATATATATATTCGTTGATGTATATATATATATATATATATATATATATATATATATATATATATATATACATATATATATAAACGAAAACAAAACTAAAATCAGAAGTCATTTTATCAGCCTGATCTTAGGAGTGCCGTTTTAGCGCCAGCCAAGGCCGCTGCCTGACAGACGGGGGTCCACGATATGTCAGGAGAGATTTCCTATTGTCTGTCACACATCTAAGTGTCCGGACGGAGAGCTTACCTACGCATACTCTCCCCCACTCGCTTTTTGTTTTTTACTTTCACTTTCACTTTCACTTTCATTCTGTCGATTTCCTTCACGTTCTCTCTGTCTAATGACGCCAACCTTTAAATTGATCCGGCCCAAACACCTTTTCAGACATTTTTTTCAGACTTGTTCTTGTTTTTTTATTTTGGTTTTGTTTTTTGTTTTTTTATTTTTTCCGACTTTTTTTTTATTATTACTGAGTGGCATACATAAACACAGAGACATATATATATATATATATATATATATATATATATATATATATATATATATGTGTGTGTGTGTGTGTGTGTGTGTGTGTGTGTGTGAGAGAGAGAGAGAGAGAGCGAGAAAGGAAGAGTGTGTGTGTGTGAAAGAGAGAGAAAGAGTGTGCCTGTGTGTGTGTGTGTGAGAGAGAGAGAGTGAGGAAGAGTGTGTGTGTGTGTGTGTGTGAGAGAGAGAGAAAGAGTGTGTCTGTGTGTGTGTTTGAGTGTGTGTGTGTGTGTGTGTGTGAGTGAGTGTGTGTCAGAGAGAAAGTGTGTGTGTGTGTGTGTGTGTGTGTGTGTCTGTGTGTGTCTGTGTGAGTGTGTGTGTGTGTGAGAGAGTGAGTGAGTGTGAGAGAGAGAGAAAATGTGTGTGTGTCTGTCTGTGTGAGTGTGTGAGTGAGAGAGAAAGAGTGTGCGTGTGTGTGGGGGGGCGCGAGTTCAAATGGAAAAAGAGAAAAACTCAACAAAAAAAAAGAGAAAATGTGAGAAGGGTAGAAAGAGAAAAACAAACAAACAAGCTAACTTATGTTGAAAACAAGAAGAAGCAAAGAAAATAAAATGCACATCTTAAAATTCTGTCTTTTTTTATCATCTGATCTAACCAACGTTACACAAGGGACATTGACAGAGCTCCGTTTTGCGTCCGTGTTAGAATTTCTTATATCTTTTTTTTGTTTCCTTCTTGTGCTGAATTCTATTTGCCCCGAAGCATAGGCTGGAATATTGGTGGAATCGGACATTTTCGAAAAGGGTTGTATCGGTCAATACAACCTCGGAGTTTGTTTTTTGATTTTGTTCATTTGTTTTTTTTTTCTTTTACTTTTTCAAAAAGATTAACTTGGCGACGCAGATTCCTCAACCATAATAAATTCAACTGACATTATAAATAAAACAAAACACAACTGCCGTAAACCCCAGGTTGGGTCAATATTTCCGTAGCCCGACGCAGATATTACTTGAAAATTGCACTGAAACTTTCACGGTAAAATGTTTTTGAATGTTTGTCTAATGAAGCAGCGTTTGACAAAGAACAAGAATTTGTTTAAAAAAAATATGCCGTGCGAATCTCAATCAGTTCACCTATTTTTAAAATGAAAAACTGAGAATGCATATCACAGCTGAAATTAGGTACTTCGACGTAACGTCAAGGTTAGCAAACTTCTCTAGGTAGATCATTTACGACTGAACAGTGAGTAGGTGCTCCATATTTTCGGTTTTGAGTCACATCAGATCTACGCTTTGAAAATCATTTGGGAAATTCGATGTGGTGTAATAGTCAGCAAGATTGTCTCTTTAGGTCAATTACGGCTGAATAGTGATATTGATCCTCACTGGGTGCCCTATACTTCCGACCTTGTGCCACACGTAAGCTAGGCTTAGAAAATCACCATATCACAGATGAAAAAGATTTGTTGAATGTCAGTCGGTAGCTTAATTTTTTTTTTTAAATATCGGTATCAACGCCAGTTCGAACGTCGATTGAATTCACCAGAATTAACGGGAATATTGAAGTTTGATGCTCCTTAAAAAAGAACGTTACACATAGGGCATTATTTATGTAAGTTTTCCATACTGAATTTCAACAATACGAGGCTCGAAAGGCCCTCAAGGTAGACCGGTTACTGTTAAAAGGATCAAGAGGAGTAAAGTGGTTGATATGAATGAAAGAGGCGGCGAGATAAATTGTGGATAAAGCTGTTATATAACAGTTGACCTTTGGCTTAAAGCGGTTATGATTGTTGTATGGGAGGGTACAGTTAAAATTATTACGATAAATGAGATGGGTGATATTAATGAAAGAGGAGAGAATAGGAAGCGAAGATTATCAGGACAAAGGGATCAGATAACGATTAACCATTATATTCAAAAAGTTAAAACTGTAGTCTTCAGGAAAATAAAAAATGGCATTTCTTGTAGAAATGCTGCTTCAGTAGAATTTTCTCCTCAAATTTGAAATATGGGTGAAATGAAGGTGATTCGACTCGATTCTGTTAACAGGTGCTATAAGGTTGAATGTGCGGGTGGTGTAATGGATAATCGCGCGGAGTTGTTAATCGGAGAGCCGATTTCCGATTTCATTTGGTTCGTTGTATTCACTTAGGCGGAAATAACTTTGGGAATGTTTTGTATCCATGTCTTCTACTTCAGCTATGCGTTAATCAGTAAAACTTGTATCAGTAAAACAAAAAACTTGTATCAGTAAAACAAAAAAATTAAAAAATCAGTCTTATATAAAAAAAATAATCCTTACAATCTCAAAATATTTTCTGGCTTTAAATAACCTTCAAAGGGTTGATAAGCTGTAAAAAACAAATCAGTTAACCAATCGATTGATACTGGTGAGTCTAACAGTTACTTTTCCTGCGTTATTCCCGCTTTATGCGGCCTAGTGTTTTCATGAAGGAGAAGGACATTTTTCTGTTGGAAGGTGCACGGCCCTTTTTTTATCGAACATTTATGGAAAAGTTGCAGCTGCTGAATCTATAAATGTGCATTTATTGTCTCATTGACTTTTAACAAATCTAAATGAATAATAGCACAACGATCTCACTGCATGCTTAGAATTATCTTTTTTTTACATGGAGCTCAAATGTTGGAGCCAATTGCGGAGAGATCTGAATGTAAGATTGTCTGCTCCAAATATATTATTAACTGTGACTTATGCTTAGAAATTTGCCTGATACATTCGGCATTACAAGTGCGCAACAACCAAACGGAAGTTATCTATGAATCAATCAAATATTCTTCCAGGTAATCATAATTCAATGAGTTCATGAACTCGCGCAATTAGAGGAATGGAAATTCTGAATCCCTTTGTCTTTGGGGTTTTAAACTTACTAGTTCTAACACAAAATGGCGTTGAGTCGACAAGCAAGGTCAATGTTTTCTGTTCTTCTTGATCTATCTATCTATCTATCTATCTATCTATATATATATATATATATATATATATATATATATATATATGAACACACTGCGATAGATAGATAACAAAATAATAACAAAATAGATAGATAGATAGATAGATAGATAGATAATATAAAAGGCTCAAACACAAATATTTCATGGTTATATTTTATTACATTGGAAGCGTAATCACGATCCAATTCATCAGACCTACAAATAGGTAGGTCTAATGAATTTATGGGTTTAGCCTTTTATATTATATACTTACTCTGTCCTGGACATTAAGTTCTACTTGGAGTCTGTCCTCTTGAGAATTTACATATATATATATATATATATATATATATATATATATATATATATATATATATATATATATATATATATATATATCTAAAGACATTTTTATGTTTACACATTCTTAAAATAATTGTCGGACTTTGTCCATTTCATAATATATATATATATATATATATATATATATATATATATATATATATATATATATATATATTGACCACTACTATTATCAATATATATATATATATATATATATATATATATATATATATATATATATATATATATATATATATTCTGTTCTTTTGATTTGTCCACTGTTTCCTGTTTAGGATTGATTGGGTTTCTATTTATTTCTAAAGTCTTTTTCATTCTCTTTCACTCCCTGTAGCCTTTTGCATCTTAGTGTGTTAATCGCCTTGCTTGGGGTGAATTGATATAGATAAACATATGTCTTTCGTTTTTTATCTTATGAAACCTATTAAAGACGAAACGGATAATCTTCAGTGAAACAGTTTCCCATTTGTTATATTCTTCAATAAATACACATATATATATGTGTGTGTATTCGTATATATATATATATATATATATATATATATATATATATATATATATATATATATATATATATATATATTTATATATATGCATATCATATATATATATATATATATATATATATATATATATATATATATATATCAAGAACAATAATGGGGAAGAATGTATGACAAATTTAGCTATCAGGGAAGCAAGTAAACGAAAGAGATTTACACAGGCAGGAAGTGTGAGAAAAGAAGCTGTTGGAGTATATGAGGCGGTTGGATTTAGTTTTAAGTAATCTAAATAAAAGATTATATAAACAAAAAAGGGATATTTTACAAAATAATATGTCAAATGCGTTTGCTGCCCACCGTAACGAAAATGTCTATGGAGTGCTTTGATTTGAAGTTCATCTACATTATATTTGCGCCCTGGCTCATACAGCATTTAATCATTCCTAACAGACCTTCAATGATAACAGTGTGGGATATCTACTAAATGATTGGAAGAAAAAGAATCAAAATGAAACTAACTTGAATTTTTTTTTTAAATTAAAAAATCCCGCGTTTTTGTGAACCAACATAACAAATTTAGGCCGACGAAGACCCAAAGAACGAAACACGTCACTAGAGATGTGTTAACATTTTCTCATATATATATATATATATATATATATATATATATATATATATATATATATATATATATATTCAAATGAGAGCATATTTTCAGCAATCGTCAATGATGGGCTGTCTATGTTCCGGTTTATCAAAACATGAAAAAGTAACTCACCCACCTCTATCCACTGAGCTTATTTTTCTGTTTAACGTAGATCTGACATTTAATTGGTTAATCAAGACATACCCACAAGTCTGATTTGAATTCTGACCTCATGACCCCCACCTTAACTTTCGAAAAAGAGGTAACACTTTGTTTTTAAATTTCCTTAAAAGTCATTTAATCACCAGTTATTATCATCGCCTGAAAAAGTACAATCATAATATTGAAACATGAAAGGTTTTTTTTATTATAAGAGATTATATAATAGACACACACACACACACGCACATATATATATATATATATATATATATATATATATATATATATATATATATATATATATGTATATATATATATATATATATATATATATATATATATATATATATATATATATATATATATAATATGGAGAAAACAACTGAAAAGTTTCAAATTAAAAAAAATTGAATGTTTTTTGTGAAAGTATTTATTTATATTTTTTATATATCTATATATTTTATATATATGTATATATATATATATATATATACACACACATACATATATATATGTGTGTGTATATATATATATGTATATATATATAAACACACATACATATATATATATATATATATATATATATATATATATATATATATATATATATATATATATATATATATATATGAAAGGAAGTGGATATAGTTGTTCCAACGAGAGAAAAGTGTGTATATTAAAAAGAAGAGATGTACCGCAAACGTTTTTGGTTGTAATGTGGATTTTTATTTTAAATATTATCCTTTATCATCACTAATTTTAATACACAGGTTTCTGGTCTCGCGACCGTCTTCAGGTAATGGGTGGACATTTCCACTTATTATTAAAAACAATTATTTTTTTCTTCATGCGTTTCAATGTTAAATATTCTCGATACGAGACATTCTCTATTTTTGTGTTTATAATTATCAGGCGTTTTTGTAGGCGAGTTATTTGTCAATAAAAATTGTTGTTTTCTTTAATGTTTTTAATAAAAGTATTATTTTATTTTCAGGCTCTAAAAATGCGTGTCGATAATCATACGCTCTGGAATAATCATTTAAAAATGCTGTTGTTGAATTGTTATGTTTCTGTTTTCATGATAAATATTTGTTTAAAAAACGCATGATAATTATGCACCAATTCAAAATATATATATATATATATATATATATATATATATATATATATATAGTTCTTTTTTATACATTTCTATCTAGTAAGGAATTCAGATTATGATTTTTTTTTTGTTACATTTTAAGGAATTCCGTCGTATGAGCATATTTGTTTTGTGTCATGTGAAGGAATCAATTTTCACATCAATCTGGACTCCTATCAGTATTAACATATTTTGGTATTAATGATCTAGAGAACTTAATCTATAATAATATGAAAAAGAGAATGCAAAGAATTATCATATCTAGTCGCATTGCTTATCGTTATATTCATTTACTCTGAAATACGCTTCTATGGGTTAATTAGTAGAATGTTCTAGTCGCATTGCCTATTATACAAATCCACCGTTTATTTTATGATAAGTTTTTATAGATTTAAACAGTTTTTATTTAAATTATTTTTTTAAAGATAATAACTTTTTGTTTGTGTAATAACTGAAATGTTTATATAAAACATTTTTAAGCATCAATTGTAAGACGAATATGTTTGCAGCTGTGACATCCCAAGGTAAGACCGATTGGAATGAGACGTTCCGGCTCTGCCCATTTGGCCTTACTGATTCGGCGTCACTGATTCGACATAGGAATTTTTCGGCAGAGGGACGATTAGGCGTCAGATTACTACATTGACGTTATATTCAAAACTGTTTTCCTCTCTCTAGTTTAGTAGTCAAATTAGTACTTCGTCGTTATGTGCTCGAATAGTCCAATTTAAGAAAAAGAGTAGTTGGAGGCATTTTTATATTATATTTCCTTCAATTCGGCTTCATATTTTTCAGTTGTCAAAGCCCTTTTATACCAAAATGGAAGCAAATATTTTATCAAAACGTGGAAGAAACAAGGTGATTCCCAATGGATACCTTTTTATTTTTGACGCAATGAACAAGAGGGACCCTGAATTAAATTTTCCCGATGTGAACAAAAAGATTGATCTAATAACTGATACAACAAAAGTTAATAAAAATGAACACGCTACCACCCCTTGTCTGAATGATTGGATTTCTCTGTATCCTTGGAAACAGTGAATTATGAATTTTTTCTGTGCCTTTAAAACTCAGTAAATTTAAAAAATAAGTTACTCCAAAATTCGCTTGAAGATGAAATGGAACTAATGTTTTTAATTTAAATACAAAACTAAATTCGAAGCTTTTAGCATCCATTTTTGAAACATGGCTATTAATGTGTAGCGAAAAAACATATTTTATATCAGTTAATTTATAATATTAATTCTCTGTAAATTTACATTGAGCACTATTTTGTAAAAATAAAAATATCAATAAGAACACCGGATCATATATCTTACTGTTCTTTCTTTCTTCATATATATATATATATATATATATATATATATATATATATATATATATATATGCATGTATGTATTTATATAATTATAGTCCCTAATGAATATATCTATATATGTATGAATATATATATATGAATGAATATATATATATATATATATATATATATATATATATATATATATATATATATATATATATATATATATATATATATATATATATATATATATATATATAACAATTAAGACGAAGAGATTAATCAACAGTCCAGAAATGTATTATTAAAAAGATTCTGATTAATTCTGGTTAATAACAATAAAATGCTATATTAAATAATATTAAATTAATTACCGATATTCTTCGAACTGCAAAGCACTTGCCTTGCTTTTTTATTTTAATTAACTTTCAGATATAATTAGACATTATCAAGGATGATTTTATTTTTTACTTTAAACTGAATGTATATATGGACTTTTTATGTGTCTCTAGAGTAATAGAAATGTTTTATTTTATTTTTCAAATGCGGACAACACATTGTGGCCGTGTTCATAGTTGATTTTATTGAATATTGGATTTTTCTTTTTTGATTAATAATGCTTCCACTATTTTATATTCGAAGAATTTCTACATAATCTATGTTCAGAAAAGTAGAAAATTATAAGAACACAAGAAATATTAAACTACAGTACCTTGTCAATCGTTTTCAATAAAACACACACACACATATATATATATATATATATATATATATATATATATATATATATATATATATATATATATATTCAATCAGGCTTGGTTGGAAAAGCTAGACATATTACGTTTATTTATTTTTATACCAATCCTCGTAACAAAGACGGCATAGTTTTGGTTATTTCATTTAATTTCCAAAGTACTTTCAATCTCATCCAAGATTATCTTCAGGGGTAAATTGCTAAGACAAAAATTTAATGTAATTGATAGTTGTGAATTTTTTTGTAAATGTGTATGATACGCGCTCCAGTACTTGAGAAAATAAAAGAAACGAGAAAAACTACGGCCTCTTTCTTGCTCAGTTTTGTAACAGCACTAAGAAATTGATCCGTGAATTTGAGAGAGGATTAAAATAAAAATAAATAGATATAATATGTTTAGATTATTCATCAAACATGTTTGAATAAAGACATGCTGCCTATATATATATATATATATATATATATATATATATATATATATATATATATATATATATATATATATATATATATAATAAAGAATAAGTAATTATATGCGTGTGTGTGTGTGTGTGTGTGTGTGTGTGTGTGTGTGTGTGTGTGTGTGTGTGAAACGTGGTCGGTCGCTGCTTTCCCGGAATTTACTTGATATATATATATATATATATATATATATATATATACATATATATATATATATATATATAATCAGGTGGTCAGCTGAATCCGCTACTTAGGTCTCAACCTTACCATAACCTTAGGCGACTTTTAGCAAATGACCACATAACGCTTTTTTATTTTTTTTTAAAATGTTAAAGAATGTAACATTATTATTTTCAAAAATAAATTAACAAATGCGCGACGTTTGGAGTCACAGAAAGGGACTAGTTGGATGTCGTGAAGAAGAAGAAGAAGAAGAAGAAGAAGAAGAAGAAGAAGAAGAAGAAGAAGAAAAAGAAGAAGAAGAAGAAGAAGAAGAAGAAGAAGAAGAAGAAGAAGAAGAAGAATTATTAGTATTAGTAGTAGTAGAAGTAAAAGAAGAAGTAGAAGAAGTAGAAGAAACGGTAGAAGAAGAAGAGATAGAAGAAGAACTACAAGAAGAAGAAGAAAAGGAAATAGTAGTAGGAGGAAAGAGGAGGAAGAGGTGAAGAAGAAGAAGAAGAAAAGGGGGAAAAGAAGTAGTAGTAGTAATAGAAGAAGAAGAAGAAGAAGAAGAAGAAGAAGAAGAAGAAGAAGAAAAGGGGAAAAGAAGTAGTAGTAGTAATAGAAGAAGAAGAAGAAGAAGAAGAAGAAGAAGAAGAAGAAGAAGAAGAAGAAGAAGAAGAAGAAGAAGAAGAAGAAATCAAGGGTATTATAAATGTAACGGTGTGATGGGGTTTAACTGATATGTACCATACTTTTTTATCCAGCCTCATAAGTGCTTAAGAGGAAGGATATTTTCTAATATATATATTCGGATTTCTGGTTGAAAAACTTTTTTGGATCCGGAAATGTCATAATTGATAATTTTGCTAAATTTTCTGTTCGTGGAGGTTGAACATATTTTTGTGCTTGCCTTTTTAAAATGTGAATTGTAAAACTGAATTACTGTTTCTTTAAGGGTTTTTAATTCATCTATGTTTTCCATTAATATTAAAATGTTGACAATATATATGGCATATATTGAGGGTTTGTTGAAACTATTAAAAACTACAAAGTTTGTTTTAATAATTTCAACCAATCGTTAATGTATGTTTCCTGCAGAAATCGGACCCAGTCTGTATGTAAACGTTACCATAGTAAGGTAAATAGAAGCATTATACAGTGAACATTTCAGAACAAATTTCAGATTATATGACTGTGACAGTGATATATTACTTGACTTCCCCTTATATATTTGTAGGTGTTTAAAAGATTTATATTCAAACGGTGCGAAAACACACAATCAAACACATACAAACACACAAACACAAGCACACCGTACAGGAAAACACACAGAGCTGCGCTTGTGCATGCAGACATACACAGAGTCAGACACACAGAGTCAGACACACAGACTTATAGTCAATTGGGAGGTAGAAAAAAACTTCTTTTTTTTTTCTTAGGGCGTGATACGTTTACCCTTTCGCGAACTTGTAGCAGTCATTTTTGTTTTTCGCTTATTTGCCACCGTGTGCCGAGTCAAGAAGAAGAAGAAGAAGAAGAAGAAGAAAAAGAAGAAGATAAGGAGGAGGAGGAGGAGGAGGAGCAAGAGGAGGAGAGGAGGAGGAGGAGGAGGAAAGGTTGCCTGTCGAAAGAGAAGTTAAGATGAGGACGAGTAAGAGGGGAAGGAAGAGGAAGACAAGAACGAGAAGAATGAATACTAAGATAAAGAACAAAAACATGGGAGTAGGAGGAGGAGGATAAAACTAATTTTCGAAGTAAAAGAATGGGAAGAAGAAGAAGAAGAAGAAGAAGAAGAAGAAGAAGAAGAAGAAGAAGAAGAAGAAGAAGAAGAAAACTTTAGTCGAGACGGAAAAGCGACATCAGAGAAGTAGGAAAATAAAAGAGAGAATGTTCATTTTAGTCATTCCCCCAACGGCTCGGATTGAAGAATCGGAGAGCCGAGTTCAAATTGCAGTCGAATCCATTACATTCACTTACGTGCTAAAACCCTTGGGAAAAGTATGAATCCTCGTCATTTCCCCGACCTCATCCCAGCAATGGGTAAATAGCAGGGCAACTGGTCTACCGCTGAAATAAATGGCAACATATTGCGGGAAAAAAATGCCTCGTCAGTCATGTATCGAAAGATTCATGATCGCCTAAGCGTGTGTCATGCATGGGAAAAAAGAAAAAAATCAATCAACCAAGTCAGTCGATAAAAGAAAACATGCAAAAGAGGTTACTGATAAAGAATGTAGGCGAGTGGGCAATATATAGATGTTAAGAAAGGAGACTACGATGAGTGAGAGAGAGAGAGAGAGATAGAGAGGAAAAGATGATGACAAAGGAGAAGGAGTGGACACTGAGAAACAGAAAGAAAAACGAAGAAGAAGAAGAAGAAGAAGAAGAAGAAGAAGAAGAAGAAGAAGAAGAAGAAGAAGAAGGAAGAAGAGTAACTGGAGAAAAGAGAAGAAGAAGAAGAGTTAGAAGAAGAAGTAGAAGAAGAAGAAGAAGAGGAAGAAGTAGAAGAAGTAGAAGAAGAAGAGATAGAAGAGGAAGTACAAGAAGAAGAAGAAGAAAACAGTAGTAGTAGTAGTAGTAGTAGTAGTAGTAGTAGAAGTAGTAGGAGAAGAAGAAGAAGAGTTAAAAGTAGAAGAAGTAGTAGAAGAAGAAGTGATAGAAGAGGAAGTACAAGAAGAAGAAGAAGAAGAAAAAAGTATTAGTATTAGTAGTAGTAGTAGTAGTAGTAGAAGAAGAAGTAGAAGTAGTAGTGGTTGAAGAAGAAGAAGAAGAGATAGAAGAAGTACAAGAAGAAGAAGAAAAAGAAGAAGAATAAGGAGTAGAAGAAGTAGTAGTAGAAGAAGAAGAAGCGATAGCAGAGGAAGTACAAGAAGAAGAAGAAACGCTATGGACAGACCAACAAAAACAAGCAATTAAGTAAAAGAGGAAGTCTAAGAAGAGACATTATTACTTGACTTTCCCTTACATATTTGTAGATGTTAAAAGTTTTATGTTCAAACGGTGCGATTTCTGTCTTATCCATTAGTAATCAAACGAAAAAAGAAAAGAAATTGAAACTATCGTCGGCGTTATTTCTTTTGCCTCTGGCAGATATCTTTCCCGCCATCCGTCGACTGAATTGCGCCAAGCAACGAATCTTATTTAGCGCTAAAGATATTCTCCCAAATCCTGCATCAGCCAGCTTCCCACTTCGTCTGCCACCTTCATCAAGAAGACGCCACGATACCCTTCATAAATGTGATTCGTTTGCTGGTCTCCGTATCAATCCGTTGCATCCCCCAGGGGAGACACACACCGCTGTACATTTGTCCCTTCCCCTCTCCCTTGTGTCTATCGAATAATTCTGACCAACTTTAATCATTAACTGATTCTGTGCCAGCAACTATCAACCAAGTAGGCCAATTCGGTGCCCAAATGACAAGTCATTAACCGGAAGGTAACCTGACCCCACAACACCGTTCATGACAAACAGGACAGGGACTGGGTTGGCGCTTTGAGTAAGAGGTACGAATGCGCTGATTGCTTGAATTCTGACTGGCTTCTAATGCTGCAATATGACTCTATACCAGCCAACTGTATTCTACTAGCCATAAATAACCCCTCTGTGCCACATGGCGTAATCACACATTTCTTTAATCAACGACATTATCAACGGTTTCAAAAGATTCTGTTCGGTGGCAATAATTGTTAACACTTAACTGCTGCATTGCGATGGCGTTGCTGCAAGACTGTGCTGGCAAAATAAGAAATTGTAAATACTGGATATAATATGCCAGTGATTTCTCATTTTGGTTTGATCGCATAAATCGGCAGGTCAGACTAAGCTAAATAAACCTCCCCCAGTATATTATAATAAAATTACGATAGAAAACAGGTTTTTGGTGTGTTTCTATGTGTTTACCAATGGGCGCGTGGCCAGGTGGTTACAAGGTTAGCTTTCCGATTATGAGACCCGGTTTCGAATTGTATCATTGTCGATTCAACAGGAAGGTAACTCCATGATGTTATCGGCTTGGGGAGGTAATTCCAGCGTGCGGCAACATTGTAAGGTGCCTGAAAATCATAGATGACCCAAGAGTGAAATTGAATAAACGGAACTATTTGGAAGCAGTCGATGGTTCTGATAGCTTTAAGACACAAGTCATCGTGACCGAGGATTTGAAATACTGGCCAGAAACTGTAGCTAAGGTACGCTCAGCATAATTCCAGCATAAACCACAAGTGTTAAACAGACACAAACATTTGCACAGGTAGGTTTAATGAATGATGTAGAAAAATAAAACGTGCCTGAGCAGGCGTCAGCAACAGCGATTGTTTAGTCGGCCTAGTAGACCGGCATACTCGGATACGAGAGGCAAGCCACTATATATCTACCTTGGCTTTGAATGTTGTTTTTTGCCACCCCAATCAAGACAATAAATCCACTAGGACGCAATGGGGTTATTGAGAGAATATGACAAAATGAAACACTATTAAAGAGAGAGAACAGTAAATGAACATGCAATAATCAGAGAGAATATAACGATTCACATTGCATTTAAATTTTTGACTGAAAAGCAAAAAGCCAGTAGAGAGTACCGCAAGTTACTAGTGCGGGAGAAGACATTCTTAGCATAGAACTTACGGTTCTATCAAGCCATTTAAAATGTAAAAGGATGAGACCCATAATGAAATAAAATAGCACTAAAAAGCTACTTAGCTTATAAGAAAAACGCTGGGGACCGACATTTCACGGTACATTGAATACATATATATATATGTATATATATATATATATATATGTGTGTGTGTGTGTGTGTGTGTGTGTGTGTGTGTGTGTGTGTGTGTGTGTGTGTGTGATAGACATTTTTTTTTAAAACTTATCAGCCCAAGCAAGCCACTAGCACGCAAGGGGTTACAGAAGGTTTGGAGGAAGAGCAGATAGGAGTGGTAAAGGAGAGGATGTGGAGAAAGATAGTGGATCGATCAAGGCAAGGGGGTTACAGAGGATTTGGAGCGAGAGCAGATAGGAATGAAAGGTGAAAGGATGTGGAGAAGGGAAGTGGATAGATCAAGGCAACTGGAGATGTCGATTGACGTTACACTTAAATAGTTGGAGATTATATTAGTCAGGGAAACAGGAATAAAGAAGGGAGTTCCACAGGCGAGATGTGCGAGACATGAAGCTATTGGAGTAGAAGAGACGTCTACATCTAACAGTTTCAACGGTGAAGGTGTGGGAACGGGATGCCAGACGTTTAGAACGAAACTTGCACCTGTCTATATTTCTGAGAGGGGGTATTATGTACACTATTTACATTATTCGGACTATTGTCCTCATCTTTGTTGCCATATTTATCACGTTTCGGCCGTTGTACACTACAGCCTTCTTCAGGTGGTTGGAATGTCGAACTGAACGCTATATTTCGCTCGTTTTGGTAGGCTGTTCTAGTTCCACGTGCCATGACTAATGGATGTCAGTTATCAGTTATCTCCTGTTATTTCTCCTGTCCAAGTTCGCCACTAAATAAAGGGTTCAGTTCGACATTCCAACCACCTGAAGAAAACTGGAACGTAAAACGGACGAAACGTTGTGATAAATATGGCAACAAAGATGAGGACAATAGTCCGAATAATGTAAACAGTGAACATAATACCTCATCTTAGAAATATAGATAGAAACGAAACTTGCATATATATATATATACAGGGTGTCCATAAAATTCGTGTGCACTTTTAAAAAATTATAACTTTATTTGTATTTGCGATAGAAATAATCTGTAAAAAATGTCATAAAGTTTAATGCACCTAGTTTTAAGTATAGCTAAAATAACTAATGTGATTTCAGGCATTATTGTAAATCAGTTGGTAAATGTTTTCCGTGAACTTCAAAATCGTATTACCCTTTGTATTGCTAATGATGGAGGACATGTGGAAACTTAAATAAAATTTCAATAAAACCTTAAAAAAATATAGATTGACTTCTTTCTAATCCTTCTTACGAATTATTTCTGTCGCAAATACAAATAAAGTTATAATTTTTTAAAAGTGCACACGAACTTTATGGACACGCTGTATATATATATATATATATATATATATATATATATTGTGTATATTCCGGAAGCAATTTTTCATTCATGCATGATTCATTAAATAATAATAATTTATAACAGAAGGCATTGGTTTATACCAAAGGATTCCCATACTTAATACTTATCGTTTTTCACTCTCGCGTGGCCATGTTTGACGTCATCACGAACGACGACGCGATTTTCGCTTCCTCGTCTCTGATATACGATTTTTCGTTACTTTGAGCTTTTTCAAGCAGCAAGGCCGGACTATCATTGTAGTTTCGTCTGTGAGTTGTTTGATTTATCGAAATTGTCATCTTTGATAATGGCTTATGTAAGCCGAAAGCTTAGATTGGATTTAAATATGTATCAATATGCTGTTTTCCTTTCGTCTTTCAATGATAATGTGATTAAGATTATTAGACAATATGAAAGGAACTTACTTAAAATAAATAGACAAAACTTGTCTATATTATTTAATGAAACATGCATTAATATATATATATATATATATATATACATATATATATATATATATGTATGTATGTATGTATATATATGCAAGTTTTGTTGTTATCGACTGACAAGTTGCTAACTTTTTTGCTGCTAAACCGATTGTATATACCCACCACGGCGAATATATATAAAGTGAAACTGGAAGTAGTGGCCGATCAGAAGAGGCCCCTTATTTATGAGATATTTCCCGGGCGTTTTTTTTTTTCTTTTTTTCATTCTCGCGCTGATATTAAGTAGCCTCTCTGCTGTGTCTTTACTGTCTTTCCTCGCGATCAAACCGGAACAGTCCATTATTTATGAAGTATTACCAGCCGACTTTCAACACCTCTGTCTTGACTTCTTTCTCTCTTTCTTTCTTTCTTTCTTTTTCTCACTGAAACCATGTAGCGTCTCTGCTATGGCTTTTAAATATTAACAGGAGACTCTATGACTTTTCCGTATTTGCAAGCGATCAAAACAGAATAATTCGTTATTTATGAGGCATTAGCAGGAAACGTTAAACACCTTAAACTTCACTACTTTCTTTTTCTTCCTGAAACCAAGTGGCGTCTCTGCTATGCCGTTTCCCTATGTCTATGCGTTCAATATAGAATATTCCATTATCTTTGAGGTATTGGCAGGGTGTAACAGTCGTGCAAACCAAGAGAGGAACATGGAGAATTATAGTAAGATATGTTTTCGTATTTCAGATTGTGTTTAAGTTTCAAATTATCATCTATCTTTTCTTCACATTTACATTTTGATCTAACCTAATCATGTTTAACTTAAGATATGGTAATCTGGAATAGGGAAACCATATCTAATGATGGAAATTGGATGTTATTTTTGCATTCAACATTTCAAAATTGTACAAAACTAGCCACAACAAATCATGTAACATTTTGTTTTGAATTTTGTTAGCCTGTATAATTATATGCTCAGTTCTACGGCCAGCATCTACACAACGGATTATGTCAAAATGAATAGTGATTCATCTCTTATTTAGACCTTTCACGTAGTACCTGTCAAACCGTTAACACAGCATTTCCCTTACCGATAAAAAGATCAGGATTTATCAACTGAACGTTGTGCAATAACAGTTAGTATTTCCAAATGGGTCTCCAAGGATTAATCTGGTGCGTAAAACCCCGGGGAAGACATGAACTCGTCCATCGACAATTATCAACAAAGTCAATCAACTCCGTTGCTTAATTGACGGCTGAATAATTTGCCTTGATCGGATGGAAGGAAAATACGCTCTGCACTCACTCGGCCCCCGACGCAGACTTGCAAGATAAAATGAAGAATCATTGCTGCCAACAATGGCGTAAGTTAGAGTCTGCTTGTCTGGCGAATAACTGTCCATATCCATATAAAATCTTTTAATGCGAACAATCTCACCTTTCTCACTTTCTCAACAGATGTGTCGCTAGCTTAGTGTTTATCAATACGGATAGGTGAATCGTGGAGCAGAGTTCAAATACCCACTTCGTTTTGAAATTAATTGTTTACCAAAATATCCCTAATTCTTTTTCTTTAATTGTTCTCTCTAAATGTTTTTTTTCCGTAACACCTTGCGTCTTAGTGGATTCATTGCCTTGCTTAGATTGAAATGATTTTAAAAAACGTTCAGCTCAATACAAACAAATGACTAAAAGCAAAACTACTTTGGCAAAGTACTAACGGCCCTAATCAATTGGTCAAGCAACTCATATCGGAGGGTCTTGTTTCAGATAATTTATATAGCCGTAGGAGGCGCGGTGAAGTAATGGATAGCGGCTCGGATTGAGGAATCGGAGAGCCGAGTTTGGATTCCAGTCGAATCCATTACATTCACTTACGTGCTAATACTCTTGGGAAAGGTATGAATCCTCTTCTTCTCCCCCTCCCAGCTATGGGTAAATAGCAAAACAGGCCGGGTTCTATAGCCTTGGATGACAACTGGTCTACCGCAAAACGAAATGGCAACCTACTGCGGGAAAAAAACTGCCGCCTCACTCATGTATCGAAAGATACATGATCGCCTTACGCGTGTATCACGCATGGCAAATAACTGACTGACTGAATTTCCAGTCGAATCTATTACATTCGTTTCCGTGCTAATACCCTTGAGAAAGGCATGAATCCTTCTTCTCCTTCCAGCTATGGGTAAATAGCAGGACAGACCGAGTTCTAGAGCCTTGGATGTCAACTAGTCTACTGCAGAAAGAAATGGCAACCTGCTGCGGGGAATAAATCTGCCTCGTCAGTAATGTATCAAAAGATACATGATCGCCTTACGCGTGTATCACGCATGGCACATAACTGATCTTCCCAGCTATGGGTAAATAGCAGGACAGACCGGGTTCTATAGCCTTGTATAACTGACTGATATAGCCTCCGCGTTTCTGATGTATTAAGGATTATTTATGAAAGGGTCTCTCAGGCTTTAGATAAGAATGATGAAGCTCAAGCTGTTGCTTTCGATATCTCGAAAGCGTTAGACTGTCTTTGGCGTACCTGTCTTCTTCACGTGTTGAAAGGTTATAGTATTTCTGGAGGAATTTTTGATTCAGTCATTCATATCAAAATCGCAAATTTCTATATTCAGCTTTCCATGTATCCTGTGAGTATCAAATTTTACAAGCTCTCTTTCCTCCTTATGCATCCCAGAAATTCCAGCTGTTCCTTTGTTTGTATAAATGTCGTTTCTGGTTCCATTTCCAAAATGAAAGTTATCCTGAAGCACCATTCTTTTTTATCTTTCTGCATTAATGCAGGTGTCCCCCGACCCCAGATGTCTATCCTTGAACCTACGTTGTTCGTAATTTTCATCAACGCTAGCACGATTTCTCATCTCTGTATCTATGCTGATGATACAACTATTTACTCCTGTCTTATAAAGCGTGTTGCAATTCCTTTTCACGATTTTAAATGTGAATTAAGTTTAAGTGCCTAATGATATTTTCTTCTTTTTCTTTCAGCTTTAACAATTTAAATATTTCAAGTGAGAACATTTTTTGAATATAGTAATATGGCATGTTTACTTAAGTAAAAAAAACAAAAACATTTTCATATAAATTCTATTAACGCTTTAACTTTGTCTTTGCTATTGAGCCCTCTACCACAAAACCTGCTTGCCTGAAATGCCTCCTTACCAGTAGACCACCGAAAAGAATGATGAATCTCAGGCTGTTGCTTTCGACATCTCGAAAGCGTTAGACTGTCTTTGACATACCTGTCTCCTTCACATGTTGAAATTTTATAGTATTTCTGAACGAAATTTTGATTCAGTCTTTCATATCAAAATCGCAAATTTCTATATTCAGCTTCCCATGTATCCTGCGAGTATCAAATTTTACAAGCTCTCTTTCCTCCTTATGCATCCCAGAAATTCCAGCTGTTCCTTTGTAGTATAAGTGTCCTTTTTGCTTCCTTTTCCTTTCGCAGGCTCTCAGTCTAAGGTATGCTCAGCATCCTTCTGTAGGACTACAGTTTTGTTGCCTCCTGTTTACTCTTCATCTGTGAGAAGATTGTCCACCATTCACTGACAGAGAAGATTGATTATACTTTTAAATAGTAATTTTCCGTTATCAGTAAGAAACCGTGATGGCTAATGAAGAACCAGAGCTGGTTTGCTCATTATTCTATTTGTAGTTTCGTCTTAATTTTCACAAACGGTACCTCTAATATATAAAGCTTAAAGACTGTATGTATGTTTGTCAGCCCGACTTTCGAATATTCTTTAATACTGGCTATTTGCAGGAATGCGTGTTTAGAAATATGGCGTAAATTCTGGAATAATTTGTGCTTTTGATGTGGATAAGGAATTGAATCTGAAGTGGCCCCAATAGAAAACGACTTACATATTTTCTTTCCGACTATATTTTCTTCTAATAAATGCTTTTTTCTATTCTTTTTTTCTTTTGGAACTTATATCTACTTTTAATTTCTTCCCGCCTTGTTTTGTTTTTACCTTTTCTTTTTCACTTTTCTTTCTTTATTCCTTTTTTTTAAAACGTTTTCCTCTCTTAAACTTCGCTTTTCCCTTCTCTTGTCACTGCTATGTGTTGCTCTTTCTTTCTTTCTTTCTTTCTTTCTTTCTTTCTTTTTAGTCGTTTCTTCTTTTGCAACCATTTTTATTCCTTCCTTATCTCTTTCTTTTCTAAAAGATTTTTTCTAGCTTTAACTATGACATAATAATATTAAATGACTTTGCTGAACTGGGAAAAATAATTTCTATATTCAGCTTTCAAAACCGATATTCAAAAATATCATGTTATTAATTAAATTGCTTTTTTTTTAAATAGAATATAAGTCACTAAAGCCACTCAATCTTACTGTTAATATCCTAATACTAGATGTTCTGCTCTGAACGTGGTAACTATCTTAGCATTTAGATCATAGCTTGGGTATAAAGAGAAGTAAGCAATGTTGGCGATTTTAATAGTATATTTAAAAATCTAACAAATATATTATACGATCATAACACAGATACTATGAAAATGTATGAATTAGCGAATTGTTTTAATTACAACTGCGCAAATACCATCTACTGGATTTGATAAAACCTATTTTCCCGATGTAATTGTTTTAAGAGAAATAATAATAAAAGAAATAATAGTAAAAGTCTGTGATTGCTTGTTTGGTGCGTCCGTCGGTCCAGCGCATAATTATTTACGAGTTGCTTATTCAGTAGGTATTTTTATATTCGTAGGTATTACTAATTTAGTAAAATAATGTATACTAAATTTTTATATTTTTATATAATTTAAATACGTAAATATCTTATTAATATATTTATATATATTTATAAATATTTTTAGATATTCTAATAAATTTGTATATATTTTAAATAAGTAAATATTTCATTTTAAGAGTACTTTTTAAAAAAACAAATGCTGGGCGGATCCAAATTGGTTGCCTCTAATGTTCCTATGCCTCAGTCTTCTGACTTCGCAATGAATTAGTATGAGATAAATAGGATAGGAGACTTTAAAGAGAATACTCACTGAGTGAGTGTGAGCTTTTTCAGTTCTTGAAGAATGCTTGGAGAGTTATGACATTTTCTTTTTTTTTTCCAAAACTGTTGCAAAGGATGCCAAGTATTTATAAACCAGTAATTAAGACAGGTGGTGGTTTTATTAATGAAAACTAAATATGATGCTGTTGTAAAATACATTTTAATGTTAAAATAAAAGCAAAGACACTGTAGTTAAAGAAATTGTATCTCATACCTATCCCATTTTAAGAGGATTTTTTACAAAAAAAAAAGCTGTGCGGATCCAAACGTGTTGCCTCTAGTGATCCTAATTTTTCTGTTTGTTGTTCCTAAGTTTCATCAATGACCTTCCTTATGGCATCATTCCTCATCTCGCTATCTACGATAATGATACAGCTATTTATTTCTGTCCTAATGGTAAGTTTGATGAGTTCGATATGGTCAAATATTCAGCTAATGTAAAAAAATAGAACAATATTCAGTTGTCAAATGGGACAACTAAAAGTGGATACTAAAAGAGAAATGACACTAAAAGAGAAAGGATATTAAAGAGACAGGATACTAAAATAGAAATGACACTAAAAGAGAATGGTTACTAGAAGAGAAATGATTCTAAAAGAAAAATGATACTAGTAAAGAAAGGATAGTAAAAGAGAAAGGATACTAAAAAAGAAGTGACACTAGAAGACAAAGGATACTAAAAGAGAAGTGACCCGAAATGAGAATGGATATTAGAAAAGAAATGATACTAAAAGAGAAAGGATACTAGTAGAGAAAGGATACTAAAAGAGAAAGGATACTAGAAGAGAAATTATATTAAACAGAAAGGATACTAAAAGAGAAATGACACTAAATGAGAATGGATATTAGTAGAGAAAGGATACTAAAAGCGAAAGCATACTAAAAGAGAAATTATATTAAACAGAAAGGATACTAAAAGAGAAATGACACTAAATGAGAATGGATATTAGAAGAGAAATGATACTAAAAGAGAAAGGATACTAAAAGAGAAAGGATACTAGTAGAGAAAGGATACTAAAAGCGAAAGCATACTAAAAGAGAAATTATATTAAACAGAAAGGATACTAAAAGAGAAAGAATACTAGTAGGAAAAGGATTCTAAAAGAGAAAGGATACTAAAAGAGAAAGGATACTAAAAGAGAAATAATATTAAAAGAGACGGGATACTAGAAGAGAAAATATACGTAATAAGAACGGATATTAGGAGAGAAAGGATACTAACAGATAAAGGATACTAAAAGATAAAGCATATTATAGATAAAGGATACTAAAAGAGAAATTGATACTAAAAGAGGGCTGATACTAGTAGAGCAATTTATACTAAAAGATAAATGATACGAGAAGAGAAAGTATACTAAAAGAAAAAGGATACTAAAAGAGCAATTATACTAGTAGAGAAAGGATACTAAAACGGAAAGGATACTAGACGGGAAAGGATACTAAAAGAGAAGGGATAGTAAAAGGGAACAGATACTAAAAGAGAAATGATACTAAGTGATAAAGGATACTAGACGTGAAATAATACTAAAATAAAGGATACTAAAAGGGAATGGATGCAAGTAGAGAAAGGATAATAAAAGAGAAATGATACTAGAAGGGAAAGGGTACTAAAAGAGAAAGTATACTAAAAAATAAATGATACTAAAAGAGAAAGGATACTAAAAGAGAAAGGATATTAGAAGAGAAAGTATACTAAGGAGAATGGAGACTAGAAGAGAAATTATACTAAAAGAGAAAGGTTATAAAAAGAAAAAAGATACAAGTAGAGAAAGGGTACTAAAAGAGGAAGGATACTAAAGGAGAAATTATACTAAAAGAGAAAGGTTACAAAAAGAAAAAAGATACAAGTAGAGAAAGGGTAGTAAAAGAGGAAGGATACTAGAAGAAAATGATACTAACATCTAAATGATACTAAAAGAGAAAGTATACTGTAAGAGAAAGTATACTAAAAGTGAAAGGATACTAGAAGAGAAAGGATACTAAAAGTGAAATGATACTAAAAGAAAGTATGCTAGAAGAGAAAGTATACTAAAGGAGAAAGGAAACTAAAAGAGAATGGACATTAGGAGTGAAAGGATACTAAAGGAGAAATAATACTAAAAGAGAAATTGATAGTAAAAGGGAAAAGATACTAGAAATTATGTTACTAAAAGGAAAGGATACTAAATGAGAAATGATAAGAGAAATGTTACTAAAAGAGAAATGATCCCAGATGGGAAAGTATACTAAAAGAGAAAGGATACTAGAAGAGAAAGGATACTAAAAGAAAAATGATACTAAAAGAGAAATCATACTACAAGAGAAAGGATACTAGAAAAGAAATGATACTAAAAGAGGAAGGATACGAAAAGTAAAAGAGATACTAGAAGAGTAAGGATACTTAACGAAAATGGATACTAAAAGGGAAATGATACTTGAAAAAATGGATAATAGAAGAGAAATTATACTCGATGAGAAATCATACTAAACGAGAAAGTATGCTAAAAGTGAGAAGATACTACAAGAGAAAGGATACTAGAATAGAAATGATACTAAAGTGAAAGCATATTAAATGAGAAAGGTTACCAGAAGAGAAAGGATAATGAAATAGAAATGACAGTAGAAGAGAAAGATACTAAAATATATGATACTAAAAGAGAAATGTTACTAGAAGGGAAAGGATACTAGCAGAGGAAGGATACTAGAAGAGAAAGGATACTAAAAGTGAAAGGATTCTGAAAGAGAAAGGATACTAGAGAGGAAGATAATAAAAGAGAAAGGATACTAGAAGAGGAAGATAATAAAAGAGAAAGGATACTAGAAGAAAAGGATACTAAATAGTAATGATCCTATAAGAGAAATGATGCGAAAAGATAAAGGAAACTAAAAGAGAAATGATACTAAAAGAGAAAGGATAATAAAAGAATACTAGAAGGTAAAGATACTGAAAGAGAAAGGATATTAGAAGAGAAAGGATACTAAAAGAGAAATGATAACAAAATTGAAATCATACTACATAAGAAAGGAGACTAAAAGAGAAAGGATACTAGAAGAGAAATGTTACTTGGTGAGAAACTATACTAGAAGAGAAATGATACTAAAAGAGAAATGATACTAAAAGAGAAATGATACTAAACGAGAAACGTTACTAGAAGAGAAAAGATACTAAAAGATAAATGATACTAAACGACAAAGCTTATTAAAATAGTAAAAATACTCGAAGAGAATGTATACTAAAAGAGAAAGGATACTAAAGGAGAAATGATACTAGAAGAGAAATTATACGAAATAGAAAGTGTACTAAAAGAGAAAGGATAGCAGAAACGAAAGTATACTAAAAGAGAAAAGATACTAAAAGAGAAAGGATACAAGAAAAAAATTATACTAAAAGTGAAAGGATACTTAAAGAGAAAAAATACTAGAAAAGAAAGGATACTAAAAGAGAAAGGATACGAAAAAGAATCGATACTAGAAAAAAGTATACTAAATGAGAAAAGATACTTAAAGCGAAAGGATACTAGAAAAGAAAGTATACTAAAAGAGAAACGATACTAGAAAAGAAAGTATACTAAAAGAGAAAAGATACTTAAAGAGAAAGGATACTATAAAAGAAAGGATACTAAAAGAGAATGGATACGAAAAAGGAATTAATACTAAATGAGAAATGAGTCTAGAAGAGAAAGGATACTAGAAAAGAAAGTATACTAAAGGAGAAAGGATACTTAAAGAGAAATGATACTAAATGAGAAAGGATACTAAAAGAGAAAGGATACTAGGAAGAAAGTATACTAAAAGAGAAAGGATACTTAAATAGAAAGGATACTAGAAAAGAAAATATACTAAAAGTGAAAGGATACGAAAAAGGAAATGATACTAAAGGAGAAATGATGCTAGAAGAGAAAGGATACTAGAAAAGAAAGTATACTAAAAGAGAAAGGATACTTATAGAGAAATGATACTAGAAAAGAAAGGATACTAAAAGGATACTTAAAGATATTTCTCTTTAACTCAATTCTACAAGTTTCGGCTGCTGCGGCCTGCTATTGAACTCGAAATTCTTTGAGTCTAACCAACGTCTTCATCCACTGAGACACGTGTCCTTGCTGTAAATCATACAAGTAATTCATTCCTACTTAGCGATTTTTATTTCTATGGGGCGCTTTATCTTTTCGTTTCTTCGCTGAACAAACTTTAGCGAGCGTCAATCTAAAATCGACGATTTAAACAAAATTCGTGTAGAAGGAAGCCCTGCCGTTTACCACGAAACTACATTCAAATAATAATACTAATAGTGAAAGATGTTGGTGATGTCTCCATCTGCATCATCAGCATCTTTCTTTAACTCCCACATCATTAATGCAAATCGCCCCTTCCACCGCCAACACGTTTTTCTCAAATCAACTTCTATCACTATCAATCGCTTGCTGCGGAGGGAACTCCCCAGATCCCAACCTTCGGAAAGACCCCGACCAACCAACCGTTGGTTTCTCGGCACTGGGTAATTGAGAAACTATTACAAGATAAGAAAGGTGGAAGAAATTGATTCTGTTTCGATGAGAAGTAATTTTAATTGAAATGATTTGTCTGCGATCAGCGTTCCTACTACTGAAAGGCGACTGAGTCCTTTCTGTTCCTCCTTAATTTGAGCCTATGATGTGAATGGCGAGTAATTAGTTGAATCTCGATAGGCTTCATTGGAAAACGACTTCTTACATATGTGTTTGCTTACGAAGAAATTTTTTTTCTTTTTCTCTTTTCTATAAATGAATGTTTTCTATTCTTTTTCTTCTGGAATTTATGTTTAGTTTTATTTTCCTTCTTTTGTTCTTTGTTTCTCTTTTATTCTTCCAAACATCTTTATTCACGCTCGTTTCTTCTTTCTTTCGTTCGTCCATTCTTTATTTCTGTTTTCTTAATTTGTTCTCCGATTTCTTCTCTGTTTCCAACCAATTTCTTTCTCATTCCTTCGAATTGCATTTCGATCATTCTTGCTTTTTTTTTTCTTTCATTCCTTTCCTTCCTTCTAATTTCTTCATCTTTGGCAAAAAATTTTATTACTTATTTCGTTTTTAAACATGTTCTTCCTTTCTTCAATTTTTTTTCTTTCTATAGCCACTGTTATATATTTCATTTTCTTTCTTTCTTTCTTTCTTTCTAGTTTCTTTTTTTTTCAAGCATTTTCATTCCTTCTTTCTAGTTTCTGTCCTTCATTACTTTTTAAACATTTTCTTCCGTTCTTCACTTGGCTTTTTCCTTCCCTTGTCATTGCTATATGCTCTTTCTTTCGTGCTAATTCCTTCTTCATTTTGCAAACTTTTTCATTCCTTCTTTCTTTCTTTTTTCTTTCCTTCATTATTCATTTAAACACTTTCTTCCTTTCTTCACAAGACTTTTTCCTTCCTTTGTCACTACTATTTCTTCTCGCCTTTTTTTTGTTTTATTAACAATTTCTTTTATTTCTTAATTTTTCCTTTGCAAATATTTTTCTCATTCGTTTTTCGTTCTGTTTTTTTTCTTTCTAATACCTTCTTTTTCGTTTTTTTTAATTCTTTATCTATCTCTCTTTAACTTTTCAGTCTTTTCTCTCTTTGCAATCACTTTGTTTCACCAAATTTCTTCTCTTTTTCTTTCACTAAATTTTTTACTTTCTTTCTTTCTGTCTTTCTTTCCCCACGTAATTTTTCTTTTACTGCGATGCTGTTTCTATATATTTTGTATTGACTAGGAGATTCTTTCTTTCTTTCTTTCTTTCTTTCTTTTAATTCTTTCTTTCTTTAGTAATTCTTTCTTCCTTTAATTCTTTCTTTCATTCTTTCTTTATTCCTTTCTTTCTTTCTTTCTTTTAATTCTTTCTTTCTTTAGTAATTCTTTCTTCCTTTAATTCTTTCTTTCATTCTTTCTTTATTCCTTTCTTTCTTTCTTTCTTTTAATTCTTTCTTTCTTTAGTAATTCTTTCTTCCTTTAATTCTTTCTTTCATTCTTTCTTTATTCCTTTCTTTCTTTCTTTAGTAATTCTTTCTTCCTTTAATTCTTTCTGTCATTCTTTCTTTATTCCTTTCTTTCTTTCTTTCTTTTAATTCTTTCTTTCTTTCTTCCTTTAATTCTTTCTTTCTTTATTCCTTTCTTTCTTTATTCCTTTCTTTCTTTATTCTTTTCTACACATTTCCTGCATACTTTCTTTTACCTCCAAATCTTACCTCCCCGCCATCATTCCTTTCCCATTTTCCAATTTACTGTTTGCAAATTCCCTCCGTACCTCATCTCCCAAATCAGCCAATCTTTTCGCTTGGAAACACAAATTGTTGGCCATTCACGAGCAAATCCCTTATTGAATCACTTTCCATCACACTAGCCGTTCCTCTCAAACCTTTCCAGCCACTTCTAACTTCTTTCTTCCTTTGTTTCGTTTCATCCTTCCTTCACGAAATCTGAGTTTGGCGCCTTTAAGGACAATGATGTCGAATGCATGTGGACGCGTTCAAGAGTAATAAACGTGAAAAAGGTTAAACAGTGAGGGAAAAGACTCGTCGAGCTGGAGAGCTTCTCGCTGAGGACATTTCGATTCGACAAACACGGATCAAAATATCAACATTCAAATATGTGTAATAAGTTAATTAATAAAACGCTAGCGATAGCCGTGAAAATTTCGCAATTTTCTTATTTGAATTGTGTAATTGATCATAATATGAAATACAGGTGGCAGTTTCCGTACTGCATAGCTAAATGCTCGAGCTTAGCAATAACAAAATGTAATAGTAATCTTAAATATGAATATAGGTTATTATTTGAAGAAGAAGTTACAAATGAAAAGATTTAAAATTGACAAGTTTTTCTATTTCAGTGAAGTAGAAGAAACACTGAAATCAAACAGCGATCATAACGGAATAGTTCATTATCTGTGAATTATTGTCTGGGAAGAATATACGTACGCGCTAACTAAGGAAATAACGTGGGGGGTGGTAAGCAGAATTTTAATTTGACTCTCGAAATTTTCAAGGTTTTCCAGTTTTAAATATTTCTCCTACAATAAGGGCTTATCTCTTATTTTCTGTTGAGAATTGGGTTGTTTCCTCTAACTTTATACATTTAATGTCTCCGTCTGAAATCTAATATCTTATTTACTATTTTTAAATCGGATTCACCGTAAACAAGGCAGTAAAGCCACTAAGCCACAAAGGGTTACTGAGTGTGAAATAATAAGGTAAAAAGAGAAGAATTATTAATGAACGAGAACAATAGAAGAGTAAACAGGAAGACAGAAGATAACGGTTGATACTGCATTTCAATTTTTGAAGATCAAAGTTAGCTGGAAAGCAATGAGCCGGAAATGAGTTCTACAAGCGAGAAGTGTGAGAAAAGAAACTGTTAGCATAAAACATACGGTTGCATCTAGCTAAATCAACTGTAAATTGATGTTTTTCCTTCAATAAGATTAGACGGGTTCACTTATAGCCCGGCTCAAACTCCGCCCCGTCCTTTTGAACAGCAGTAGAGGTTTATCCCTTCTTTCCTGTTTCTATTCCTTCTAAAGTCTACCTCAACTTCACACTTCTAACGTCTCCGCTTGAAATCTGAAATTTTATTTCGAATTGGGTTTTCAAATAATAACATTTTAGTGTGTAGGCGGAGAAGTTAGAAGCACAGCTTTGAAGTACAATTTTAAAGAAACCGGAAGCCCAATTCTAAACAGGAAACCAGGGATAAACATCTACTCCAGCTCAAAAGACTTGGGAGGTGTGTGAATTCTTTTTTATTTTGAAATAAGTTAAAATTTTAATTAAGTTAAGAAAATTATTATCTGTTGTAGAGTTATTTCCTCAGTGGAAACTGTATTTGGACTAAATTCGATCCTAAATAGGTTCAACGTACAAAACGTTAGGAACTTGTTATAATCAGTATTACGCAGAGTAATCGAGTTGTGGTCGCTGACTACTTTTCGTCTTCGACTCCTATTGACTCCTACTTATAATAGATGGGAGAGTCTATTATCTATAGACTAGGTGTCTTTCACCATAACATTACCGCTCCCACTTAATCAGATGAGTGTTCTCGTCGTTATTATACTGTCACATCTAATACCACTATATGGTATTTCCGTAGGGTTATAGTTCTGCAGTAACTCTATAGGCAACGGGAAGAAAGGATGTCACCTTATCACCGAGAAGCCTTGTGTCCCACTTTCTTTTAATGGGCCCTTTAATCCTCACTGACAAACTAGCTTGTTCGTCCTGGGTAAGACATTAAACTATCTCTGCGTCCTAGGTAGGATGTTAAAATACGTCCAGAAGCAAGGCGTCTGATCATGGGTTTTGAGGAGCTTGGAACCACCTCTTAATTGCTGGTGTTCCCAGGTCCACACTGACCCGGGGTGGTAGCACTTGTTAGGGTCCAAGCTATGGGCAAATAATTAACTATTACCAGCAATACTTTTTCTGAAAAAAATTATTACCAGCAATACAATTTTGAAGGAAAAATATTACCAGAAACAGATTTTTGACAAAACAAAATATTATCAGTAATAAAAAATTTTGTCGGCATTAAATAACCCATTGAGGTTGATATACCGTAAAACAAAATAAACCAAACCAATCTAAACCAAAGAATACATAATCTGTTCATACAAATCTATCCTAAAAATGTTGTCAGCATTAAATAATCCATTGAGGTTGATATACCGTAAAACAAAATTAACCAAACCAATCTAAACCAAAGAATACATATTCTATTCATACGAATCTACCCTAAAAATCTTGTCGGCATTAAATAATCCATTGAGGTTGATATGCCGTAAAACAAAATAAATAAACCAAACCAGACCAGACTAGGTTGTCTCGTTGTCTGGGTTTCCCGACTTAATTATTCCTGCTACTTTGATTCTTGGACAACCTTCTAGCTTGAATGATTCTTGGGTCTTGTGTTTGGTGAAATGGACTTAAAAAGAGTTAAAGTGTGAGTTGTCGTTCTCCTGGATGACTGGGACAAAGAACGAGCCTTTCAGAAATGACGAAAATCAAAAGAGGAGCCGTAATCCCAGACATATTTACTGTCTTTCCAAATTTATTTCTCTTTTGTTTTTTTTTCCTATCTTGCTTTCATCACTTGATTCTTTCTTTTACTTCAACCTTGTTTTCCAACCTTTCTTTCTTTCTTTCTTCAGATACGCGACTATTTCTTTTATCCAAACGTGTTTCCCTTTTCTTTCTTTTTTCTTTTTCCTCCGGGTGACTCGGTATTTTATTCAAACTTTATTTCAACTTCATTCGTTTTCTCTTCAAACAGGTGACTCTTTCTTATATCCCAATTTTCTTTCTTTCTTTCTTTCTTTCTTTCTTCGTTCTTTCATCACGTGACCTTTTCTTTTATTCCAACTTGTTTATTTTCTTTCTTTCTTTATCTATGTATTTGCTATTTCATAATATTTACCTTTTTTTCTCTTTCAGCAACATCTTTCTTTCTTTCTTTCTTTACTCTTACTTGTTCGTGTTCCCCTTTTCTCTCTAAGCAATATTTTTGGTTTCTTTTTTCTTCACATAACGCTTTTATGTCAATGTTCTTTCTTTTTCTTTTTTTCTTTCTTTTTTTTTCATTTTTCTTTTTGCCATTTCTCATTCGTCTTCTCTTTTTCTCTCTCGGCAACATTTCTTCCCTTCTTTCTTTTTTCTTTCATTCTTTTTTGCCATTTCTTATTCATCTTCTGTTTTTCCTTCTCAGCAACCTTTCTTTCTTTATTTATTTCATTGTTTTTTGCCATTTATTAGTCGTCTTTTCTTTTTCTCTCTCAGCAACATCTCTTTCATTCCTTCTTTTTTTCTTTCATTTTTTTGCCATTTCTTATTCGTCTTCTCTTTTTCTCTCTCAGCAACATTTCTTTCCTTCTTTCTCTCTTTATTTCATTGTTTTTTGCCATTTCTTATTCTTCTTCTCTAAATAGAACTGCTAACAATGCCTTCCTAAAGCTAAAGAAAGTATCAAGTAAAATAAAAATTTCGCTAGAAAAAAAGAAAAGCGTTGTCAACTGTTAAGTTATATCGATCCTACAATATGACTGTAAATGTTGGACAACAGAGACCTGTGGTTCTACAAAACGATGCTGGGCATGGCGTGGACGGAGCATATAAACAACAAAAGGTCATTTTCTTCTTTTTTTTCTATAGTCAGGTCCACCTTGTACAAGGTTCTGGGGCCATTCAATGTAGAGCGTTAATTTAAGGCGTAATTTGTACGGATAAGAATGGAAGATGACGGTTAACGCAAGACATGAACAGGTTATGATTTTAGTGATCGGGGAAACATCCCCAAGGGAGTCTGTTCCACAGAGCAGTGGTTCGCAGGAAGAAGCTGTTCGAGTGGAACTTACTTCTCACTGAGGGAATGTGGGTTGTTTGCTATAATGTAAGAGGCATGAAGGATCCTAGCCCTGAAGGTTAGACCTGGCAGAACCAAGGAATGTGGTTCGTCCGAGCACTTTACATAGATGTAGCGATAGAGCAGTAAGAGACTCGCTACATCAAGCCTGCGAGAGAGAGAGAGAGTTTGGCGGGTGGAAAATAATTCTTCCCCGACAAGGACTCGGAGACGTTTTTGAACACAAGATTGGAAAATGGATACTGAGCATCTCCCGCGCAAATATAATAACAGTACTCCATTTTATAAAGGTAGAAGATACCATGTGGGGTCTGTACAAGTGCAGTACAGGGATCCAATTATTTTACCTGTATCTTTAGCGATAGATCTTATTCTTAGTATAGTTGAAATTTTCTGGTGCACATAATAAGAAAAGCGGGTTTGGAGAAATTAACACTCACAATAACATATAGAGATGAAGAGGCGCAAAGGGGAACATCGATTCGCCTCCCTAACGGGCTTGTGGAAATAGATGGACGAACAGGGACTGTGAGTGATAGTAAGTATATATTACTTATATCTTAGAAGGATTAGCAAGAGCCATTATTACCAACGTAAACATCACATAACAGAAGAACTTTTAAATGATGTTCGGGGAGCGAAACGGTTATCGGCGCGGTAAGTAGAATCGTCGATCCAAGTTCAAACTCTACGCTTGTCTTCCCTTTCGCAATGATGCAATTGAGGAAGGCATGGATCCATCTCGTCTCCTTACCAGCTGTAATTTAAATATCAGCGTAGACAGATCTGTGAAGCATTGGGTAGAAAATAGTTTAGGAGATATACTAGTTATGAATTCAAAACCGTGGAGGAGACAAGGTGAAACCCCTTCACTGTATTTCAAGTGAATCACGGCAGTTAAAAAATAATAATAAAAAAAGTGACCGTGGAGAGACATCTTCATCCACAACCTGAAGGAACATGGTCTTCAAGAATTTTCTAAAATATCACTAATTTTAATTTCTATGCTTCTTTTGCTAGTGCTATTAATTATGACTTTTAAAAAAATTGATTTTCCCTAAGCAAGACGACAATGACACTAAAACGCAAGTGGGTTTGGTTTGGTTTGGTTTGCTTTGTTTTACGATATATCAACCTGAATGTGTTATTTAATCCCGACAAGATTTTTATTGCTTGCAACGTTGTTTTTTTTTTTCAGAAATATATTGTTGGTAATATTTTTTTCAAAAATATATTGCAGGTAAATTGCTGATAATATATTTCCCCTCAAAAGTCTTCTGCTGGTAACATATATTTTCTTCAAAAATGTATTGCAGGTAATAATGTGTTACAGGTAATAATTTTTCGTTCAAAAAATTTATTGCTGGTATTAAAACCTATTTTTAGATTTTCATAGTGTATAGACCCCAGTTGGGGTGGGGTAAGTATTTGCTCATAGTTGGGGCCCTAACAGGAGCAATCACCCCGGGTCAGGTTGGACCAGGGAACACCAGCATTTAAAACGTGGTTCCATGTTCCTCAAAACCTCCTGATCAGAATCCTTGCTGTCGGATGTAGTTTATACTCGTACACAGGACGGAGATGTAGCTTATCGTCTTATCCGGGATGCGGATGTAGTTTATCGTCATACGGAGGATGCGGATGTAGTTTATCGTCTTACCCAAGATGCGGATGTAGTTTATCGTCACACCCAGGAAGTGGATGTAGTTTATCGTCATACCCAGGACGCGGATGTAGTTTATGGTCATACCCAGGAAGTGGATATAGTTTATCGTCTTACCCAGGACGCGGATGTAGTTTATCGTCATACCCAGGACGCGGAAGTAGTTTGTCGTCATAACCAGGATGCGGATGTAGTTTATGATCATACCCAGGATGCGGATGTAGTTTATTGTCATACCCATGATGAGGATGTGGGTTATCTTCTTACCCAGGACGCGGATGTAGTTTATCGTCTTACCCAGGATGCGGATGTAGTTTATCGTCATACCCAGGATGCGGATATAGTTTATTGTCATACCCAGGACGCGGATGTAGTTTATCTTCTTACCCAGGATGCGGATATAGTTTATCGTCATACGCATGATGAGGATGTAGTTTATCGTCTTACCCAGAACGCGGATTTAGTTTATCGTCATACCCAGGATGCGGATATATTTTATCGTCTTAACCAGGAGGAGGATGTAGTTTATCGTCATACTCAGCATGCGGACGTAGTTTATCGTCATACCCAGGATGCGGATATAGTTTATTGCCATACCCAGGACGCGGATGTAGTTTATCGTCATACCCATGACGGACACAACTGGGTAACCGGGAAGTGAAGAGAATGAGTAGACTTTAGTAGGGAGGATGGACAATGAAAGAAGAAGACTTAGGAAGACAGAAAAAAAAACCCACTGACGTTGCATTTAAATTGTTGTAGATTTTAGATGGCAGGGTCGCAAGAAACTGGAGGAGAGTTCCACGGGTTGGAAATGCGAGAGAGGAAACACTATTAGGCACTATTAAAACAGAACTCTCGTTTCCTTTCCACCTATAGTTTAAATATTAATGTAAACTGAAGACTAACGTTAAGCATGAAATTTGGGGCTTAAATCCCGAATTATATTTTCGTTATTTTCTTTCTTTCTTTACTTTTTGAGATTTTTAGTTGTTTGTTTATGCACGACTAAAATTTGTCTTCTTTCTGGTGATTGTTTTGTTGAACGGACAGTTGCATTCTGGACACTTATGTCTATGACAACTACGTACCAGACAATTGCGTCCCTAGAAATATGCGTCCCTGGATAATTGCCTACCTGTTATAATTTTTTGAAGTATAATTTTTTTTAAAGAGTTGTTTAATATAGAAATTTGCACACCAATACTTTTAATTACTCTAAACAAGCAGAAAGTTATTATAAAATAAAAAATGAGAGAAAAAATTCTAATTTAAATGAAAATTAATATTAAGTTAGCAGTTTTAAATCACTCCAGGAGTGCGTGCAACAAACATCGAATGGATTCTGGATTTTATAGATTATATTTTTATTTGGAACCCATGGCTAATTACCGAAAATCAAATACTGCTGGAAATATATTTGCGGACGAGGAAAATTACAGCTACCATTATCATGAGAAAAACGCCGATGAAACAAAAGCATACTGGGGATGTTTAGTGCGATATTGCAACAATGTTAATCTCTCATTTCATTTTAAACAAAAATAAACTTCTAATTTTTATTTTATTATATTGCTTTAATTCCTTTTTTAAAAAATTATGATTACTACCTATGCTTATTTCAAAATTTATAGAATTGTCTTTAAAAGCTCCAAATATTATCAGAGGAACGCAAATATCCAGGGAGGCATTCGTCTAGGGACGCAAATATCCAGGAACGCCTTCGTCTAGGGACACATTCGTCTAGGGACGCAATTATCTAATGACGCATTCGTCTAGGGACGCAAATATCCAGGGACGTATTCGTCTAGGGACGCATTCGTCTAGGGACGCATTCGTCTAGGGACGCAAATATCCAGGGACGCATTCGTCTAGGGACACATTCGTCTAGGGACGCAATTATCTAATGACGCATTCGTCTAGGGACGCAAATATCCAGGGACGTATTCGTCTAGGGACGCATTCGTCTAGGGACGCATTCGTCTAGGGACGCAAATATCCAGGGACGCATTCGTCTAGGGACGCATTCGTCTAGGGACGCAATTATCCCGGGACGCATTCCTCTAGGGACGCAATTATCCAGGGACGCATTCGTCTAGGGACGCATTCGTCTAGGGACGCAATTATCCCGGGACGCATTCGTCTAGGGTCGCATTCGTCTAGAGACGCAATTATCCCGGGACGCATTCCTCTAGGGACGCAATTATCCAGGGACGCATTCGTCTAGGGACGCATTCGTCTAGGGACGCATTCGTCTAGGGACGCATTCGTCTAGGGACACATTCGTCTAGGGACGCATTCGTCTAGGGTCGCAATTATCCAGGGACGCATTTGTCTAGGGTCGCATTCGTCTAGAGACGCAATTATCCACGGACGCATTCGTCTAGGGACGCAAATATCCAGGGACGCCTTCGTCTAGGGACTCATTCGTCTAGAGACGCAATTATCCACGGACGCATTCGTCTAGGGACGGAATTATCCAGGGACGCATTCGTCTAGGGACGCAATTATCCAGGGACGCATTCGTCTAAGGACGCAATTATCCATCGACGCAATTGTCTGGTATGCAGTTTTCCACGAAGCAAATGTCCGAGAATCGTTTGTGTTTATCTAACGCTTTATATATTAAAAAAAAATGTTTTTTTATTTTTACTTTTGAGAGCTTTTAAAACGTGTATTCTATATGATATTTATATACATACATTATATATGTTCCAAAGTTTTTCAAAGCCGGTGCGATAGATCAAATTCCCAACACCTATAAATTGGTTCCATGGTATGCGTCTCAAACAGTTTCAAACCAGTGTATAAGGAAAGGTGGACCACTGGAACCTCATATGCAGCTGCTTTGGGAAGATGGAGCGCGACAAGCCAGGAAGGTAGTCCATCTAGGGGAAAGAAAACACTAATTTTTAACCTCCGTTACCATACGGTCATATCAAAAACAGGAAAAGGCTATGGAAGTACATCCAAAGAGGAAACCCTGAGTTTAGTCCCGAAAACGGTTGGCTGCCAATACTGACAACTTTCCAGTAACTGCTACAACGAAGTCCATCTAGTGGAAGGAAAACACTAATTTTAAACCCCCATTACTATGTGGTCATATCCAAAACACGGAAAAGGCTATGGAAGCAAATCCAGACAGGAAACCTTGAGTATAGACCCGAAGACGGTTAGCTGTCAATACTGACATCATTCCGGTGACTGCTACAATGAAATCATCCCTAAATGTAATGCCCTGTATTCCTTTAGATCTTGTCGGTATGGTCGAGAGGTGGATATGCATTCTGAGCAACGCACGAAATCCACATACCATCGCCCAGGCATGCCCCATGTAGATGTCAGTTCAGTTTCGCCACCAATGGACGGAATTTTGGCCAAACATGACGCTAACTTTATCGCGAGGTAAACGGATGCCTATTTACCTGAAGTCTGTGGCATTGGATTTCTGCCAATTTATGCTGTGTACTAATTAAGAATTCAAAACGGCCTTGGAGACATGGAGAAATAATAGCATTATCTTTCCAAAGAGGCAGGGCGCTACACAGATAATAAAAAGGTGAATCTGTGGAGAGCCGTGATTCCCTACACCCTGAAAGGGCCTTTAAGAACTTTGTAAAGTAACGCCAATTTAAATTTCAACGAATTTTCCCATCAGTAGCAATTAATAATCACAATTCTACTTTCATAATCATCAAAGTATATACAAATACAATTTTATATATGCCTCTGTGTACGCGTAACACACACACTAACACACACATACACTCTCTCTCTCTCTCTCTCTCTCTCTCTCTCTCTATATATATATATATATATATATATATATATATATATATATATATATATATATATATATATATATATCATTAGAGACGACATATTATGACAAAGCCAACATATTACGCGCTTCGCTGGTTTTAAGCGAGATATATATAATGCGATTTACGCCCAAGAATTCGTGATGTCTACGTTCCAACTCTATTATGTCCAGTCCGTATATCTCTCTACGACTGTAAACAGATTAAATACGGACAGTTTATTTCATATGTACCATTGTAAATGTGTTAGGTTTACGATTGGGGAACCTATTAAGCATATCACTGTATATCAGTTCTGACCGGTTAAACTCGCCGGAAGTCTCTAAGCGAATACGTTCCGCTTTGTTGGTTATTATGGCCATTTTGGAAATCCTTAGAAATGTCTACGTTATTTTGGTGTGCGTTTTCAGTGAGTTTAATTTTTGCAACGTTTAATGTCATTATGCTATTGCTACTGGGCAGGGCAAACATATATTTATTTAGTTAGTTAGTTATCCATCACAACTGTTGTACAGAGAGCACGTTGGAGATAAACAGTACTGTCTGGAAGTTGCGTAATGGTTACCACGTTTGATTTCTATTCTCACTGGAAGCTCAATATTTGTGGCCTTGTGCCAGAAATAATCTAACCTTTTTATTTACAAATGTTTACTCGTCCTGTGTTTGGCGATAAACTACACCCGACAGCAAGACCTCTGATCGAGAGACTGGAGTTTTTGAGGAGTATAGAACGACCTCTTAACTGTTGTTGGTCTCAGGTCCATCCTCACCCGGAGCGGTAGCATCGGTTAGGGTCCCAACTATGGGCAAATAGCGAATCCTAAAAAATATCAACAGTACTTTTTTGTAATAAAATGAGGAACAATAGACTTTTATAGCAAAATGACAATCAATGCAATATAAAAAATAAAAATACATTTTCATAGTAAAATTACCAACAATACATTTTATGATCTCCAAATAATATATCTAAAATGCATACCTTTATCCAAAAGCATAAAATTACGTACAAAATATTTAACCTTCGACATTAAATAAACCATAGTGGTTAATATGTCTATTAATAGAATCAAACAACCAATAATACATATTTATAGTAAAATTATATTCTTTATTACTCTTTTCTCTTCTCGCTCATTAATAATATTTCTGGTCCTAATTCTTCCACATCCTGTAATCCCGTCCTGAGTAAGACGATAAACTACGTCCAGCAGCAATGTCTCTGTTCAGGAAGTTTTGAGGAGCGTGTAATTGTTGGTGTTCCAAGTTCCATCCTGCACGGGGGGGGGGGTAGCACCTGTTAGGGTCCCAGCTATGGGCGACTAGCTAACCTCTAAACTGTGATTAAAACACTGTGAAAATGTAAAAATAAGTTGTAATACCAGAAACGCTTTTTTTGTTAAAAAAACTTATTATCACCAATACATTATTACCAGCAATACATTTTGGTAAAAAATATTACCAGCTAACATTTTTTGAAAAAAATATTACCATCAATAGATTTTGAGGAAAAAATATTACCAGCAATACATTTTGGTAAAAAATATTACCAGCTAACATTTTTTTGAAAAAAATATTACCATCAATAGATTTTTGAGAAAAAAATATTACCAGCAATACATTTTGGTAAAAAATATTACCAGCTAACATTTTTTGAAAAAAATATTACCATCAATAGATTTTTGAGAAAAAAATATTACCAGCAATACATTTTGGTAAAAAATATTACCAGCTAACATTTTTTGAAAAAAATATTACCATCAATAGATTTTTGAGGAAAAAATATTACCAGCAATACATTTTTTGGGGGAAAATCATTACCAGCAATAAAAAATTGTCGGTATCAAATAACACATTGAGGTCGATATGCTGTAAAACAACAAAAAACAAAAAAAAACCTGTAGCCTCTTGTGTCTTAGAGGCTTTACTGCTTTGCATGGGGTGATGCCGATTAAAAATGGTCCACCAATACATGTTTAAAGCAAACTGACCAACGATACATTTTATCTGTAGTTGAAGGTATACAATTACGTTCAAAATATATTTATGTAAAGGCATAAAATTGTTTTCAAAATATTTAGATGTCGGCTTTAAATAACCCATAGAGGTGCTGATATACTGCTAAACAAAACCAACCAGTCAACTAATATTCACCCAATAGAAGGCTCAAGAGCCATTCAAGGAAGAGGCTTACTGAATTCTATGTGTGATAAGCGTAGAAAATAGGAAGAGAAAATTATAGTGGCGTATAATATAGATAACGATTGACCATAAACTTGAAGAATTTAAAAACTTCTGTTCGGAAAGTATCCCCGTCGGAGTCTGATCCATAATGTAAATAATCTTTCTAGAAGTTCTCTATATGGAACATTCAATTAACTAATCGTACGCAGTAGCAACGAGCCCGATGCTTTCCGATGTGAGCCTGGTGTGGACATAGCAAAAAGAAATCCTGACGGTACCCGGTTTAAGCCTAATGTGGACATAGCAAAACGTGACTGAGGCTAGCCGGTGTGAACCTGGTGTGGACATAGCAAAACAAGCTAGACGCTACCCGGTGTGACTCTGGTATCGACATAGCAAAACGTGCCGGACGCTACACGGTGTGAGCCTGACCGGGACATAGCAAATAGTGTTTGCCACTACCCGTTGTAAGCCTGGTGTGGACATAGCAAAACATGCGTGACGCTACTCGGTGTGAGCCTGATGTGAATATAGCAAAACGAGCCTGACCCTACTGGGTGTGAGCCTGGTGTGGACTTAGCCAAACGTGTCAGACGCTACTCAGTGTCTGCCTGGCGTGAACATAGCAAAACGAGCCTAATGCTACCCGCTGTGAGCCTGATGTAGACATAGCAAAACGAGACTGGCCTTACTCGTTGTGAGCCTTGTGTGGACATAGCAAAACGTGCCGGACGCTACTCTTTGTGAGCCTGGTGTGACAGCCAAATGAGCCTGATGCTACCCGGTGTGAGCCAGGCGATGCTAAGAATAACTTAAGAAAAAATTGTATTTACTCTATTTTTGAGTTATGTTGGTTGTAGTAAGAATATTCGCATTTTTTTTTTTAATTAAGGGGTTGTTGGCTTTCTACGAATGTATAAAGGAAGTGTATCTTTGTGTGGCAAATTGAAAGTCGGTTATGGTTGTGTGGGGCTTATGAGTTCTGATTTATTATATATATATATATATATATATATATATATATATATATATATATATATATATATATATATATATGCATTCAATATATATAGCGACCGGCTAACCAATCCCTGTTGCAAGGGCCTGTTCAGCCACATTTATGGTTGTTCGATGCCCACAAAACCCAGCTGTTGTTTATACAGTAACTATTCTGTGTGGGCCTTTGTTACATTTTCCGGTAAAGACTGCATCTGAGGTGTTCAGCAATTTAACAAGGTCAACACGCTCAAAACTCCATCACTAGTAACTTCATACTAGTCCAACCATCAAAGACAAACAATATATATATATGTGTGTGTGTGTGTGTGTGTGTGTGTGTGTGTGTGTGTGTGTGTGTGTGTGTATCCTGCACTTTATTCAATCAGATTGTCTTTCTCTGTTAAGCGGGTTTCAGAAAGGGCAACAATATCAATTTGATAATGAGCTAACGCTTTAGCAACAAGAGCATTGCGCCTTTCAGGACGATTTGAATTGTGACGATCAAGAAATGTTCTGAAATTCCAACAACACAAATTTAATTAAAAGAAAAACTTGCAGTTCTAACGAATTGTTTTATTTAATGGAAATCAGGTGTGAGCCTGGTGTGAACATAGCAAAATTTGCCTGATGCTAACCAGTGTGAGCTTGATGTGAACATCGCAAAACGATCTTGACGCTACCAGGTGTGAGCCTGATGCGGACATAGCAAACCGTGCCGGACACTACTCATTGTGAGCCTCATGCGGGCATAGCAAAACGTGGCGGACGCTAAACGATGTGAGCCTGATGCGGACATAACAAAACGTGCTAGCCACTGCCCGGTGTGAACCTGTTGTAGACATAGCAAAACGTGCCTAACGCTACCCGGTGGGAGCCTGACCGGGACAAAAGCAAATAGTGCTTGCCGCTAGTCGGTGTGAGCCTAATGTGGACATAGCAAAACTTACCTCATGCTACCCATTGTGGGACTGATGTGAACAGCGCAAAACGAGCTTGACGCTACTCGGTGATGCTGTTGCTAGTCTTGGTCAATCCTTTAATCTGAGAAAACCAGTGCAAAGGAAGTAGAAACGCTTACGAGTTCAAATCTAGTGAATAAACACACTTCTTAGCGAGGTTCATGCCTTATTCGTATCAAAGTTAGGATGCTTGTCTCTGTTGGTAGTTGCATAATTAAAAGAAAATCTTTGATACGAATAAGGCATGGAGCCCGCTAAAAAGCGAATGCTCTCACTGTCATCAACTCGTTTTTTTTTGGGGTGGGGGTTCTTCCGTGATTTAAATTTGTGTTTTGGGCATTTCTACTTTCTTTGCACTGTTTTTACTCAAATTGAAGGAGTGACCAAGCCTGGCAACTGTCGAAATATTTCCATAAACATAAACCATTTGTTGGAATTACAATGTTTTCTTTTAATTAAGCATCTACCAACGGAGACAAGCATCCTTTAACATAAATTTATTTTACAGTTTTTGGAAAAATATTTTCGTGAGTGTAAAATTTTGTATTTGCCCTGCACGAAAAACAGCAGTCAGCATAAGGAAACTAACCAGTAAAAAGAAATGAACAGATAATTTTAGGTCACCTTTTCTAGACCTCGCGCCGCAAGGAGTGAGCAGTGACCTCCCTAAAAAGTGCTGCTCAGTCATCCAAGGCCCCACCGTGTGTGTGCGTGTGTGTGAGAGAGAGGGAGAGAAAGAAAGGGAGAGAGAAACAGAGAGAGAAAGAGCGTGAGAGAGAGAAAGAGCGAGAGAAAGAGAGAGAGAGAAAGAGCGAGAGAAATGGAAAGAGAGAGAGAAAGAGCGTGAGAGAGAGAAAGAGAGAGAGAAAGAGCGTGAGAGATAGAAAGAGAGAGAGAAAGAGAGAGAGAAAGAGCGTGAGAGATAGAAAGAGAGAGAAAGAGCGACAGAGATAGAAAGAGAGAGAGAAAGAGATAGAGAGAAAGTGAGAGAGAGTTTGTTTAAAAACCAAAGGAATTTCTTTGTTATAGATTTGTTTAAATTATTTTTTCTATATTAGGGATAAATTTTTTACAGTGTGTTTCATCATTAACAAGACTCGAGGGCCACTCGAGATAGAGGGTTACAGAGTAAGAGGCAGAGTTTATGCGGTTAGGAGGAGAAAATAACGGTTAATCCTAGACATGAGCACGTCAAGTGTGTAGTGATTGGTGAAACATCCTCTCGGGAGTCGGTTCAAATAAACTACAATGTGAGTGGCATGGCGGGTCCTAGCCGTGAAGGTTGGATCAACCGGAACCAAGGAATGCAGTTCGTCTGAGAACTTTCCATGGAAGTAGCAATAGAGCAGTGAGAGACTTGCCACATCTCGTCTGTGAGAGAGAGGTTAGAGGCTGGAAAATAATTCGCTCCCACAAGGACCCGGGGTCTGGAAAGTGTGGACTGAGGACAGTGTCTGCCCAAATATCACAACAGTCCATTTTAGGCCGGATTATATCCATAATGTGGATGTGGTTGTGATTATTTAGATGTTATTTAGATAGGTTGTTCTGGATACGGGTCGTTACGGAATTGGTCGGTAATATTATGAATCTGTTTTTGTATAATTTATAATGACGTTGTTATTTTTTTGCGGTTGTATATTTTGTATGCCTTTCTTCTTGCGTTGTGGACGAAGTGATATGGATATTGTACGTTTCTGAATGTGTTTTCTATGTACGTTTCTTCTCTGGGTAAATATTGGGGGCTGCAAACAATTAATGCTCTTAAATAGAAACCTATAATTATTCCAGATTTATTTTAAAGGAGGGGTTTCAGTAGAAACTGACCATGTCGTTTTTGTTGGTAGATTTTATATAAACGTCAAGATTGTGTTCGTTATTGATTTTGTGTAACATGGTCGCAAGATTTATTAGTTTATATATACTTTGTTTCAAAAAATTAATTTAGTTTTTATTTTGCCTTGAAAAAGTCCACCTTGGACGAAACGTGTCGGCTGAAACTACACACAGTTTTCCTATTGTTTTTCCCTTTATACACACACACACACACACAGATACATACATACATATATATATATATATATATATATATATATATATATATATATATATATATATATATATATATATATATCCGGGCAGCAATCACTCTTTTATGAAAGTTTCGTTGAAAACGACTCACAAGGTGGAGTAGTTTAATTTTTTTATATAATTTCTCCTGTGTTTGTATAATATTTTTCTTTTCCGGGCATAAATTATATAAAAATTGTCCCAATGTTTTCCAAGTGCTTTCCGCTATACTTTTCACCATTATCAAGGATGAATTTTATTTTACTTTTAACTAAATATATCCATTGTTTTATGCATGTATATAGATTTATACGAATGTTTTGTTTTCCAAACACGGTCAGCATATTGTAACCGTGTTCATAGTTGATATTACCGGGTATTGGATTTTTTTATATTAATAATGCTTCCGTTATTTTTTTTTACGTGTAGATGATGCTATTATATTTATATTATCAACGAGTATGTTACGGATAGAATTTGGAAAGTCTCCATGTGTATTTAAAAGCTATGGTCAGAGAAATAAAACTAGTTTTCTTGTTAAGCCTGTTGTATATCTACTATAATTATTTACAAATCCTGTCGGTAAATAATTATTTTTAATTTTTAATGTTTATATTAATATAAACAAAACTCTGATGGAAAAAAGTTTCTACATAATTACAAACTTTTTGGAAAAAGGATCTGCATTCAGACTAGAGTAATGACTTATTTTATTTTAATCATTTCAACACAAGTAAGGCGATAATGCCACTAAGACGCAAGGGGGCTACTGGAAGTGAAAGACAATGAGAAGACTTTAGAAAGAACCGGGAACCCAATCCTAAACAGGAAACAAGGGATACCAACTATTTGCTTTTACCTGGGATAGAACACGCAACCGGTCGGAAATATGTTATTATTTTTGTCTCACGTCGGACCACAGTGCTGATATGCATCGAACTTTTGTTCAACGTACGTAAAAGAAGGAAAGAAAGAAAGAAAGAAAGAAAGAAAGAAAGAAAGAAAGAAAGAAAGAAAGAAAGAAAATCATGAAAGCAAACTAAAATGCAGTTTCGTAAAACGTCCGTCATTTCCTTGGCAAATCGCCTGAAGCCTCTTTTCCCAAGGAAGCGGGAGGTAATGCTTTTCTTCAAGACAAATGAGCAATGCTTGCCATTTGTTTTCTCTGGCGAGATATTACTGATTTATTCGACCCCTGGGTACAAAATGAAGAGAATAAACTTAGGTAATAGTTACACTGGCCTTGATCAGATGGGAATTTCAAAATGCTACTTGGTGACTTTCAGAGTTGGCAGTCTTTTCATCTTATTCATAAAAATAAACTCGACTGTATGATACAAAGTCTGCCCGTCATTTGCAATTATATTTAAATAAATTAAACCGTCCGTGAATCAATTAAATATAATCAATCGATAATATTTTTCTACATCAATTCATACCGGAAAAATAACATCTTCGAGTTGCCTAAATTTTTAAATAAATGTTTAACTAATGGAAAATAATAATAAGACAAATGTGAGTATTTGATGAAGTAATTACATAGTTTAATGCTACTAACTATTGTCATTATACAGGGTGGTCCGAAAGTCTTGTCAGCCCTATATAATATCATTTTCTATTTCAGATGGCTGGCACGAATTCCGGTACAAAAATGTTCATGCAGACCTCCTCAATGTGTGACAGATGAATAAACTGAATCCAATACATGTGCCTTGTTTTATTGCATTAATTGTTCTATTGTTTTCATTACATTTTCGTATGGGGTGACAAGACTTTCGGACCAGTATATTTATCACATTCTTCAGTGTCATGTTCGGTCCTTTTAGACATAGGCTATCCTAGCCCTTTCATAATATCTGTAAGTTTTAAATTGCTTTGAATGTTTTGGGGGAAATATTTGATATATTATGAAGGGTGCTCCCTATATAATATAATTTTCTATTTCAATGCTCTGTAGGGTATTATTATCAAGGAGAGAGTCCCAGATGAACGATACCAGAATACCCATCAGTTGAAGGACTCCGTTCGGAGAGTCTTTGCAACAATCAACAAAACACAGCTTCGGAAAATATCACACATCACATGGCACCGCATCATTTTGTGCCACGAAAATGATGGTGTTCATACAGACCGTCTTGACGTGTGACAGCGTCAATGAAAGTGATTAGAACTGAATCCAGTCCATGTGATTTGTATTTCTGTATTATTTGTTCATCTGTTGTTATCATTATTTTTGGTGTGGGGGGGTGACAAGACTTTCGGACCTATATATTTACCACGGCTTTCAATGTCACGTTCGTTCGTTTTAATAGACTTTTTTATGTGTTTGGCATATATGCTAAGTTGCGGAAATAAACTTCGTTCAGTTTAGATTGTCTATTATAGCTGCTTCTCGCTTAATGTCTTGCTTCCTTTTCGAAAGAGCAAGACGCTAAGTGAGAAGCTCTAGGCATATCACACGTGTAATAAATTTGAGGATTCAATGGACATTTTCTAATGTACTGGATGGTCCGAAAGTCTTGCCACCATTACATAATATATTTTTTTTTTATATCAACGATCTGTGGGGGTATTATTATGAAGGAACGATACCAGAATACCCATCAGTTAAAGGACGCCGTTCGGAGAGCCTTTGCAACAATGAACAAAGCACAGCACAGTAAAATATCACACAGGACATGGCGCCGCATCATTTTGTTTCACGAAGACGATGGTGTCCATAGAGACCTTCTCGATGTCTGGCAATGTCAATGAAATAAACTGAATCCAGTACATGTGCTTTGTATCACTGTATGACTTGTGCTTCTATTGGTTTCATTACTTTTTGGTAGGGGATGAAGAGACTTTCGGACCAACCTGTAGTATGAAGCATTCCAGACCATCGAATATCTCATATGTAGATACACATCGACCAGACGTTCCTTCTCAATCTGTGCGTGGCCCCGTCTGATGACATTAACGTTACCGAGAACAAAAAAAAAACCTGTAGATTAATACTAAAAATGAGTTCTGAAATGGTTCAACATCTGAGTCTCTTTCTAAATTCTTATCAAGTGAGCAAACATAAAAATTTATTTTTTAATCGATTCCTGGATGGGTAGTTTGAGTTGTTTTTTTACGGTTCATTAACCATTTGCAGGTAATTTAAAGTCTAGAAATACTTTAGATTGTAAAAGTTTTGGGAGATAATATTAATTTACTACTACATGTCCTACTAATTAACCCATAGCTGGGGAGAGTTTCACATAAACGATACCAGAATACCCATCAGTTAAAGGACGCCGTTCGGAGAGCCTTTGCAATAATCAACAAAGCACAGCATCGTAAAATGCCACACATGACATGGCGCCGCATCATTTTGTGCAACGAAAATGATGTCGGTCCGAAAGTCTTGTCACCCCAAGTAAATCATTTTCTATTTCAAATATATGAAGTTACCAAAAGAGAATCGACCATAATTTGAACTCGGTATGACGATTCTACTTTCCACGCCGCTCAAGAATCGGTTCTACTGCGTGCTAAGGTTTTTATGCGCCTGCTTCTAAACTTGAAGAGGTTAAGACTGTAATGACCGGGGAAGCATTCTTGGGATTCTGTTCCACAAACCAGCAATTATGATGAAGAAGCTATCTGACGGAACTTCATCTTTACCAGTAGAATATGACTGGAATGAGTCCTGGGCATGACGATAAACTACATCTGGCAGTAAGACCTCTGATCGGGAGATTGGAGGTTTTGAGGAGCGTGGAACCACTACTTAATTGCCGTTGTTCTCAGGTCCACCCTGACTCGGAGTGGTAGCACCCGTTAGGGTCCCAGCTATGGTCAAATATTGAACACCCAAACAAAACAATATGAATGTATAAAAATACGTCTTTCATTGTAAAAGTACGAACAATACAATTTTATATGTATAAAAATACCAGCAATATATTTCTATAGTAAAAATTAGTAAGAATACGTATATATAATAAAAATTACCAACAATACTTATATATATAGTAAAAATTACCAAAAAATACCTATATGTAGTAAAAAGTACCAAAGTACCAACATATAGTAAAAATTACCAACAATATGTATATATTGTAAAAATTATCAAAAATACCTATACAGAGTAAAAATTACCAAAATACCAATATATATTAAAATTACCAACAATATATAGTAAAAATTATCAACAACACCTATATATAGTAAATATTACCAACAATGCCTATATATATTAAAAATTATCAAAATACCTCTATATAGTAAAAATGACGAAGATACCTATATATAGTAAAAATTACCAACAATACCTATACATAGTAAAATTACCAACAATACCTATATATAGTAAAAATTACTAAAATAACTATATAGAGTAAAAATTACCAAAAAATAGCTATATATGAATAATTACCAAATTACCTATATTTAGTAAAAATTACCAACAATACCTATATATATAGTAAAAATTATCAATATATGTATATATAGTAAAAAGTATCAAAAATACCTATATATATATAGTAAAAATTATCATAGTAAAAATTACCAAAAATACCTATATATGTAGTAAAATTTATCAAAATACCTATATATAGTAAAAATTACCAAAAATACCTATATATATAGTAAAAATATCAAAATACCTATATATGATAAAAATTACCAAGAATACCTATATATAATAAAATTACTAATAATAACTATTCATAGTAAAAATTACCAAAAATACATTCATATAATAAAAATTACCGACAATACATTTTATCTGTACTTGAAGGCATACAATTGCGCTCAAAATATATTTAGTTGAAGCTATAAAATCTTTTTAAAAATATTTAGATTTAGGCATTATATGATTCATAGAGGTGTTGATATAAAGCTAAACAAAATCAACCAACGACTGTAATGGGGGTCAGTCAAATCAGCGTGAGTGGCATGGTGGTTCCTTGGGGTGACGGTCTGGGCTAGTGAAACGAAGAAAAACATTTGGGAGTAATTTTCTCGATTATTGAAAATATACAAAATTTTTTGAGAATATTCCTCACTTGCTACATGTAAATTTAACAAACATCAATTTTCTTATTTTAGTATTGTTAAAGGGGATATTCCAAGCATCTAAATTACAGATTGGACATACTTAAATCAAACAGGTGCAACAATTTAAATATACATAAATAGAAAGGTGTGTGAGACAAGAAGGTGTCTTCTCACCGGATTTATTCAACCGTTAAAGTTAGGCAATTCTGAGAGATTTCAAAGTCCTACCGGGATTCATTATTGGCAGCCAGAATCTTAATAACATAAAGCATGCAGTTGACGCAGTGTCGAAACTTTCATATGGATTCCATGAATGTCCCCAACCGCATTCAGAAATTATTTACGTTGTTCGGGCGATGTTTCACATCTTTATTGCCATATTCACGACGTTTCGGTCGTTGTATGGTCGACCTTCTTCAGGTGATTGGAATTTCGTCCACGGGGGTAGATTGTTCTAGTTCCACGTACCATGACTCTTCTGGACGTTTCAGTTATTTCCCTTCAACTCAACCCTTCAATTCTTTTACACTACTGCAGCAACTACGTATTGAACTCACAACTTTTGGGGTCAATTCACGGGATCCAACCAACGCGTTCAGAAATATCTAAATTCTCAGCTTTATGCAACCGTTTTCTAAGATCAATCTTTAAAAATGGCTTTGCGTGCGTGAAGCCTCTGGGTCATGGCGAAGACCACACTTCTTTGTGGATGGGCGATATGGAATCAGAAAGAAAAACTTTACCAAATCACTGAAACCATGTATCTTGAAGACTTTCAAAAGCAGCAAACAACGAAAATGGATAGGTTGTAAATCGAAGTGAAAATAATGACATAATTAAGATATTGATATTCCACACGACTTCAAACAAAAGGTTTGGAAGGAAACCCTACTGGAAGAGAGATAACTGCTACTTGTCGTGATAAATGTTTTCTTTCTTAAAAAATTGTTTTAAGAGAAAACTTTATACATTTCAACCGACAGTACCACTGGCTGGTTGGTCCATGAATGCTGAAAGTTTCTTTGTAAGGAAACGGCTAATATTACTGTTACTATTATAGTGACTGGGGGTGATAACAAGATTGAAAAAATAGCTTTCACTGAAGATGATTGGATCCTTCAAAAAATGAGCAAAGTAAATAATACTAATTTCTTGACTATAGGTGTGTTTCAACTTTTAGATTGTAGGAATGGGACGTTCCGGCATAGTCCTTTTGGCGTCGTTGATTCGTCGTTATAGTCAGATTAGTTTTCTCTCTCTCCTTCCCTCTCCCTCTCTCGTTTAGTAGCGCAATTAGTAATTCATCGTTATATGTCATAGTCATAATGTAAGTCGATTCATTAGATCCTATTGAGTTCCTGAAGGTCGTTGCTCATAATTAAGAAAGGAAGAAATAATTTCTAAGATTAAATAGCTTTACTAAGTTTTTAAAATTTTTTTTAAATACAATATTTTTAATTTAAGTTTTTAATTTACATTATTCCATTAGTGTTTTAATTGGATCCCTAATTCCCTAAATGAATAAAAAGTCATATTAAAAGTTGGGCGTTTTAAATGCTTTTATCCTTTTTAGGGGGGGGGACTGCCTCCAGTCAAAGACAGTGATGTCGAAACAGTCTGACGCCTGAACTGCGATGCCGAATAGTCCAATTATTTGTCTGACGCCGAATCGGCCACGCCAAATGGGCGACGCCGAAACGTACCCAAACCTTTACTTCTTATGTCTCTCTCTCTCTCTCTCCCTCTCTCTCTCTCCCCCTCTCTCTCTCTCTCTCTCTCTCTCTCTCTCTCTCTCTCAGTAGTCAAATTAGTACTTCGTCCAAATTTAAGAAAAAGAGTAGTTGTAGGCATTTTTATAATTAAGAAAAGGGGTAATTAGAGTTAGGGGTATTTTTATATTATGTTTCATTCAGTGCATCTTCACATTTTAGTAGTCAAATCCCTTTTATTCCAAATTGAAGCAAATATTTTTATCAAAACGTGGAAGAAACAAAGAGATATACCATGGATACCTTTTTTATTGTTGATGCAACGAGCATGAGTGATCCTCAGTTAAATTATTTCTCTTCCAAATTACGAGGGGTTGATTGATAATGAGGGTCTCCAGTCCTATAAAAGACGTTTTAAAACAAAGAGAATAATGAAACTGGTATCAAAATGAAGTCAATTTCTACAAGAATATTCGAGTTAATGAGATTTATGTGATTTTCATTTACTTGGGAATATCACATGTTGTAACCCTGGATGTACGGTTCGTCTACTGGATCATGGTTCAGAATTGAAAATCAGAGGGCCAAATTCTATTTCCAGTCGTGGTTTTTATATCCCTTTACGCGTAAATACCATTGGGAAATTCCTGAATACACCTCTTCTACCACCCAGCTATGGGTTAATTAACAGAACTTGTATCAGTAAATATAGGTACCTTCATGAGATTGCTAAAAATGAGCATAGTCTGAGGAAAAAAACGCCGAACTTGACGAAAACAAAATTTTATCGTCTAAATGTTTATGCTATTATTAAGAGGAAATACCAAATTTTTAAAAATTATTTTTTGAAATTTTTCTTTCTCTTTAGAACATTCTAAATTTTGATTGAAAAAAACCTTGTTTCTCTTTGTATCACTGGAACTAGTAAAATAACATATACAATTTTTAGCACGTTTTTCTTTTCTTTTTTTCTTTTTTTTTTTGTATGACATACATTAATTTGGAAAATCTTGCAAAAATAAAAATAATTGTCGGATGTTAATGAAAAGGTTTTGTTTTCGTCAAGTTGGGCGTCTTTTTCGTCATGCCATGCTCTTTTTTAGCGATCTCATGAAAGTACCTGAGTAAATATCTAAATTAATCATTTAATTTTGATAATTTTTTGGTTCGCTAATAACTTCAAGGCATTGGTTTTACTTCGATGATTGTACGATAACTGGTATCTCGACATGACATGGACTTTAGAAAATTTTGACACTTGAGATATATGGTCGAATTTATTTCAGCATTGAAAAACTGCGGATATGATCATTATTTATTTAATGAGGCAATCGGAACATCAGCCTAAGATTAAATCGCCTAATAAATTTTAGAAATTTGTGCCGTTTTATCTGTTTCTGTTGTGTTATCTATATTGTGATTGATGCATTCGTCTGTTTTTTTCCTTACTCAACCGTCATTTTCCTTCTTCCTTGTTTGTTTCCCCAGAAAAAGAAGGAGGTTATCTTTTCTGTATTTTCCTTTCTTTTTTTCATTCTTCTACAGATATATTTGTCTTTTTTTTTCTTCAGTTTTTTCCATTGGCTTAATTTTTATAATTCCTTTTATCGAAATTTGAAGCTTGCAGCACCATCTAAGTATGGTGTACATTATTTCATATTTATACCCATTTAATGGAAACAAAGAAAATTGTATCTATTTGCCTTTTTTTTTCTGTAAGCTGGTTTTATTTTCTCTTTTTTGCAATTTAATAAGTCGAGAAAATTTTGTTAGATTTTAGATAGTTCTGCGTTATGTTTGCGACTCACATGTATCTGCATGTGAAATTACACAGGGAGAGTAATTTCATTTCCGTGTTGAAGTAACACACATCGGCTAAATAGACTCAATAGATTTCGTTGCGGGTAATACACAAGGAAATCAATTCCGATTCAATATTTTCATTTATAATACGCCTTCTATTTTTTTTTAGTCAAATGAATGATAGATGATTTGCTATTTAAACATATTTCTTTCTTTCTCTTTCGCTGTCAAATTATTGTTTTCTTTCTTCTTTTCTGTTCATTTTGTTTCTACACTCTTCTTTTCATTTTTCTTTCTTTCTTTCTGGCTTGCTTGTTTGCTTGCTTATTTTCCTTCATTTTTTGTTATATTCTTTCTGTCTATATTTTTCCTGTATTTTTCCTTCCTTCCTTGATTAATTTCTTCCTATCTTTCTTTCATTCTTCCTTTTATTATTCAATTTTCATTCTTACACTAGTTTCCGTAATTCTCTCTTTGTTTTCCTTTCTTTCTTTCTTTCTTTTTTTTTTAGTCAGTCCTAATATCTTTCTTTCTTTTTCCTTCTTTGTCCATTCATTTTCTTTCTTTACATCCTCTTTCCACCAATATTTCTTTGTTTCTTTCGTCTTCGTTATTTTTAATTCTATTTCTTACACCCAGTTTCCGCCATTTGTGTTTCTTTATTTCTTGTGGGCTTCATTTATTGACTTTTTCATATTCCTTCTGATTGTATTTGCTGGTAATTTTTTTCCTTCCTTCCTTCCTTCCTTCCTTCCTTCCTTCCTTCCTTCCTTCCTTCCATCCTTCCATCCTTCCTTCCTTCCTTCCTTTCATTTTATTTGACTTTGCTTCCGAACTTTTCTCTTTCCGTACTTTTTGTTCTATTTATTTCTTCTTTTTTCATTTATCATCTCTTTTTTTAATATTTCGTTTGTCTTTTTTTTTCTCTTTAATTCGGGTCTTTTTTCTGTCTTGAATCTTATTTGTGTCTCCTTTTACTTTCGATCCATACACTTTCCTTGCGATTTATATATATATATATATATATATATATATATATATATATATATATATATATATATATATATATATATATATATATATATATATATATATATACACGTGTGTGTGTGTGTGTGTGTCTGTGTGTGTGTGTGTGTGTGTGTGTGTGTGTGTGTGTGTGTACGTGTACTTTATCACATTATCTCATTCAAATAATTCATTCCCTTTTACTTTTCTATCCCCACCTCCCCTTGTAATAATTTCAGGGTCATTTCTTATAATTTTTCATCTCTGGAATTGCTCTGCAAGCAAATTCAATTGGTCTTATCTACCGACAGACGTTCTTTCATAAATTAAGTTTGGGTATCAAATTTATTTTAATCTAACAACACACCAAAATAACTTTCAACATATGAGTGAAAAAAAAATCTCACTTTAATGGCAACCAAGCGTTAATCGATAATTTTATTGACTTTGAATGATTAATAATAAATTAGACACCTGGGTTGCGCTTATTTAGTTGTCCTTAGTTTAACATCTATAAGAAAAAATATTTGGGAAGGAAATTAGAATAATGCAAAACTTATTCTGGAAGCCAATTGCCTGCATAAGAATACAAATCTTATACTGGGAGCAAATTGTCTGCGTAAGAATACAAAAATTATACTGGAAGCAAATTGTCTGCCTAAGAATACAAAACTTATGCTGGAGGCAAATTGCCTGCGTAAGAATATTAAACTTATGCTGGGAGCAAATTGCCTGCGTAAGAATACAAATCTTATACTGGAAGGAAATTGCCTGTATAAAGATAGAACAGGACATTGACGACCACAATTTTAATAATATTGAATATACAGATGACGCAATGCTGATGTCATTGATAGATAGGGAGCTTGAGGGACACCTTCTGAACATAGTTAAGGATAGAGAGGAAAAAAGGTTTAAACATCAGTTGCAGGAATAGAGTACATGTGGTTGTCAGCAGACAGAGCCCCAAAAAGTAGAAAACGGACAAGGACGTGACTGCTCAGAGAAGTTATTTGAGTTTTACACTGAGGCGATTTTGAGAGAATTACATTTCCTACCAGGATTTACTTTTCACCGCTACAGTTTTGGTTTTCGTTTGTTTTACGTCATATCAACCTTAATGGGTTATTTAATGCCGACAAGATTATGAGGATAGTTTCGTATGAATAGAATATGTATTCGTTGGTTTGGTTTATTTTGTTTTACTGTATATCAACCTCAATGGGTTATTTAATGCCGGCAAGATTTTTAGGATAGATTCGTATGAATAGAATATGTGTCTGTTGGTTTGGTTTATTTTGTTTCACGGTATATCAACCTCAATGGGTTATTTAATGCCGGCAAGATTTTTAGGATAGTTTCGTATGAATAGAATATGTATTCGTTGGTTTGGTTTATTTTGTTTTACGGTATATCAACCTCAATGGGTTATTTAAAGCCGACAAGATTTTTTAGGATAGACTCGTATAAATAGAATATGTATTCGTTGGTTTGGTTTATTTTGTTTTACGGTATATCAACCTCATGAGATAATTTAATGTCAACAAGATTTTTATTGCTGTTGTTTTTTTTTTCAAAAATGTATTGCTGGTAATTTCTTTTAAATTCAACTAATGGGATGGGGGCGGCAGAGGAAAATATAGCATGACCTAATGTGTAATGTCTAAGTTTTTTCATATTTGTTTATATCTCCGAGGCCAGGCATTACGATTATATGCATTGTCTACACACTGTTTTATCCTCGTCATCATTGTCGTATTCATAACATTTCGGCAGCTGTGCGCTCCGGCCTTCTTCAAATGATTGGAATTTCGAATCTAACCCTTTATTTCGTCCATCGGGGGGGGTAGATTGTTCTAGTTCCACGTGCCATGCCTCTACCGGATGTCAAGTTTTTTTTTGGTGGGGGTTCACCATTGCTGTAGCCTGGTATTGAACTCCCAACTCTTTGGGTCCAGTGACTGGATCTAACCAACGTCTTTATCTACTGGGCAATGTTAGTTAATGTTTTCATAATAAATGTAAATCAATCCCTACCCCTAACCCAGATCCAAACCCCACCGTGGCGGTAATATGATCAAGATATATTTATTATGTGCACACGCTTACTTTTGGAAAAATGGAATTAACGCAAATATTTCTTAGTATAAGGTTTATTTCTGTCACATAAGTTCCGTCAAGTGTGCGGTGGTGTAATGGATATTGGCAAGCGATGACAAATCGAAAAACCGATTTCGAATTCTTGTCGAGTTTTGTTATGTTCAGTTACGCGCAAATAACTGGTCTGGATACTTCTCTTTAATTATTGCTAATTACAAAATAATAATAATAATAATGCAATATTCCATCACAAAAACAAAAAAAAATATTTTTAGAATCCAAAATATGTATCGACTTTAAATAATCCACAAAGGGTTGATAAACCGTAAAAAACCCAAATCAATGCATCTGCATCAAAACACATCTATCCGTTACCTTCCCCTATTGTCTTTGATATGTCCTGTAAGTGTCGAATTCTTTTAACGTTGAAGAAAGATAAATTCAATAAGTTGGTTGGGAAGTAATTATTCCCGCTGTGTAACCGTCGCGAATTCCCCACAAACGAGACTGGACTTAAAAGATTATAGGCTGACTATGATGGTATAATTATGGAGCAGTGAAATCTTGCATGCATTAATTTCGAAGATGCTCAAAAACAGTACATTTTGAATCCCCCCACAAAAAAAAATGAGACCACCATCTTCCCTGCAGATTAAACGATTTTGGCCTTTTTCGGAGCAGACGTGGACTAGTGTTTCCACTGCATGGATATTCTCTTATATCTCTGTCACAAAGTGATGAACTCAAGTCTCATCTTGGGTCAAGAAACCTTCAAGAAAACCAGCTTTTGATTTGGCACAAAAAATTTCAGAAGAGGCATCATCTACCTGGAAGAAACCTTGGTCATGCCAAGTTCATTGTGCAGAATATTTTTAACTCTCTCACGTGATATGCTAATAGAATTGACTATTGGATTTATAGTCAATAGCCTGCCATCCATTACTATATGGGGAACACGACTAATGCTTTTTTTTTCCGTGGTGGCAGTCGCAAGATTTTCAAATCTGGAGAAATCTTAAAACATTCCCCTTCTCCTCCTAAATCTAGCTGCCCACTATAGGTTGATGAAGATATAGCAACAACACTAAAATGGCAACCATATCAGCATGAATTTCCTTGGGGACAAAACGCTTTCTCTGCAGACACTATTCATCAACACGATGCCATATGTGTCCATTTTCAAGAGAAGACGCTATTTGTTATATTTGAAGTTTTCTTCTAACTCTCAGATGTCAGTTTTGCATGGAAGGCAATAATGCAGTTATTACTAAGAGAAGATGGAATTAATGTATGTAAGATTTCACAGCCCTAAAATCATTCCTTCCTAGTCAGCCTATAAATATTTCAGCCCATCCTCGTTCATCTGAAGTATTTTTGACAGATATCAGCTTACATGGAAAGAGACAATGCAGTTATTAATGTGAAGAATAGGAATTAATGCATGTAAGATTTCACAGCCCTAATGTCATTCCTTCCTAGTCAGCCTATGAACATTTCAGCTCACCCCAGTACATCTGAAGTATTTTTGAGAGATGTAAGGTTACATGTAAAGAAACAATGCAGTTATTAATAAGAAGATTTGGTTTATATAGCATGTAAGATTTCACAGCCCTAACATCGTTCCTTCCTAGTCAGCCTATAAATATTTCAGCCCACCCTCGTTCATCTGAAGTATTTTTGACAGATGTCAGGTTACGTGTAAGGAAACAATGCAATTATTAATCCGAAGAGTTGGAATTATTGGATGTATGATTTCACGGCCCTAACGTCATTCCTTCCTAGTCAGCCCATGTACACTTCTGCCCACCCTCTTATGCAACAGAATAAATCAACCTTTTTGATGCATACTCGTTGTATTTAAGTCACTGACACCATTGTGGAAATACGTTACAACTCACAAGAATCGTAGAAATCAAATAAGAATTGATCATGTATATCTTTAGGTCAATTACCACTAAATTGTGATTTAAACATGTATGCAACATATAACATTGCTGTACATATGTATAGGACATTATATAACTGATAAAAATATATCCAATTTCTAGAAAAAAAAACACATTCGATTATCAAAATATTAATTTTAATTTACCTTCCAGGAATTAAACACATATTTATTAATTTATGGGCACCTCGATGCGGTATAATGTTTAGCAAGCATGTTTGGTTTCTTTTACGGCATATCAACACCTCAATGGGTTATTTAATGCCACAAAATTTTTATTGCCGGTAATATGTTTTTCTTCAAAAATCTATTTCTGGAAATGTTTTTCCTTGAAGAAATCTATAGCAGGCAATATTTTTTTCAAAGAATGTATAGCTGTTTGCATTACTAGTACTTTATTTTAAAAGTATTGCTAATATTAATTTGTCCTTTAAAAATTACTGCTGGTAATATTTTTTTGTTTTACAAAGTATTTCTGTTATTGGAACCTATTTTTACACAATTTTGGGTGTCAACTATTTACCGATAGCTGGGACCCTAACAGGTGCTACCATCCCAGGTCAGGGTGGACCTGGGAACGCCAGGAATTAAGAGGTGGTCCCACGCTCCTCAAAACCTCCTGATCAGAGGCCTTGCTCTTGGAGGTAGTTTATCGTCTTACCCAGGGCGCGGATGTAGTTTATCGTCATACCAGGGCGGGGTTAGCAAGCATGCCTCGCTAGAACAATTACGACTGCGTAGTTAGTTCGATCCTCACCGGTTGTCCTCTACTTTCGGCCTTGTGCTACATCTAAGCTACGCTTGGAATATCACTATTTATGAAATTTATTACTAAAACACTTAAATAGTTTATGTTTACACCTATATGCATATATGTACATAAGTGTATACATACCGGTTGTAACAGTGAAATTGTCCAAATTGTTTAACAGCATGGGATAAGTCCATCCCACAATATGTCTAAGAAACCACTAAACTAATTGAGTTTCTTTTTTCCAGGTTTTCAGGTAAGACATCTACCTATCGTGGCCCAATTTGTCAGAATAACTGAAAAACCCTTTGAGTTATTCATCTAGAGATAGAACAGGTTAAAATCGTTTTGTGTCCTGACTGAGCAATGGTGAAAGGAAAAAGATCATTCAGGCTTTCACTAATGGTACAAACATTTATACTATGGCTTCCAACTTCAATGTCCATTCAAGAACCTTTAAGAGAACAGTGAATATGTTTAAAAAAGAGAGAACAGTAAAGATGAAAACTGTTTCAGGAGGTCACAACAGCAAAAGGGACCATCATTTCAACTTGGAGCTTAAATCTATTCGTATTGCTCAAAGTAGAGTCCAATAGTGTTATAAAAACCTCGCAGAATTCCAGTAATATATCTTTAATCATTTCTAAGATACAACGGTTCAAACTTAATCTAACAATTGGACAATTTTGCAGTTACACCCTGTATATATCTCAAAAACTAGAAGTGACGAGTGAAAAAGATACCGAATTTGAAATCAGCACACAAAAATCATATTAGAGCAAGTATTTTAATGATTGCCTTAATGTAAACAAGTGTTATTTAAATGTTTTATACGATTGAAAACCAATTACAAGACCCAAGAGCCATATAAGGTAGAGTGTTGCTGTCTAGTGTTTTCTGTGCGTAAGGAAAAGCAAGGAATGAATTTCATGAGGTTATGCAGGTAAGATAACGTTTAATCCTAAATTTGAAGAGGTCAGGATTGAAGTGATTAAGAAAAAATCATACTGGGGGTCTGTTCTACAGAGCAGCAGTTCTTGGGAAGAAGTCATCCGAATGTACCTTCATGAAATACGAAGTGAATGATGTTAAGTTCGGATAACTGAAAGATTTTTCTACTCATTTCTCGGCCCGATAATCAACTTCCGGAAAACTGAAGTACAGATAAATAAGAAAGTCCAGTACGAGTCCACGTCGATGTATTCCAACTTGAATTTATATAAACCATTCATCTTTATTGTGTAGAATATTGTCATTTCCTGGTCTTGCTAGCCGTCGAGAATGCGTTGTTTGTTTGTTACCTGGGATCTCTCTTTTACTGAAGTTTTGTTTTACATTATTTTTTTGTAAAATACTTGCCGTGCAGCGCGTTCGGGGTATATGTTGAAAAGACCACTGTACCAAAAATCATAAGGATTTTTATTCAAATATATAGAAATGTTTGGGAAGTAAAAGTTGAATTCCTGTTCAAGGCACATTTTGTCGCCGAAATGATTTTGAAATGAAGAGATTTTTTTTTAAAGAAAACATCACCAAACATTGTGATAATGGAAAGGTTAATTCCGACTATTTCTTGGAATATTTCCCGTTTTAGAAAAGATCCGCTCGTAAATAACCGGCAAACCAAGAACAAGATGAATGCCTTCGACTAGGAATTGGTATGAATTTATGTTCCAAATCTTGTTTTGACTAAAGTTACTTTACTTGCTTTGGTAAACGGTATCGGATTTCTCATGCTTTGAAAAGTGCCAGATTTTTTTTTTTGTCTGTTTTCTTTTGCAAGCCGACATACGAATTCTATCGTGAATTGAAATCATTTTGGGACTAGTTCCATTTCTTTGTAGTGACTCATATATTGTCTATATTTCCAGCATTTTAAATGTCCGGAAACTTTTTCTACATTCTCCTTGTTTGCGAATCGTATTTACCGAATTATTATCTGCCATCTCCTTTCAGGACGTAGACGGTTATGGCTCTCCACATTATTATCCGTGAAATATCTTGTTTTTATAAAGGAAATGGGGTGTTTCCCCCCCCCCGTTACCTTCCCCACATATTTGAATTTAACCCTAGAACACTAACCATGGTATATAGTACCCAGCGCAGATTTTCCTATTTTTAATTACAATTTTCAGTACTTGATTTTCTTACCTAAATAATGTTTTTCAGTTTCTCTTAAAGTTAATTCAATGTATAAAGTTTGAAATGCCTTCATGTAAAATATTTCAAAAAAAGATTTATATTTAATATTTTTTTTGATATTTTCAAAATCGGGTATGATATACCCATGGTTAGTAGTGGTGTAACTTTAATTGATGGTTCGTGTTCTAGGTTTAATTAAGTTCTTCTAAACTGGCTACCACACAAGTCTAAAAAAGTCAGTCTAAACTGTTACTTTACCCATAACTTTTCATAAGCCCATCAGTGCGAAATTGAATGCAACAGAAGAGGCCTGAATTTGAACTCAGCTCGCTGATTTCGTTTTCGCCGATTCAGCATCGAAAACACTGGTCAATAAAAAAAATTTGAAATGGTGCCGAGACACCAAACATCGTTTTTAGCAAATTTGAGGGCGCTGAATCTGAAAATGACCTTATTTTTTCTTGGTTAGCTACCGTTTTAGCTGTACAGAAATGCCTCATTTTTGGAAAAATGCCTGTTTTTCATTTCATTTCTGTATATATGATATTGACCTATGGCAATGTTTCCCAAAATAAAATCGTAGAAACCTCTCAATTCGTATTTAAACCAACAAATATTGGTTTGTTTATTGAGAAATACTATTTTTGCAATAACAATCAGACCCTAAGTCTTTAAAAATGACACAATTGAATATACCAAGAACAATAATATTTTCATCAAATCAGCAGAAATAAAACCTTCGTGAACATAAGAACTATGATAATTATTTTCTCTTTCTTGATTGTCTGTCATGTTCAATATTATCTAACTCCCTTTTGAGACTCCAGCAGTATCATGTACAATGGAATAGGTGCATTCAATTGCGATGTCTTTAGTCGGAGTTTCTTTCCAATTGTGAAAACAAAATGCTCTCAATGTGCTTGGTTTCCTTCCGTGGTGAAGGAATAAAAGTGATGGGATAAATTTATGAATATCAAACAGAAGATTTTAGGGTTTCGTTTTTTGATGCCACATTAATTATCAGGTTTACTAAAGTGTATTACTGATAAAGTTTATCAGTTAATTTGAATTTTGGCGATAAATTGGAAAAAATTCGGTACTTCTATTTCTAAATTTTTGACTTAAAAACATTTTTTGATTTCAGGTGGCTGTCATAAATTGGTCGGCCTACCTGAAAATTGGTGGATTTCTACGACCTTTGTTAACTAAATTTTGAGATCAACCAAGATCGTAAATTGATCTTTCTTCCAAAGATGAGCAATTGCAAAAATGGTAGCTAATCATGAAAAACAAAGGTCATTTTTAGAATCAGTCAGTCAGTTGTGTCCCATCTTTCGATACATTACTGATGAAGCAGATTTTTTCCCGCAGTAGGTTGCCATTTCTTCTTTCTGCAGTAGACCAGTTGCCATCCAAAGCTACAAAACCCGATCTGTCCTGCTATTTACCCATAGATAGGAGGAGAAGATGAGGATTCATACCTTTCACAAGGGTATTAGCACGTAAGTGAATGTAATGGATTCGACTGGAATTCGAACTCGGCTTTCCAATTTCTCAATCCGAGTCGCTATACATTAGCATCTTCAAATTAGCTAAAAAATGTGTTTTGTTTCTTGGCACCAAAAATCGTGTCGACCAGTGTAATCGTTGCACTAACCGGATATCAATTTTAAAAAAAGCTTTAAACCATTAATCTTTATTATGTAGAGAATTGTCATTTCCTGGTCTTACTAGCAGACGAGAGAGCGTTTTCTGTTAGCTGGACTCCCTGAGAACAATGTATTTTACCAAATTTGTGTTTGACATTGTTTAATGCTTTAGAGCAGGGTTAGAAGTTTTGGAAAATACTCTATGTGACACCGGAAAAGGGAATCGCACAGTTGTTACGTAACGAAAAATATGGCGGGCAACATTTATCCCAAGTAATACGCTCTTTCTTTCATCCTGTTTTCCACTCTCGTTCTTTCTTTCTTTCTTTCTTTCTTTAGTTTTCTTTCTTATAACGAGTTTTCGCCAGTTTTTTCTATTTTTCTCTAGTTCTTTCTTAATTCTCACTTTTGTTTATTTGTTCATTTTTTTTCCTTATATCGTGTTTCCTAAAATCTTTTTTCTATTTCTTTCTTTTTTTCTTTGTTTTCTTTATTATTTTTCTTCCATCCACATTCAGTGATTCTGTCTTTCATTCTTTTTTTCTTTCTTTCTACTTCGTCATTTGTTCTTACACTCATTTTCCGCCACATTAATTTTGTTTGTTTGTTTGTTTGATTCTTTCTTTCTTTCTTTCTTTCGTCTTCGTTCATTTATTTATAGATAGATAAATATGAAGAGCTTGTGATAGATAGATAGATAGATAGATAGATAGATAGATAGATAGATAGATAGATAGGTAGATGTGAAGAGCTTGTGATAGATAAATGTGAAGGGACTAGGATATATATATATATATATATAAATATACATGTGTGTGTGTGTGTGCTTCTAAACGACTACGTCTTTAAGCCAATAATACTGATTTGTTTTTCCTTCTTTTTTGAGAATTTCTCTGCACATAAACCAGTTGTAAAGATTTAACCCTTTTCAATTCGTTCTTCATTTATACGTTCTTTCTTTCTTTCTTTCGACTTCGTTCATTTATTTTTCTTTCTTATACACAATTTTCCTTTTTCTGTCTTTCTTATATTTACGGGTAAGATTAAGTCTAAATATTATCAAGTTTCTTACAATGACGAGTCAATAATGAAGAAGTATTAAGAAAGAAAGAAAGAAAGAAAGAGAGAAGAAAGAAGAGATTTTGATGCGAGAGATAACCAGGGCGAGTCAATAATGAAGAAGTATTAAGAAAGAAAGAAAGAAAGAAAGAAAGAAAGAAAGAAAGAAAGAAAGAAAGAAGAGATTTTGTTGAGAGAGAAAAGCAGGACGAGTCAATAATGAAGAAGTATTAAGAAAGAAAGAAAGAAAGTAAGAAAGAAAGAAAGAAGTGATTTTGTTGAGAGAGAAAAGCCGGACGAGTAAATAATGAAGAAGTATTAAGAAAGAAAGAAAGAAAGAAAGAAAGAAAGAAAGAAAGAAAGAAAGAAAGAAGAGATTTTGTTGAGAGAGAAAAGCAGGACGAGTCAATAATGAAGAAGTATTAAGAAAGAAAGAAAGAAAGAAAGAAAGAAAGAAAGAAAGAAAGAAGAGATTTTGATGCGAGAGATAACCAGGACGAGTCAATAATGAAGAAGTATTAAGAAAGAAAGAAAGAAAGAAAGAAAGAAAGAAAGAAAGAAAGAAAGAAAGAAAGAAGTGATTTTGTTGAGAGAGAAAAGCCGGACGAGTAAATAATGAAGAAGTATTAAGAAAGAAAGAAAGAAAGAAAGAAAGAAAGAAAGAAAGAAAGAAAGAAAGAAGAGATTTTGTTGAGAGAGAAAAGCAGGACGAGTCAATAATGAAGAAGTATTAAGAAAGAAAGAAAGAAAGAAAGAAAGAAGAGATTTTGTTGAGAGAGAAAAGCAGGACGAGTAAATAATGAAGAAGTATTAAGAAAGAAAGAAAGAAAGAAAGAAAGAAAGAAAGAAGAGATTTTGTTGAGAGAGAAAAGCAGGACGAGTCAATAATGAAGAAGTATTAAGAAAGAAAGAAAGAAAGAAAGAAAGAAAGAAAGAAAGAAGAGATTTTGTTGAGAGAGAAAAGCCGGACCTGTCAATAATGAAGAAGTATTAAGAAAGAAAGAAAGAAAGAAAGAAAGAAAGAAAGAAAGAAAGAAAGAAAGAAAGAAGAGATTTTGTAGAGAGAGAAAAGCCGGACGAGTAAATAATGAAGAAGTATTAAGAAAGAAAGAAAGAAAGAAAGAAAGAAAGAAGAGATTTTGTTGAGAGAGAAGAGCAGGACGAGTCAATAATGAAGAAGTATTAAGAAAGAAAGAAAGAAAGAAAGAAAGAAGAGATTTTGTTGAGAGAGAAAAGCAGGACGAGTCAATAATGAAGAAGTATTAAGAAAGAAAGAAAGAAAGTAAGAAAGAAAGAAAGAAGTGATTTTGTTGAGAGAGAAAAGCAGGACGAGTCAATAATGAAGAAGTATTAAGAAAGAAAGAAAGAAAGAAAGAAAGAAAGAAAGAAAGAAAGAAAGAAAGAAAGAAAGAAGTGATTTTGTTGAGAGAGAAAAGCCGGACGAGTAAATAATGAAGAAGTATTAAGAAAGAAAGAAAGAAAGAAAGAAAGAAAGAAAGAAAGAAAGAAAGAAAGAAAGAAAGAAAGAAAGAAGAGATTTTGTTGAGAGAGAAAAGCAGGACGAGTCAATAATGAAGAAGTATTAAGAAAGAAAGAAAGAAAGAAAGAAAGAAAGAAAGAAGAGATTTTGTTGAGAGAGAAAAGCCGGACGAGTAAATAATGAAGAAGTATTAAGAAAGAAAGAAAGAAAGAAAGAAAGAAAGAAGAGATTTTGTTGAGAGAGAAAAGCAGGACGAGTCAATAATGAAGAAGTATTAAGAAAGAAAGAAAGAAAGAAAGAAAGAAAGAAGAGATTTTGTTGAGAGAGAAAAGCAGGACGAGTCAATAATGAAGAAGTATTAAGAAAGAAAGAAAGAAAGTAAGAAAGAAAGAAAGAAGTGATTTTGTTGAGAGAGAAAAGCAGGACGAGTCAATAATGAAGAAGTATTAAGAAAGAAAGAAAGAAAGAAAGAAAGAAAGAAAGAAAGAAAGAAAGAAGAGATTTTGTTGAGAGAGAAAAGCAGGACGAGTCAATAATGAAGAAGTATTAAGAAAGAAAGAAAGAAAGAAAGAAAGAAAGAAGAGATTTTGATGCGAGAGATAACCAGGACGAGTCAATAATGAAGAAGTATTAAGAAAGAAAGAAAGAAAGAAAGAAAGAAAGAAAGAAAGAAAGAAAGAAAGAAAGAAAGAAAGAAAGAAGTGATTTTGTTGAGAGAGAAAAGCCGGACGAGTAAATAATGAAGAAGTATTAAGAAAGAAAGAAAGAAAGAAAGAAAGAAAGAAGAGATTTTGTTGAGAGAGAAAAGCAGGACGAGTCAATAATGAAGAAGTATTAAGAAAGAAAGAAAGAAAGAAAGAAAGAAAGAAAGAAAGAAAGAAAGAAGTGATTTTGTTGAGAGAGAAAAGCCGGACGAGTAAATAATGAAGAAGTATTAAGAAAGAAAGAAAGAAAGTAAGAAAGAAAGAAAGAAGTGATTTTGTTGAGAGAGAAAAGCAGGACGAGTCAATAATGAAGAAGTATTAAGAAAGAAAGAAAGAAAGAAAGAAAGAAAGAAAGAAAGAAAGAAAGAAGAGATTTTGTTGAGAGAGAAAAGCAGGACGAGTCAATAATGAAGAAGTATTAAGAAAGAAAGAAAGAAAGAAAGAAAGAAAGAAAGAAAGAAAGAAAGAAAGAAGAGATTTTGTTGAGAGAGAAAAGCAGGACGAGTCAATAATGAAGAAGTATTAAGAAAGAAAGAAAGAAAGAAAGTAAGAAAGAAAGAAAGAAGTGATTTTGTTGAGAGAGAAAAGCCGGACGAGTAAATAATGAAGAAGTATTAAGAAAGAAAGAAAGAAAGAAAGAAAGAAAGAAAGAAAGAAAGAAAGAAGAGATTTTGTTGAGAGAGAAAAGCAGGACGAGTCAATAATGAAGAAGTATTAAGAAAGAAAGAAAGAAAGAAAGAAAGAAAGAAAGAAAGAAAGAAGAGATTTTGATGCGAGAGATAACCAGGACGAGTCAATAATGAAGAAGTATTAAGAAAGAAAGAAAGAAAGAAAGAAAGAAAGAAGAGATTTTGATGCGAGAGATAACCAGGACGAGTCAATAATGAAGAAGTATTAAGAAAGAAAGAAAGAAAGAAAGAATGTAAGAAAGAAAGAAAGAAGTGATTTTGTTGAGAGAGAAAAGCCGGACGAGTCAATAATGAAGAAGTATTAAGAAAGAAAGAAAGAAAGAAAGAAAGAAGAGATTTTGTTGAGAGAGAAAAGCAGGACGAGTCAATAATGAAGAAGTATTAAGAAAGAAAGAAAGAAAGTAAGAAAGAAAGAAAGAAGTGATTTTGTTGAGAGAGAAAAGCTGGACGAGTCAATAATGAAGAAGTATTAAGAAAGAAAGAAAGTAAGAAAGAAAGAAAGAAAGAAAGAAAGAAAGAAAGAAGAGATTTTGATGCGAGAGATAACCAGGACGAGTCAATAATGAAGAAGTATTAAGAAATAAAGAAAGAAAGAAAGAAAGAAAGAAAGAAAGAAAGAAAGAAAGAAGAGATTTTGTTGAGAGAGAAAAGCAGGACGAGTCAATAATGAAGAAGTATTAAGAAAGAAAGAAAGAAAGAAAGAAAGAAAGAAAGAAAGAAAGAAAGAAAGAAAGAAGAGATTTTGTTGAGAGAGAAAAGCAGGACGAGTCAATAATGAAGAAGTATTAAGAAAGAAAGAAAGAAAGTAAGAAAGAAAGAAAGAAGTGATTTTGTTGAGAGAGAAAAGCCGGACGAGTCAATAATGAAGAAGTATTAAGAAAGAAAGAAAGAAAGAAAGAAAGAAAGAAAGAAAGAAAGAAGAGATTTTGTTGAGAGAGAAAAGCAGGACGAGTCAATAATGAAGAAGTATTAAGAAAGAAAGAAAGAAAGAAAGAAAGAAAGAAAGAAAGAAAGAAAGAAAGAAGTGATTTTGTTGAGAGAGAAAAGCCGGACGAGTCAATAATGAAGAAGTATTAAGAAAGAAAGAAAGAAAGAAAGAAAGAAAGAAAGAAAGAAAGAAAGAAAGAAGAGATTTTGTTGAGAGAGAAAAGCAGGACGAGTCAATAATGAAGAAGTATTAAGAAAGAAAGAAAGAAAGTAAGAAAGAAAGAAAGAAAGAAAGAAGTGATTTTGTTGAGAGAGAAAAGCAGGACGAGTCAATAATGAAGAAGTATTAAGAAAGAAAGAAAGTAAGAAAGAAAGAAAGAAAGAAGAGATTTTGTTGAGAGAGAAAAGCAGGACGAGTCAATAATGAAGAAGTATTAAGAAAGAAAGAAAGAAAGAAAGAAAGAAAGAAGAGATTTTGTTGTGAGAGAAAAGCAGGACGAGTCAATAATGAAGAAGTATTAAGAAAGAAAGAAAGAAAGAAAGAAAGAAGAGATTTTGTTGAGAGAGAAAAGCAGGACGAGTCAATAATGAAGAAGTATTAAGAAAGAAAGAAAGAAAGAAAGTAAGAAAGAAAGAAAGAAGTGATTTTGTTGAGAGAGAAAAGCAGGACGAGTCAATAATGAAGAAGTATTAAGAAAGAAAGAAAGAAAGAAAGAAAGAAAGAAAGAAAGAAAGAAAGAAAGAAGAGATTTTGTTGAGAGAGAAAAGCAGGACGAGTAAATAATGAAGAAGTATTAAGAAAGAAAGAAAGAAAGAAAGAAAGAAAGAAAGAAAGAAGAGATTTTGTTGAGAGAGAAAAGCAGGACGAGTCAATAATGAAGAAGTATTAAGAAAGAAAGAAAGAAAGAAAGAAAGAAAGAAAGAAGAGATTTTGATGCGAGAGATAACCAGGACGAGTCAATAATGAAGAAGTATTAAGAAAGAAAGAAAGAAAGAAAGAAAGAAAGAAGAGAGATTTTGATGCGAGAGATAACCAGGACGAGTCAATAATGAAGAAGTATTAAGAAAGAAAGAAAGAAAGAAAGAATGTAAGAAAGAAAGAAAGAAGTGATTTTGTTGAGAGAGAAAAGCCGGACGAGTCAATAATGAAGAAGTATTAAGAAAGAAAGAAAGAAAGAAAGAAAGAAGAGATTTTGTTGAGAGAGAAAAGCAGGACGAGTCAATAATGAAGAAGTATTAAGAAAGAAAGAAAGAAAGTAAGAAAGAAAGAAAGAAGTGATTTTGTTGAGAGAGAAAAGCTGGACGAGTCAATAATGAAGAAGTATTAAGAAAGAAAGAAAGTAAGAAAGAAAGAAAGAAAGAAAGAAAGAAAGAAGAGATTTTGATGCGAGAGATAACCAGGACGAGTCAATAATGAAGAAGTATTAAGAAATAAAGAAAGAAAGAAAGAAAGAAAGAAAGAAAGAAAGAAAGAAGAGATTTTGTTGAGAGAGAAAAGCAGGACGAGTCAATAATGAAGAAGTATTAAGAAAGAAAGAAAGAAAGAAAGAAAGAAAGAAAGAAGAGATTTTGTTGAGAGAGAAAAGCAGGACGAGTCAATAATGAAGAAGTATTAAGAAAGAAAGAAAGAAAGTAAGAAAGAAAGAAAGAAAGAAGAGATTTTGTTGAGAGAGAAAAGCAGGACGAGTCAATAATGAAGAAGTATTAAGAAAGAAAGAAAGAAAGAAAGAAAGAAAGAAAGAAAGAAAGAAAGAAAGAAAGAAGTGATTTTGTTGAGAGAGAAAAGCCGGACGAGTCAATAATGAAGAAGTATTAAGAAAGAAAGAAAGAAAGAAAGAAAGAAAGAAAGAAAGAAAGAAAGAAAGAAAGAAAGAAAGAAGAGATTTTGTTGAGAGAGAAAAGCAGGACGGACGAGTCAATAATGAAGAAGTATTAAGAAAGAAAGAAAGAAAGAAAGAAAGAAAGAAAGAAAGAAAGAAAGAAAGAAGAGATTTTGTTGTGAGAGAAAAGCAGGACGAGTCAATAATGAAGAAGTATTAAGAAAGAAAGAAAGAAAGAAAGAAAGAAAGAAAGAAGAGATTTTGTTGAGAGAGAAAAGCAGGACGAGTCAATAATGAAGAAGTATTAAGAAAGAAAGAAAGAAAGAAAGAAAGAAAGAAAGAAGAGATTTTGATGCGAGAGATAACCAGGACGAGTCAATAATGAAGAAGTATTAAGAAAGAAAGAAAGAAAGAAAGAATGTAAGAAAGAAAGAAAGAAGTGATTTTGTTGAGAGAGAAAAGCCGGACGAGTCAATAATGAAGAAGTATTAAGAAAGAAAGAAAGAAAGAAAGAAAGAAGAGATTTTGTTGAGAGAGAAAAGCAGGACGAGTCAATAATGAAGAAGTATTAAGAAAGAAAGAAAGAAAGTAAGAAAGAAAGAAAGAAGTGATTTTGTTGAGAGAGAAAAGCTGGACGAGTCAATAATGAAGAAGTATTAAGAAAGAAAGAAAGTAAGAAAGAAAGAAAGAAAGAAAGAAAGAAAGAAGAGATTTTGATGCGAGAGATAACCAGGACGAGTCAATAATGAAGAAGTATTAAGAAATAAAGAAAGAAAGAAAGAAAGAAAGAAAGAAAGAAAGAAAGAAAGAAAGAAGAGATTTTGTTGAGAGAGAAAAGCAGGACGAGTCAATAATGAAGAAGTATTAAGAAAGAAAGAAAGAAAGAAAGAAAGAAAGAAAGAAAGAAGAGATTTTGTTGAGAGAGAAAAGCAGGACGAGTCAATAATGAAGAAGTATTAAGAAAGAAAGAAAGAAAGTAAGAAAGAAAGAAAGAAGTGATTTTGTTGAGAGAGAAAAGCCGGACGAGTCAATAATGAAGAAGTATTAAGAAAGAAAGAAAGAAAGAAAGAAAGAAAGAAAGAAAGAAAGAAAGAAGAGATTTTTTTGAGAGAGAAAAGCAGGACGAGTCAATAATGAAGAAGTATTAAGAAAGAAAGAAAGAAAGAAAGAAAGAAAGAAAGAAAGAAAGAAAGAAAGAAAGAAAGAAGTGATTTTGTTGAGAGAGAAAAGCCGGACGAGTCAATAATGAAGAAGTATTAAGAAAGAAAGAAAGAAAGAAAGAAAGAAAGAAAGAAAGAAAGAAAGAAAGAAAGAAGAGATTTTGTTGAGAGAGAAAAGCAGGACGAGTCAATAATGAAGAAGTATTAAGAAAGAAAGAAAGAAAGTAAGAAAGAAAGAAAGAAAGAAAGAAGTGATTTTGTTGAGAGAGAAAAGCAGGACGAGTCAATAATGAAGAAGTATTAAGAAAGAAAGAAAGTAAGAAAGAAAGAAAGAAAGAAGAGATTTTGTTGAGAGAGAAAAGCAGGACGAGTCAATAATGAAGAAGTATTAAGAAAGAAAGAAAGAAAGAAAGAAAGAAGAGATTTTGTTGTGAGAGAAAAGCAGGACGAGTCAATAATGAAGAAGTATTAAGAAAGAAAGAAAGAAAGAAAGAAAGAAAGAAGAGATTTTGTTGAGAGAGAAAAGCAGGACGAGTCAATAATGAAGAAGTATTAAGAAAGAAAGAAAGAAAGAAAGTAAGAAAGAAAGAAAGAAGTGATTTTGTTGAGAGAGAAAAGCAGGACGAGTCAATAATGAAGAAGTATTAAGAAAGAAAGAAAGAAAGAAAGAAAGAAAGAAAGAAAGAAAGAAGAGATTTTGTTGAGAGAGAAAAGCAGGACGAGTCAATAATGAAGAAGTATTAAG
>OZ038503.1:80155826-80168326 GCA_964036315.1 Acanthosepion esculentum | reverse complement strand
ATGGACATCTGATTCGCCTGGCCTAAACGTCCACAGATTTCTTCCCCTGGAGGTTCCTGAATGACGACATCGATCAGGGCAACCTTCGCACCAATGTTGCAATGAAGTCAGTCATCGCTGAAAATATTCAAGCGATTACCCAGGAGGAATGTGCACGGGTTATTCAACAGCTTTGCATTTAACAGTACCTTCAACTGAACGGCGGACATCTGGAGTAGGTACTTTACGGCTCCTCAAGACATTTTCAGTTCATGTTTGGGACTAACTAGTTGGAGATTCTAAAATGTTATCCTTTTACCTTAAATAAAAATAATTTACATTAAACTATCATTTGTGGTTTCTATTAATATCCAATCATTTTGCTTCAAAAGTTGTGAAACACCCTGTATTGGGTTCGGTATATTTGTATACCAACATCACTTTGTTGGCGTACATCTCACTTGATCAATAAATAAATAAATATATCGTTGGATATATTGTAAGCATCGTTCAGTTTCTTATATGCCCCGCTGAGTGATTTTCCGTCCAAAAGGGTTGATCCAACGCTGTCGACTAATTTAATGAACTTTGCCTAATTGAGATTAATGTCATCCATTTGAGAGAAAAAAAAATGGAAAAGTGGATAATTAATAGGAAAAAAAGCGAACCGCCTTTGCCGCATAAATTCGTTTCTCTCATCATCACATATTTGGCGGGAAAATGTTATGAAATGGCCGTCCATTATTCTGACCGATAGGCGTTTGAAACTTAGGCAAATTGATTTTAAGTGCGCATGCGTGAATCCAGAAGCGAGAACAGCGGAACGCACAAAGCACAGTTTGTTATAGGCGTATAAATATCTACACTGAGAAAAAAATAGTACGTGGTGCCGATGCAAAAGAAATCGTTCAGACGCTATTATTTAAATGCACAAATAAAAATGTACAAAATAACAATAAAACCTACGCAAAAATTTAAAACACGCACATTAGAAGAACGCATACAGAGGTGGATACAATGAAATGCACATACGTCCATGCAGGAATATACGCAAGATGCAAAGTATGATGCAATATATATATATATATATATATATATATATATATATATATATAATAAAAAGGCTTAAACACTAATATTCCATGGTCATATTTTATTCTATTGGAATCGTAAATACGATCCAATTTATCAGACCTACATATTCAAAAAGAAAACAGAAAAAACAACTTTTAGTGAGAGTGTATGTATGAGACTGTGGGACGAATGCTAAAGTAAATGAAAGCTATAGGGAGGGATAAGAGACGAGAGAAGAACAGTAAGGTCTAAAGATGAAGGGGGGGTTTAATATATATATATATATATATATATATATATATATATATAAGTGAACATAGAAGTCAACACTTAGAGGCGACAGTCTGTTTCATGCTAGATGCAATCATCAGGCCACGAGTGCTGTTATTTTTCTAGGCTATTTATATATACGGGTCAGTGGTGCATTGCGGGTAGTCTATTTTGATGGTTATTTTAACGGAAGTTGTTTATTTGTTTATTTATTTATTTATTTGGGTTAAATTATTTTGCTTGTTTTTATTTATTTTTATTTTTTATTTTTATTTCTTATCTCATATATTTATTTATTTATTTTATTTTTATTTTCATCGGTGTTTTTAATAACGTAGTAAAAATTTGTTTATATAGCTTATTTAATAGTTTTGTTTTTCTTTGGGAAGATAATTAAAGCTATTTGTTCAATTTTGGGGATGATTGTTATAGTTTGTTCTAACTATTATTTTGGCGGGAACAGTTTTTAATTTGTTTATTACTTCATGTATTTATTTGGATTGATTATCTTGATTTGTTTTTTCTAAACGGCTAGTTTATCGGTATCAGTTGTTAGTTTATTTATATATTTGGATGTATTTAGATCAATTTATTGTAATTGATATTATTTATTTTTTATACTGTATATTTTCTCTTTTTAGTTTTCGATTTTTAAGTAATGCAGTATATTATTTTTATTTATTTATTTTTTATTCATTTTATCATTATATAACAGTTATAGCTATTTTTTCGTCCGAATATCTTAAGACTATATTTTTTCATATATATATAAATTATATATATATATATATATATATATATATATATATATATATATATATATATATATATATATATACATTATTTATTAAAAATTATAACATGAATATGTTAAAACATCACTATGAAAAATCGACATTTTGTTTCAAAACTATCACTTGACAAGACAGCAGAAGTGTTGAAACAAAATGGCTATATTTGTCGTAATGTTATAACATATCTATGTCATAATTTTTGAATAAATACTATTTGCACTACACTGTATTGCACTCTTTTAAGAATAGTGTCTTTGGTTATTGGAATTTTCTTCCGTCGACACCAACATATATATATATATATATATATATATATATATATATATATATATATATATATATATATATATATATATATATATATATATATAGACATTTTTATGTCTAACATTGTTTTTATAGATTCAAGTAAATGCTCTGTTTATAATAAACAGTATTAAATAACATTTACCGGCCTGAATGTACGAGAAATTTTCATAGAAAATATTCGTCCTGGACAGGATTCGAACTTGTATCCTACACGGAACCGTCATTTAGCCTGACGTGCCTTAACCGTTTCGGCCACTAAGGATCGTTCGGGTGGCAAGGTCGAATTTGCTGCTTATAAACTTCAATCTTCCATGATTCTCTCACGTACATTCATAACTGCTTATGGCGTATCAAATGTAAACAAATGACGAAAATTCAGGCCGGTAAATGTTATTTAATACTGTTTATTATAAAACAAAGCATTTACTTAAAAACTTGTATCTATAAAAACAATGTTAAACATAAAAATGTCTTTAAATAATTGTCGGACTTTGTCCATTTCATGTGTGACGTCATTTGTTGTATATTAATATAATAATAATATTCTTTCGTTTTTATTATTATTCCAGTTAGATTCCTCGACTAGTTTCAGCCAACATGGACATCATCAGGAGAAAAGAAAATTCTGCTTGCTGGTAGCAGTGAACTACAGAAATGAATGTCTTGACGGAGAAAATTAACTTTTGTCTGTAGATTTCATTTTTTTTTTTAACATGAATTTTGGTGAGTCTTTGTGTTGGTCAAACAGTCTCTTTTAAGTTTTTATTTGAGATAAAAGCTGGATGGATTAATGCTGCTTTGAATTCCCTTGGTCATTTTGACAGTTTTATTGGTTCCTGGAAAGAGGATGTGGATCTGTTAAGTGTGTGTGTGTGTGTGTGTTATTTGATTTTTAGGGAGTGAGTGAGTAAGATGTGTATAAACGTGTATATTACATATATATGTGTGTGTGTGTGTGTGTGTTTATTGATATTATATTCAGATTATATTAAATTCCTTGTTTATTTTGTGGAGAATTTAAACGATTAAATTACTATCAAACGTAACCGAAAAAATACAAACTATTTTTTAAAAAAAATATATAAATCTGTGTTTGTCCAAATTAGCTGCTATAAGCCCACGTACATTAAATCTCTTAATTTCACTCTCCAAATTTATATTCCCCTTTCTTTCCTTCAAAACCCTTCAAAACCCTAATTCCATTTTATATTTCTTACATTTATACTTCTCTGTTTTTTTTCTCTCCCTATATCGTTTCCGGTGAGTTGACCTATGAAATAGGTCAATATCTGGACTTATTCCACCCCTTTCCTCGCTATTAACTATTGTAATCAAAATAAATTTACAAACATTCCTATCTCTCCCTTCCCTCTCTAATTTCGACCATGTCTGTCACACTATCTCTCACCACTTAATACTACCCCTCAAAATTGAAAAAAAATTATATGTAATTTTAAATTCATTTTTCAACCTTGAAAGTGTGGTCTGATGAGCCAGGGAAAAAGAAATTCCCTATGGAAATAAATTATAACCAAGGAACCTTAAAGTTGTCTATTTTCATTAAATTATATATATATATATATATATATATATATATATATATATATATATATATATATATAAATATAGGTAACTATACTCGTGTCGAAAAACCTTCGAACTCTTGATTTAACAATAGCCAAATCAATCACGAAGGGAAAAAAAGGTTTTAAAAAAGAAATAGCCAGGAACATGAAAGTCTGTCGAAAATAATCACACAGATACAGGTTCAAGACCCAAAGAAAAAACCTCGATACGAGAAAACAACTATCTAAAGAGCTCGATACAAACGTAGAGCAAACGTAGTCAAACCTAATGTCTGGCTCATTAGGTTTGACTATATATATATATATATATATATATATATATATATATATATATATATATATATATATATATATATATATATATATATATGAATGAGGTATATTTAGGAATCAAGTATTTATCTAAATGAGTTTAATTAAACACAACTAAACGACAAGGATTCTATTTAATTTTTTAATTTTATTTTCCAAATTTTCGAATACGGTGTAGAATATTGGGCTCCAAGTTGTAGATGAACTGTTCTATGTTTATGCTGCCTTATTGTTTTGTTCAAGTACTTTCGATCATTACTATCGTTTTCAAGAAACATTGTGGTGTCTGTGACGCAGTTAGATTTCCTTTGTCTCCATTCTGGTATTCTTTATGAGCTGGAAATTTAAAATTCTCCACAGTATCGTCCTGTGAAACAGTTATTTGAAACGAGACCGCATAAAAAAAATGAGATTTATTTATCCATAATTTTTTTTTATTTCGTTTTATTTATTCGTATTTTTTACTTATATTAATATAATATATACGCACATTAAATGTATCATATGCACTTCAAGACAGCGTCTTCTGTCGTGAATGATATTTCATTTAATGTGAGCTTTTTATTTCGTAGTATAATAGCCACTAGTGTTTTAAGTCTTTCCTTACATTTGATGCTGGGGCGTATTTTGAACTGAGCCACTAATTGTCATATGTCGAAATATATATATATATATATATATATATATATATATATACAAGGTCCTTAATAAAGTAAAAATAGCTATCTTGATCTAATTAAAAGGCATTCTTCTCGTTCGCCATAAAGAAAGTCAGTGAGCATCATATCGATTTATGCTTGTGTGAGAATGGAAACACGATAGAAATTAAGGACAATAATAGTGATTTATCTCAACACTGAAAAACAATAGAAAAGATGCACTGAACGTTTGTGTATCTATTTATTTAATTTTGCTGAACATACTCACCCCAGACAAACGCAAGTAGATATATCCTCGGGTACTACAAATTCATTTATATTTACATTCTTTGCTTTCTCGACATTTCTGCGATATTTTTTTTATTTTTATCTTTACAAAACAGTGCTCAATGTAAATTTATATATATATTAAAATTAACTGATTTAAAATATGTTTTTTTTCGCTACACAGTAATAACCATGTTTCAAAAACTGAAGCTAAAAACTTCAAATGTAATTATATAATTAAATTAAAAACATTAGTTTTCTTTCATCTTCAAGCGTGTTCATTTATATTAACTATTGTTGTATGACTTATGAGTTACGTTCGAAAAAGAGGTTAAGCTTAGGGAGGGTAGGGGTGTATTTTTGAACGAATTCTGACATCCGTTAAACGCATGTCGTCTGTTTTTTTTATTAACGGCAAAAAGTTTTTCGGCATTTTTTTCGTACTTGTAAACTTGAACACGCCAGCGCCCCTGTCTGGGTGATTAGATTTCTCTGTATCATTGGAAACAGGAAATTATGAATTTATATGTGCGTTTAAAACTCAGTAAATTTAAAAATAAGTTATTTCAATATTCGCTTGAAGATGAAACAGAACTAATGCTTTGAATTTAATAATATAATTAAATTTGAAGTTTTTAGCTCCATTTTTTGAAAAATGGTTATTACTGTGTAGCGAAAAAAAAGCATATTTTAAATCAGTTAATTTTTAATATCTATCTATCTATCTATCTATCTATCTCTCTCTCTCTCTATATATATATATATATATATACATATATATATATATATATATATATATATATATATATATATATATAATTTTGTATTCCGAGGACAAGATAAAAAAGTAAAACACAGATGTGACGTGGGTTTTCAAAATAATTATATATATATATATATATATATATATATATATATATATATATATATATATATATATATATATATATATATATATATATATCCAAGTATGGGAATGGTGTAGATGGAATATAATTACAATAACCAAAAACACTAATCTTAAAAGAGTGCTCAATACACAGTAGAGCAAGTAGTATATATTAAAAAATCATAACATAAATATGTTATAGCATCACTACAAAAATTGCTATTTTCTTTCAACACCTCCGGTGTCTTATCAAGTGATGATGTTGATGCTTATGTTAAAATATTTAAATAAATAATTATATCTGCTCTACTCTGTATTGAGCACTCTTTTAAGAATAATAATTGTTGGTTATTAGAATTTATTCCGTATATACCAATCCTATACTTACATATATATATATATATATATATATATATATATATATATATATATATATATATATATATATATATATATATATATATATATATATATAAGCTTAGTCAGATATCGAGATAGAAACGAAAAAGAACAAAGAGTTACAGAGGACTGTTATGATTTTTGGTTAGTTCTTATTGGTCAGATATATGTGTCACGTGTATAAACACAATAAATTATATATAAATAAGTGTGAGGAACATCTTGGACTTTAAAGTATGTGTAACTCTTTAAGGAGGAACTATTTTAAAAATATATTTATAGCATTACTACTATAAACACTCCCTTGAAACATTACTTCACATCACCATATTTCTTTAAAAACTAACTTATGTCTATCTAATACATAAAATAATGAAAATTTACAAATCCTTTTTACATTATAGACATGAGAAATGCTTTAATGGTGCATCCGAACTATATCTTGATACGTCTCGCCGACCCACACAGAGGTGTCGACAACAGAAATCCCCCACATACATACACATATACGAGTAGATAAAAATTATAAAAATAATTAATTATACAAATTTTTTTGCAACAATTCGCTACATTTCACAGACAAAAACAAGGATGACATCTATAGTCATTGCTCTCCCACGCATACACACTTATGTACTTAGACGAATTAACCTTACTATCCAAAATACACCGAGACACACATGCGATTCTTTAGGTACACACACTTATACTATTACACATTTTGACATCCACTATTTGTTATTCATATTATTTTATCATATATATATATATATATATATATATATATATATATATATATATATATATATTAATACATGTTTCATTAAATAATATAGATAAGTGTTGTCTATATAGTTTTTTTCATATAGTCTGATAAGCTTAATAACATTATCATTAAACAATGAAAGAAAATCACAATATTGATACATATTTTTTTTATAATCCAATCTAAGCTTTCGGCTTACATAAGTCATTATCAAAGATGACAATTACACAATATATTTAAGCAATACACGAACAAGAAATTGATGATAGTCTTGTTTGTTTACATGGATGATTTCCAAGCAACTATAAACACGTGCATATAAAACGCTGAAAGCGAAAATCGCACAACAGCTCATGACGTCACACATGACCACGCGAGAGTGAATCCGATGAGTATTGAGTATGGAAAGCCGTTGGTATGAACCAATGACTTCTGTTACTAATTATAGGCATTTAAAGATATTTTTGGAGATTGAAACATGTATTAATGAAAAAATGCTGCCTAAATACACACAATATATATATATATATATATATATATATATATATATATATATATATATATATATATATATATATATGTGTGTGTGTGTGTGTGTGTGTGTGTGTGCGTTTGTTTAGGCAGCAATCCTACTTTCATGCACGTTGCATTGAATATGACAGTCAAGGTGCTTTGATTTATTTTTTATACAATTTCTCATGCGATCTTATACTTACTTTTCTTTTTGTTAGATAAATTATGTAAAATCTGTTTTTATATAACTTATCTACCGAAAAGAATAAAATTGTAAAATCTCAAGAGAAATTGTATAAAAAACTATATGAAAGCTCCTTGTCTGTCGTATTCAATGAAACGTGCATATATATATATATATATATATATATATATATATATATATATATATATATATATATATATATATATATATATATATATAAAAGTAGCAACCTACAATAATGCAACCAAAGAACCTCAATGCAACTGCAGAAATAAAAACAACATATCCACTTCAAGGAAACTGCCAACAAACCAATATAATATATAAAGTCAAGGTAAGTGCAAACAACAGCACAATGTACTATATCGGTGACACTGAGAGAGCATTCAAGAAAATAAAAAACAACCACGACCTTTCATTCTCCAACAGAAAATATTCAAACACCACTACACCATCCACATACATATTGCATCTAAAAGACAGAAATATTACACCAAGAATAAGCTGGAAAATATCGAAAAAAGCTCCTGCCTACAGCAACATTACAAAGAAATGCCTACTTTGCCTACACGAAAAGGTAGCAATATTTCCTCACACCTAACAAAAGAATTTACTAAACATAAGATGAGAAATAATTTCTAAATGCAGACATAAAAACAAATAACTATGATCAGAATATATGCCAAATGGATAAAAAAAATACCAACCAACACTACTACATAAATCACCGTTGAACCTATAAAGATAGAAACCACTGTCACCATAACACCATCAATTATTTTCTAGTTCAAACTACCATCATAATAATTACAATTATTGTTACTATTATTCCACCACCATTACTACGATCACTTATACCACTATACAATAACTATTTGCTGCAACAATTGTTATTATCATCACCCGCTTCCCCCACCATTACTACCACATCACAATTACCATTGCCGTATTAGTCGAAAGTTACTACGACACCACAATAACTATTTCCGTATCAGTCCACAATTATACTTACTTCTCCCTCCCCAAATAAAATTAATACCACCGCATAAATGCTAATAAGCATTACAGAATGGAATTTCTACCATTTACATATGTGCAATCACCAAAGATACGCAAATAACCGGCTTTAAAATAATAACAAACAACCTTAAAAATTAAAAATAATAGCAATTTTTACATATCATAGTCTTACACAGACCCCATCATACGTATATACGTGGGTTCGAAAAAACAATTCAGCGACGAAAACAGACGAACGGTCTGCGCGTTGACAGCGCAACAAACAAAAATATTCGCTACACAATCCAACATTAAATACAGTGACCAATTGCGTACGTATGTACGCAACGACACATGGATGCGCATATACGCCCAGCATATACGCATATACTACACTGTTCACATATGTTTATGTTTGTGCGAGCAGCAATGCGTGAACGTGCGTGTGTGTGTGTGCGTACGTCAATGAGTGTACGTACGTGTATATGTTTGCGTAAGTATGAGTGGCTTTCCGATGACAATTCCCCCCACTTCCATAAAAATAGCGATAAACGCAAATATCTATAAATCCAAAAATTAAAAATTAATCAGTTTGTATGACGATCAAAAATAGCGTGAAACCAAGAGTCACAAACTCACATCAATCCAACGATATATATATATATATATATATATATATATATATATATATATATATATATATATATATATATATATATATATATATATATATGCAGCATATTTTCATTTAAGCATGTAGGTTAAATAATTTAGACATATTATGTCTATTTATTTTAATATTAATTATTTCAATTCCGCGGGTTAAATTCTTTGTAGTATAGAATTTTGATCAAGAATAACGGGTAAATATTTTGAATCTAACGGTGTTCATGCACAAAAATATACTCCCAAAAAGTTACATAAGTTACATTCCTTGCATAACGGGCAAATATTTTGAATTTTGCGGTGTTCACGCATACGTATACACAGACACTCAACAACTGAAAATGATCTTGGAAGAGATTTAGAAATTTTAGTAAATAAAAATTATTTAAAAGGAAACTTTGATTTTCTTGATCAATTTTCTGCATATATATATATATATATATATATATATATATATATATATATAATTAGGAAAGTGGCGACATTAAAGACTCTGCTTCATAATTATCCTTTGTTCTTTTCTTACATTGAACTCTCTCTGGATCTATATCCTCTTTGGATTTATCTATGTGGATTACTAAATATTATCATTATATATAGATTATAATTTTATATATATATATATATATATATATGTATATATGTATGCAGGTGTGCAGTGAAATAGGAAAGAACACGTTCGGTAGATAATCCGGTGTTCCTTAATATTTAGCTTTATTTTCAAAAGGACAGTGCTCCATACAGAAGTAGAGCTTATATTATAATAATATTTTTAGTTTTTAAAAATATGATTCCTCCGCTACATAAGAGTTCTCATGTTTAAGCGGGTCCGGACACCTTAACTCTTCATAACTTAAAAAAAATTAGGTTAGGGGTCTCGGCTCTCGCTTTTGAAACATGAGAACTCTTATGTAGCGGAGGAATCATATTTTTAAAAAACTAAAAATATTATTATATTATATATATATATATATATATATATATATATATATATATATATATATTAAGGTGTCTGACCATTTAATCGACTTAATCTTATACTTAGTTTTCACCGAATCTTTCGAAGTACTCTGTTGTGTATATATACATCTCATAACTAATGCCGCTTATACATGTTATGGTCAAATGTACTGGCTACATTACTTTTGTGCAAAATTTAAACTCCTGAAAGTTTCTCTCATTTGCTTACTGTCTCCCTTAATTCAGTTTTGTTCTTAAAATAAACTTTCATGTTTTTTGTATCGACCATACATATGTATCTTTTGTTTTGTTCAATTTATTCGTAATTTCATACATACATACACATATATATATATATATATATATATATATATATATATATATATATATATATATATATATATATATATATGTATATATATATTGGTACAAGTTACTTGGACCATCACCGTGGTCCAAGTTAGAACCAATGAAGAATAACTCGAACACAGGTATGGAATAACACAGATATATTACAAACAGAAATATATACAAAGAAGTAGAAGTATTAGTAATGACTATCAGATTTGGTTAGAGTGAACTATGTTGTCTCGACAAGTATCACTAGTCCAATGTCTTACAGTAATCGTCTGACTCGACTCTGTCTCTGACTCTCATTCACTGACTGTCTCTGAACGCTGCTCCCTTTTGAGGCGCAGTATTTATGATGTCCGGAATAGTCCATTATTATTATGGGTAAGATCCCAAACACCCGCCTTCCGAAGCTTTTGCGTAGCAGGGGTTTTTAATATCTTTTTTTCTTTGGGTCTATTTCCAAATGTTCTATGAACTTTCTTTTTCTGTGTGATTTTCTTGGTTTTGGCATTTTTTTTTGCGGTCTTTTTATATCAAATGTATCGAAAATCGTGTCCATCACCTCTTCCTGGGGTGGACCGTTAGCATCCTGTAACGGTCTCTTCCTTATTTTGTTTACGTGTCTTCTATGCGAGAATTTTTTCCCTGTACTATGTAAACCATATTGCTGATTCTTTTCTCAATTGTTCATTGCTCCCAGTAAGATGTATTATTTTTATATGCTTTAAAAAAGCTTTTTCTCCTGGGAGGAATTTTCTTTTTGGTGCGTAGGGCTGTGTTACTTGTTTCGTTTGTTTCTGATTTTTCTAGCGAACATCATTTCTGCGGGTGAAAATGTCGATGATGTAGCATTATTTGGCGTAATTCGATATACCTGAAGAAATTGTTGTAATGCTTTTTCCGTAGGCACATCGTATGCTTTTCGTAACGCTCTTTTGAGTGTATCAACAAATCTCTCCGCTTGTCCATTTGATCTTGGGTGATAAGGCGGCGATTTTATATGCTTTACTTGATAAATTTCGCAAAAATCTTGGAAGTCTGCTGACGTGAATTGCGTTCCATTATCTGTGACTAGGCAATCCATTACACCAAAAAACGAGCGAATAGCTCGTGGAGTCAATTTATGGTTGTTTCCGAAGTAGAATTTTTGCAACGAAACACCTCCGGTCATTTACTATAACTATCCACTATGATTAAATAGTAGAAACCATCAATTGGTCCTGCATAATCTGCGTGTATTCTTGTCCACGGACGATCCGTCTCTGGCCATGGCTTATGGATGATTGGCGGTGCTTTGGCTGCTAAGTTACAACCCTGGCACATTTCCACCATCTGAGTAATATCCTGGTCCATATTATTCCAATATACATAGCTTCGAATTAGCGACTTCATTCTGACGCGACTCTGTCTCTGACTGAATCTGAACTATGACTGTCAACTGCTGCTCCCTCTTGAGGCGCAGTATTTATGATGTACGGAATAGTCCATTATTATTATGG